>JAHFWJ010000578.1:600000-1200000 GCA_028555115.1 Himalopsyche japonica | reverse complement strand
TAATCACACATCACATAACCAAAATGGTTACAAACGATTAGTCAGCCACTATTCCTTTTTAAACTATGTATATTTGCAAAAAGGGGGTTGGTTGATCAAGTAATAACTAGCAATCGTGAATAGCAATTCTAATAAGATAAGATCCAGGATGACAACACATGATCGAAATGCCGTGCAAACATTTAACACATCTCTGGCGGGAAACAACAATCGCAGTCATCAGTCCGCCAATCGCCGTTTGCGGGAGACCAATTACAATCACCAAAAAATTAACCGACGTAGCGGGAGACTGCACTGCGATCACAGTTCTGCTTATTATATTGTTTATATTTAAAAACTATCAAGTCGGCATGAGAAACTGATTCATAAAAACATCATAATACTGTAGGTGTATTTTTACATTTATTATTTTTTTATCGGAAAGATTGAACGAATGTTTAAATGGGTCGCAAATAATTACACAACCGGATACGCCCGCGTTGCTCATTAACTTATGCTCAATCGGCCTCGCCAGAGATGTGTTAAAATGAACACAGATACCACTTGTAATGTGTTAAGTGTCACTTTATAAACATAAAAATATAAGGTTTTTATTTAAAAATTTCATTGGCATACAATTTACAATAGCTCGCTTACTTGAGCTTGTTTTTTTTTTTACTCAGTACTGTAATACAATGACACAGCTGGTACAACGATATTCAAGAGTAATTAAGCATTGATACAGAAAAAAAATAATACGGCGTTAAGCAATAGAAAAACATCCGACGTCCATTCTTCTCAATTGCAATGATCCGTAATAAAGCCGTCAAAAGCGTATGTTCTGGAATCAAAAATATCTCCCGCAACGTACGCTTGTTTGACGATCATAAGAGAATTGGATGCCGTCTACCGAGATACGGACATCTTGATTATTTGTGTTGGGATACTAATAATAAAATCGATATAAAGAGCGGCGAGATGAACGCTGAGTATGGTTCAAACAGACCGGAACACCTGTCGATTGTAATAATATTTTATTCATACATAACGAGGATTTTAACAAAGCAATAAATGCGATCTTTGATATTAATTATGTTTATTTGTCCAGCTCAACTTGGTTACAATAAATTATAGCGGTTGAAGTATTGAAAGTATTTTACGCACGTCAATGGCGTAAGTACATTGCTAATTTAAAACTTTAAAAATCGTCTGATATTTAAAATTTGAATTAATACACACACATCACAATAAATATTATATTTTCGATCGCTTTATATACATATTTCAACAATTTTATTTATCTTCTGTGAGTACTTGATAGAAATTTAATATCAAATAGATATTTCATTTCCGACTCTTTAACAGACTTAGAGAGCTCTATTAAAACCGTGTGATAGAATGCCTGACGATGCCGAAAGGCGAAACACAAAACAATTAAAATTTTACATAGTGATATGTTTTATTTTGCACTAAGCAACTAATTTAAGGCGTACATTTCATAAAATAGTATTTTTTATTATGATGATATTCATTTGGTCAAATCCTGTAAAATACCCATTGGCCACAAAAAGCAATCATAAAAAATCGCGTCGAACACTCCTATTTATATATATATGTTTTGTATGAAATAATTATGTTACGGTTAGTCCTGACGACACTATGCAAATAAGACAATGAATAAAGTACATTTGAATAACAACAATACTTGATAAATATATAAATTGTCTTTGAAATGACCACGAAAGGTTTATTTATAGGTATTTTCTTGTTTGTATTATACCGTTTTTGTCGCTTTTCATTAATTAGTGGATAAATTGACAACGATAGATCAAGAATTTGCTGTATTTTATATTATAATAGCATTTGCCTTTTTGTTGATTCGTTCGCATAAAGGAATCATTAAATATCAGCATTGATAATGTAATGTCATAAAACATAATAAAATGAAAAGGTTATGATAAATTACAAGACTTGATGGTCACACTGGTAGCAAATCGATCGTATTGTTACAGTACGAATAAACATAGTAATAAACCTGAGTGTCATCATTGCCATAGTGTTCATTCATAATCGTAAAAAATACTACAAAGAAGAGAAGGGGATGATATGTTCATGAGTAAATCATTAAACCATGTTTGTTGTTCCAACGTCGAACGCTTGAATCGCCTCACTTTGATTCCTCTGAAGACAACACGTGTTTCGTGTAGAAAAAGCACTTTGCGCTCTTATAAAAGCTCCGGCGACCGGCAATAAAATCGGCCTGGAGAGCTTTTGCGATGCCGACAAAAGCTTAGGCATTCAAGACGACGGTGACTTGCCCACGAGAAGAATCTAGCAACTCCAATTCTGGTTGATATTAGAAAATTATTGATATATCAAGAACTGAATAATTTTGCTTATTTTGTTTGTCCTGCCGTTAGTCTCACGGGAAACGCTTTTTAATGAAATATAAAATCACTAAATGTGGATTACGGATATTTTTAAAGATAGTTGTTAAGAAATGTTTTAAGCTTAAATTTTATATCTTATTCAATACCGAATTACACGAACAGTCTCCATGTCAACCATGTTAATCAAAATCAATTCATATTCTAAAGGTATTTTAAAGTAATAATTTCAGAAATACACAATAATGTCATGTTTTATACTGAGTTGCAATGCTATGCTTTCGAGACGAGCTGTCACGGCGACAATTTTCTTATTGATTCGTAACGTGACATTTGATACAACCACGGGACATAAATATTTTATTGAACACTTTGATATTTCAAAATATTTTATAAAAGAATTAAGACAAAAGATTTTCAGGGCCGGACTATTAAATGTTTTTCCGCGAATAAGCAATAAATCATATTAACGATATTCTTGATGGAATAAATGTTATTCACTTTTGGTCATTATATCTCCGTTAAACTCATTTAATTACGCCCAACGATTGAACGATTGGATTCTCTAGTTGTATTTTGTCATCTATCATATTCGTTGTTCACGGTTTCGCAGCATTATCAACTGATCAGTTGATAATGCTCGCGATGAGCGAAACCGGTCCTGATCAAAAAATATATTGTGGAAATAAGTACTAAAAAATGTGTTTTTATTATTTAAAATATAATGCCTTTCCATCAAGAAGTGACAGTTAACACCTTAAAAAAAATATATATTTTGCTATATATATTAAGTAAATCATGTACCGTACTTAAATAGAATATATTCTTTGTATCAATAAAAACAATAGACTCTATATACTTATACAACATTCGTATATCAAAAGATATGCATACTTGGCCGTACAGAAAAAAAAAGGAAATAACAATCTATCATAGTACATATTTTTGAATATATGGTAAAATATAGCAGCTGATAAAATATTTCAATTCATATTTTCGAGTATATATGATGGAATGAATAATAATAAATTTTACCTCTCACTAATAGAAATTCTTTAACAATGTTGCATAGGCGTGTTAAATAATTTTAATGGTTGATGTTTAATGATAAAATTTCATATTTCTTACGCCGATTATCTATTGAATTAAATGATATATTGTGCATTATATATAAGTCTATGTATTACAAAATGAATGTTATAATAGGAAAACATCCAATTAGCAATTCAACTAATAAAAACGTCCATACAATGTAGTATTTCTAGTGCGTTATGTATATCTGATATAAAGGAAGATTTGCGAATACGAAGAATTTTTTTGTTACTAAAGTATTCATTAAAAGTATGATTTATGAATATAAAAGAAGAGATTCCCAATCTTTATGTTCACATCCGAAACACAAAAAGATAATTATTTAAAAAAAAAACAAGATTACTTTGATAAACTGATCATATCCGGAAAAAAATCTAACTAAATGAGTATTTATAATATGAAATTTTGTATACCATCAAACAAGCTTAAATACCTGATACACAATCAATGCACCGCTTTTAATAAAAATAGTTAATGTTGGTTTATTTCATTATTTCAATATAAGATATGATCTTCAATTTAATCGATAATTTAATGTCTCATAAGACGAACTGTATGTTTTATAAATATTTAATTTTGTTCTCGTATATATAGCCGTTTTTAATTTGTTACTTTTTAATTCTCAGTGGAAATGCATTATATTTACAAAAATAAAAGGAAATTACTTCAATAATATTTATTTAGTTTACTTTGAAATAAGTTCTCATGAAAATGCATACGATTGTATAAATACTATAAATTTAATTTCTTAATCTATGCATCGTATACAATTAGATAAGATGACAACAAAAAGAACAGATGTTTAACTGAAACGATTTCTAAAGATTAATAATACACCCAGTCCTTTTTTTACGCGATACATTGGTTCCAGAAAAAGACGCGTAAAAAAAATCGCGTAAAAAAATCATAGCTTTCATACAATTTGATAAATTGGTTCCAAAAGTTATTATCACGTAAAAAAGTACCAGAAACGCATGAAAAACCAAATTTTGCTCTTTAAAATTCGTGCAAAAAAATATATGTATATTTTATGATCTTATATACACTTATATGAATTATTAAAGGCCGAGAAAAGTGATATTCAACTAATTTAATAAATGAATTGTGTTCAAACAAGTTTACGAGCGGACATACATACCATGATTTAACGCAATTGCATTATATTTCTTTACACACCCTAAAACATAAATTCGCATAGTATCCGATACATTTGTCAACATTTGGCAATTGTATGTGTATTTAAAAAAATGGAATGCTTTAATAAATTAAGTTTAAAAAATACACATGTTTTTTTTATTTTAAAAAATAATGAAATGTAGATGCCTAGCATCATATATAAATTTCTTCTTTAAAACAAATTTGGGGAAAAAATCGCGTAAAAACGAGTGAAGCGCGTAAAAAAATGTAACGGTGCCGTCCGAAAAAAACGCGTATAATCGAATTCGCGTAAAAAGAGGACTGGGTGTATACATACGATATAGTAAATTTGGATGGTACATAAATTTAGAGAGTAACACGACATTAATTAAACATTGACGAGCCACTGGTTTTGGTTTCAAAACATTTGCAAAACATTCACCAACTATAAACGCATCTCACACTTTCATAAACCAAACATCAAAACAATTTCTATGATACGTAACGTCTTATCATAAATGTACAAGCCGATTCATTTCATTCGCATAACGTCTCGGTTTCAATGCCAACAATGAAGCTACAATGTAAAATCTGAACTCGTCCGAAGAGCATTGTTATTTTAATGTAATTTTTTAGATGCACTCTTTCAAAAGGAAACAGATAAAATAGTATCCATAAATATCCGATGGGTCGATATGCGATGGAACTTTGTAGTCTTGCAGGGTAACCAACGGATTTTTCCCCAGACACAAAAACCAATTTAACAGTCGAAAGAAACCTTAATAATTTTATAGTTCTAAAAATGATTGATAAAGGGAATTCTCATGTCTTTCTATTTTTATGAAAGTTGATTTGTTCAAGCTTTTCACTTCAACATCTTCAGGCATTCTATCATACGATTGTAACAGAACTGTCAGTTATCGTACAAAACTTTAAAAATTCAAATTTGATATTGAAATTCCATTAGGCCCTTTTTAGTAGATATTATAAATTATAAAATTATAAATATGAAAGTACATATGAGCATATATAAAATTATGATAAATTGAGCACAAATGTTGATTGTTAGTCAATTGCCTTAATTCAATTCAGTGACTTTCAATGAAAACCATTTTATTCACGAAAGATATAATAAAATCGAGATATTTTAAATCAGTTATTTAAGATGTAAAAATACTTCTAGGTTTATATCAATGTAATGTAATCAATTAACGATAAAAATTGTTTATAAAGAAAACATGTGGTCACCCTGAAATCATAAATACATGAATTGAGCGCAATCTAAAATGATTTAAATACATATGTTATGACGGTTATCTGCGAAAAGCTAAGTGATAACCTTCACTGATTTACTTATTCTTGAAGGAGATTGTGACGTCATAGTACTGGTGCTCAAACTTTTATTATTAGCACTCCACTGAGAAAAATACATATCATTTAAATATCTGCCAGGCCAGGCCAATGATTGTGAGATGTATTTTTGACCGAAAAATTGGCGGTTAGATATTGTAATAATTGTATTAGCCCTATCGACTACATTAAATATAAATACCAAATGATAATAAATGCATATGCATATATCATCCGCATTATTACCATATATTAGAAATACTGGACTAATATCTCAAATCTTTGATTTTTTTATCGATAAGAATTAATATTATCGATAAAAAAAAATCAAATAAAATAATAGTTTTTCTAGTATACAAAA
Source organism: Himalopsyche japonica (assembly GCA_028555115.1). Taxonomy (NCBI): domain Eukaryota; kingdom Metazoa; phylum Arthropoda; class Insecta; order Trichoptera; family Rhyacophilidae; genus Himalopsyche; species Himalopsyche japonica. The sequence goes on along the minus strand of JAHFWJ010000578.1, from coordinate 1,193,694 downwards.
TATTTATGAAAACAATTAAGGTTAATCGGAAAAAGTCGACTGCACTAATAAGGCGTGGAAGATTACTTATGTCGTCCATAATCGCAGTTTTATTACAAGTTAATAAACTGAAAAAGAAATCAGCAAAAATTTAAATAAGATTTCGAGCAATTAATAATCACGTATTTATAAAGAAGATATATTGTCGAATGTTATAGATGTCTATTTTGAGCGCTTATATATAAAAATAAAGTTTCCTGGATAACAAATAAGGGACCTGCATATTTTTAGAACCATGGTGAATAACTCATTCTTATTGTAAAATATTTATTACCATCCTATTATATATAATTTTTCGCTGCTAATACGCATCAAAAAGCACACATGAATTTTACGTCTGTCTACCGCAGATCCTTAGAATAAATATAATATAATAAAAGCTAAAGTTCTTAAAAATCATAACCCTTACTATTCATTTTCGAAATACTGAACAGAAAACGGCTATATTTTTTAAACTGATAAATAATCAACTTTTTAATCATTAATCATACTTTTCAAATAAGACGCGATTACTCAATATAAACCTTTATATGTGGGATATTAATTTTTTTTTTTTTGATGTCTAACGCTGCTATTTGATCACTGGAAATAAATGAGATCTTAGACGAAGTAAAATCGAATACATTTCTCACATAAAAAAATATTTCGTAAACGTAATGTCTTATAAAAAACGAATTATGTTTTATTTTATAAATTTTCTCTGCCAGTTTTTGAATATTATGTTAAATGCCAATTAAATATCAATTTGATATACTCGTACAGAAGCTTTACGATTATCAAGTTTTGTATTGTGATATATCCTTCTGTAAACACTCTATTTTAAAAAGATAAGTTAGACGATAAAATAAATAACTACCAACACCTAAAAATGCTTCTTAAATAGTTTAATTCTGCGTATAGAGGGCGTTACTAATAAAATATTATTAATGTTAGTTTGTTCAATGACTAGTGATTCTGGTAGACAAAGGTTTGAAAAATTATCCTTGGATTAGTTTCGTTACATATTTAGCAATATAATAATTTCTTTCTAATGACTTACTATAAGTTTTCTTCTGCAATATACAAACCTTATAAAAGTATCTCAAAAACAAATTCTCGCTTGTCCCTTGAATTTTTTTGTCCTCTGATGTACCGATCAACATTGTATAAAAGAATTCCTTTACAAATAATATTATAAAGAATAATATATCAAAAAAGAGGCTATACGTTCCTTTTCATCAAATTCTTACGCACGCGTCACCACTCAGAGCCGTTGTACAAGATTGATTCTCAAACTTTCAATGTGAATTCACCTCCAATTTTATATAATTTTATATATAGGCTTTATCTTTAATATAAAATATGAAATTTATCGTAAATGATCAGAATATATTTTACAATCATGAAAATGAAAGACACATAATATAAGTTATAACATTCTGGTTATGTCTGTCTTAAATACGTGTCGTAAAAGAATAATATCGAGAGTAAGGAAACTGAAGCAATATTTCAAATTAGGGGTTATTTTAGGTATCCCGCCTTCGTCAGATTGATATTTAAGAACGGTATAAAATATGTTAATCTTATCAAATCATAAATATGATAAGTACGTTAGATTTTCGTACTAGCTTAATTAATCGTGTCGTATGAATTTAATTGAAAGTGAAAATGAATTGTTAATTTAAAATTTTTCAGTTATTTTTCACGTGTTATAAATTCTAATAAAAAAAACTTATACGTAATACGTAATAAAAAAAACTTATACGTAATACGTAATAATCAAAACTTATACGTAATAAATAAAACTTTTAAGTAATTTAAGAGAATGAGCCTTAGCTTTATGGTAATATAAAGGCTTCAAACTAATTTTAAATACAGTAAGAATGAATTGTATTATATTATGGGATTATATTTTTTTATTATCTCAAATTAGATTATCTTCATAGCAATGTATATTGCATGATTAATAAATAGTTTGATTAAACAGAAAAAAATAATTAATCTCTCAAAAGATGTAAAAAACAGTCTTCGAGCCACAGTTTATGAAACATGTTGTATATTTGTCAAAAGAAAATATGAAAGAAAAATACATATCTATTCACGAACGTACAACGTCTCATCATAATTAACAGAGTGTTTAAAATTTAACGTACACTTGGTGAAGTTAAATATATTTATATATATCTAAACAATTAGTGTTATTTACATTCAAGAAAAAGCTCGAATTCTCTGGTCATAAGAGTAACAAAAAATAAAACAATCGCGAGCATTATAAACTGATAACGAAGATCGAAACTGGTTCTGATCTTGTTACAAAATTTTGGAAAGAGAACTTAGAATTGTGTTTCATTATTTAAATAATATCCCTTTGTCACCAAAAATTACTTCCAATAATTTTTCTTTGGAAATTATGATTCACACTGGAGTGTTGTTGTTGCTGGAACAAGTTTTGGCTGATTTCCTGGACGAAATTCAATTTTGACAGACGTTACGTTTTGATATCAGTAGCTTCGTCAATTATCTTCTTAAAGTTTACACATTGTGCCATGTAAAAAATCCAAAGACTCAAAATATAACTGTGTAATAGAGGTTTGTACGGAAAATACACAACGAAAATAAATCGAAACGAAAATTTCACTCGGAGAAGGGTTTTCTACCATAAACTTTCGTTAAACCAAAACTGTGCGTCACAGGGTAGAATGTTTATTTTTAACAAATAATTGATTTAATTTATGATATCGACTGAAGGTGCTTGATGGAACTACAATATTAAATTTGAATTGTTGCAACTTTGTACGGTTCCATATGTCTTATCACAAACGACCCGGGTTTCGCCATTCGGCATCTTCAGGCATTCCATCGCACGGATGCAACAGAACTGACTTCAGATCTGTTGCATGAAGATGCCTAATATAATGCCTAATGCCTATATAGCTGTGCAGAAAAGTTAAAAAAAAACAGATTCACAATTCGCTTATCACGTTATTAATGAATCACATAATATAAATTCAAACTCAGCCCCTAAATGTTTGCATCTTTGTAGTAAGAGTCGGAGAATGACGGCTTTGGAACAGCTGGAAATCAATAGACACCAATTATCACAAAGGATTCTTAACGAACAAACTAACATAATAGTATCGCCACTTGTCCAGCCGTTGTACAAAGGGGTGGTCTGATTTACTTCCATAAGGACCACTTCCGTTCCACATATAATCTTATTGTCATAGACACCTATTGCTTCATTGTGAATTTTGAAAATTTTGTGCCATTGTGTTAAAGTAACAAGCTAGGCCGTTGGAACAGGAGAGAGGATGTTTTGTGTGCCTTTTCTGCACAGCTATATATAGATAAGCGATTGTTAGTTTAAGCATAGTTCTGACGATGGCGTGAGCCGAAACAGCTAACTATATTTGTTAAATATATTTTTTCAGAGCTAAAATACATTGCTATTTTTTCACCGTGTTAAACAAACAATTTTGTCGAAATTAAGCTTAGAGACAGTCAACCAACCACCCAGTGGCCATATTTCCATGAACCGGTATACTGTATTCACTTGCCAAGGCATATTAATAATTTGTCCTCTCGCATTAAAATGTTAATGTGATGAAAAATTACAGCGCGATACGTCTTGAATTATAAGTGCGACTCTAAGAAAGGCTGGAGGATTATTATTATGAAGTCCAGTGGTGGAGTGAGCTGTGGGGAAACGCACAAATGTCGTGACATACATAGAAACTGTACTGATTTCACAACTTATCTATAAAGTATTACTTAAATGTACAATTACAATATTATCAACAAATGTACGGGTTAAAAATCACATGCTTGTTGTCTTTGACTGTCATCAATAACAAAATACATATGAAAACTTTAAATAATACTAAATATAATTCGCAATAAACAAGCGTAAACTAAACAAAAATCAGGTGTTAAATAGATAACAAGTATGTATTCAAACGTAGTATATTTAATTTCACCAATTTAAAACCGTTTAACTAAATTCATATATTCATATTACTGATCAGTTGGTAGTTCTCGTTTTGAGCGAAACCGTTCCTAATCATAAAAATATAGTGTAAATAATATAAAAATGAGCTTTATTATTTTAAATAATAAAAACGCATTTTTAGTACTTATAGTTGATAATGCTCGCGATGAACGAACCGGTCCTGGTCAAAAAATATATTGTGAAAATAAGTACTAAAAAATGAGTTTTTATTATTTAAAATATCATGCCTATCCATCAATAAGTTACAATTAACACATTAAGAGATGTTATATGATTATATATTCCCTTAGAATGACTAATTATAAATCAATCCTAATAGAGTTGCATTGAAGTGATGATATAAACGTGTCCTCAATACTATTTTAGCTCTAAATTTATGCATTTCAATAAATTAGGGAACGCTTAAAAACTCGGCTTCACTAAAATTAGTTTTCTGATACTCGAGGATTTTTCATTGTTTCCCCTTTGACAGATGCGTTCTAAGTACGCCCTTGGTGATATCTACGTGATTTATTGTAAGATTAGTCCGTCAGACCGACCAGTCCATTCACCAAGCATCTTCAATTATATTATGATATTCAATTATGACGAAGAGGAGAAGACGACGATCTGATTACAAAGGGAAACCAGACGATGGATACCAGCCGAGGCTAATTATTGTGGTACGCGTCAAAAGTGATGCCGTGAATATATCATTCATGAATATCAAACAGGTAGGATTGAATCAGAGTGATGTGAATAGATTAATAACGCGGCGGGATAAACTGATCACGATCTGTTGACAGGCTGCGTTAAGAAAATTACAACAAATAAATCAAAATATGTTCAATTGACGACAAGCCCATTTTGGCCAAGTATCTATATTAACCATCTATATAAATAATACTCAAATGTATACAGCGATTTGTTCCATTTTCAAAATATAGTTTCATAGAAATAAATTGAGTAAGTGTGAAGATTTCTACAACATTTAAGACATTTTGTTTTTCGTTGAATGTTATAACCCCTTTGATAATCGAATTGAATCTAGTGTTAATTAAATGTATGAAAAAAAATTTGAAGAATGATTGTAAGTGGTATTTTAATAATAACCATAAGTAACTGAAAAGAATTCAATGTTGTTTCAACAATTTTACATAGTGAATATCAGGGCTAGTTTAGCTCATCGCGAGAATAATCAACTAATCTGATTAGTACTCGCAATAAGGGAAACTGTTACTTAATTTTAAATCAAAAAGATATTAAAATATAACATAACATTGTGTTTTATTTAATTAAATATAATCCCTTTCTATCAAGAATTCTCCTCTTCTTTCTTATCTAATTCTAAATGACAGTTAACTATTTCAATGAACAAATGTTTTATTACATGAGTTTCAAATAATATCTCTGTCACGATTGTTCAGAACTCATAATTTATTACTGATTCGTCATTATTTTGTTTGCAAATTATTATTAACTGGTTAACTGCCGGCAGGTACATGTATGGCGGTACCCAGCACGCCGCGAATTTTACGACAAAATTAAAACCTTCTAAGCATATCGTTATTGAAAGTGTAATAAAGTTTATTTATATAATTTACCAAATAAATGAAGAGCGCGCCAGTCGTGCAGTCATTTATCCATAATCATAAAACTAATTGTTCATAGTGCAGGGTTGTCAAAAAACAAGGTCAAGGTTGTTAAAACGGCGCTCCTTAGGACGTAATTTTTGTATGAGCGGCGCTTCGTTCACAGAAAATTATGCGTCTTAAGACGCTTTTGGCAGTTAGCCGGTAAAAAGAATGTTGACATGTCATTTAAAAATTTATTTATTTCATTTGAATGAATATTGTACAACATTCTTAAAAATTGTTTTTTTGGTTATTGATCCTTAAGGTTTTGTACACTGACTTACTATTAACACAAACTTTTTAAAAGTACACATGTTAGTAATCTGTGTTTTATCAGTTAATAATGTTTTCAATGAGCGATACTGATCGTGATTATAAATAGTTTATGGGAATAGTACTATAAAATGTGTATTAATTATTTAAAATATCATGACTTTCTGCATAGAAATGACATTTAGCATATTAAAAGTGATATGTGTGACCAAAATACGAAAATGACACAAAATATTCAAAGATGGTAGACACCAACCAAGCTTTGATCGTATTTTTTTTTGTATCTGCATAAAAATCACACAATCATACACGCACATAATTCTACGATACCATGTGTCGATTGGGGTTGTTTTTCTATGTAGGTGAACCAATTCTGTAATATGGCTTTAGGTAAATCTGAAAAAAATATTCACATATGTGCGTATCATGATCAAATTATTTCGGATCCCTATGCGTAAAGATTGCATATTTTTATATACAACCATTATCAACCACTGGCAGAGTTTGTAAACTTAAAATTATTAATCTTTAAAAAAAATTGAGAAAGAAAAAGGTATACAAAATTTATTAAGCCGAAATAAATAAACAGCAATTATATTTACAAATATCATATATTGCTAGCGATTATCTTAATTGGACATTCTGTTTTAAATAACAAACAAATAACTTTTAATGTCTTAAAGATTGCTTCTTGGTGGAAATGAATTATATTTTAAATAATAAAAACATTTCGACATTATAATTAAATTTGAATTATTACAACTTTGTACGATTCCACAGTCACTGACGACCCGGATTTCGCCTTTCGGCATCTTCGGGCATTCTATCACACGGATGCAACAGGACATGTGGAGTCGTACAAAGATTTAAAAATTCAAATTTAATATTGAAATTCCATCAAGCCCCTTCTGTCGATATCATAAATTATAATTAAATATCATGAAGGATTCTTCATCACGAATATTAACTGATCTTAACAATGCTCGCGCTGAGCGAAATCAGTTCTGATCATAAAACTACAGAAATAGCATTTAATATGAGTTTTTATTTTAAATATCAAAAATAAAATTGAATCGTTGAATGTAACACAATTCCTTTCCGACAAGAATAGACCGTCAATCTATAAAAGTGATAGTTCAAAAAGTTACATTATGACATAAACCATTATAGACATCATCTTGCCAATCTTTTCTAAAGTGTTTAATATCATTTTCACAAAATTTTGTTGTCTGTAATAATATGACAGAACGATAATTATTCACAGCATTGGTGGCCGGTCTCAACTCTACATAGATTACAGGTCTACCTGCAACAATATTTCCGAAAGATTATTGGTCTTAAAAATACTCATAAAATGCAGGTGACTGTTGAATAAAATGCAAGGGCTTTAAGCTGTGGAATGAATTCATAACAAACTCACTTATAAAAATATTTGTAAGCCCTGTCCCAGTGGGTCGACGTCACGGCTGATGAAAACCACATGCCCTACGACGCGACGTTTTGCCTATGCATTAATTACATAACATTCCTGTTTTTGCGACATAGTGGCACGTTGATGTGAAAACCCGTGTTCGAATGAACAAAATGAGTTACTAATAAACTTATTTATACTAGTAAATAATCTAAGAGTGCTCCATTGAATGATACAATATAACAGTCGAAAAAATATTTTAAAACATGAAAAATTAATTGATTGTGGTAACATTTACTCGGTATAAATCCAATGTAATAAAAATATTTAACTATTTAGTTCTGCGAGAAAAGTTATATGAAATGGTTGAGAGATTTCACGCCTTCACATCAACGTTGAAACTATGCTTAATTTATTTTTAGTTGAGCAATACGTTAAAATGATTTGGAAGAGAAAGATAGGTGTACTTACTTTAACATTTGGCAATTATTCAGTAAAATTTTTAATCATTTATGTCTTAAAGTTTATCTCTTCTAACACAGTTGATGTAGAAAATCAGTTAAAAAAAAGGTTCTAATGATGGCTTGGGCCAACTCAGCTATAAACAAATTCATTTAATATCTATTGATTGAATTGGCATTCACTTGGTAGAACCCCATTATAACAAGGTGGAAAAAAAAAATTATGGTATTTAATATTTGTTTAACTAAATACCTAAATATTTTACAATTATGCACATATATTTAAGTAAAAATTCGATAATTCGGTTTTACTCAGTAGGAAAAATTACATATCGTAATGCGCATAATTTCTTTACAAGCGAAGTATTCAATGCTATATAATACCTACGTAATTTTAAATATTTACAAAATCTACTGTGTAATCCATTTCAAATGTATTAACGTAGAACTGCAAATTAGTATAAAAAATTTAAATCTCCAGGAATGATTTCGGTCTTATTCCAAGAATTAAATATTGTGCACATGGCTTCTGATAAAACATAAACATTAAGTCAACATTCTCAAGTCCCCCATATTTAAGAAACACAAAAAAAATGAATACGTTTGAGATATTTTACATGAATCAAGCCTAATAATTTAAACATCAATTTCTGTGAATTAAGAGATGCCCATGTTCAATGCACGAATGTGAATAAAGAAGGGTTTCAATAAGACAAATGTACATACTTCTATTGCTGGGTTAATTAAGATGAAGATATGCAGAATTATTGCAAATTCAAGTTGTTATAAATAGTGTTTTGCTGGTTTTTAATGACTCTCTAGAAATAAGAAATTTATTTATCTGAAATCTCAAATAAATATCTGTAAAATACAGTAAGAAGTGATTTATATCGATTGCTCCAGCGGTTTCGCTAATCCACTTTTCATTTTAAAAAAAATGAGACCAATATTCTACTGGTCTTTCTACTAATTTTACAGATTTTTTCAGTTTATTGGAAACGCATCTTCAGACTGTAATATTTATTCAACGAAAAAAAACGGTAAAAATGCTTTTTTTACTACAAAATTTTACATAATTAAAGGAAATAAAAAGAAAAAACAACCCTAAAAACAAAACTAACTCAACTTTTGAATAGTATACTATAAAATGTGCACATTTTGAAAAGATGCTGTAAAGTAAAAATCAATTAATTGATATGCAACATACGTTTTAAAGATACCCTAATTGAATTAGTTGATATCTTTGAAATATTTCAGTATACTAATAAGAGGAAAGAAGACAAACGTATACAAATCAGACCCATGATAAATGGTTTTATGAGTGCCTTTAAAAGATTGAGTACGAAAGTGTGCATGGTTTATATTTGGAACAGGAAATTATTATCGTGTAGGGGTTGGGTAATTAAAAACACAAGGGCTGATAGGTTATATATCTTATATCAACCCGAGGGTAGAATATTTTGCAAGCGCATTTTCATGGCTAGGACTATTTTCTATCATTTTGAGACACACTTTGATAATTCTCGAAATATGAAAAAATGATTTATGATAACGCGTATTGTTTAATAATATAGCAATGTTCAATAGAGCAATTTCAAAATTTTATACAAACTTATGTTACCTAAAATATTATCACTTTTAAGGTTTTAACTGTCACTTCTTGATGGAAAGGCACGATATTTTAAATAATAAAAACATATTTTTAATTAAAAAATTTAAATTAAAAATATATTACTAAAAACTACAAAATCCTACAATTCAATAACAAATCACCGAAATTAGATAAACAAGAAATCCTTGAAATTAATCGATACAAATTTTTGCCTAATTCTAACCTTATAAATGAACAAACTACTTTTGCGTCGTCACCATTGTTATACTCATTAAATTAGATTAATAAATATATATTTCATATAAATATATTTATTTTTTTTGAAAAATGATATTGCCTCCTTTTACTTTATTTTTTTACAGAAAATATTGGAACGCCCCTGACTGACCATATCTTCCCATCTCATCGATTCATCTTTAACTGACTATCATTAAAATTCTCATATATTAATTTATTTTGTTCCATTAAGTAGTAAGTGTGGGTTATTTTCGTCATTAAAATTTCCCACTCCTTACTTCCTTATTGATTGTTCAGAGCTCCTAATGGATTATTGATTAACCATAATTGTATTTGTAATTCTTAATAAGTGATTGTAAACATTTAATTTTTATACTAAATTACTTTATTTGTATCAATATTGTACGATTTTATGTAAATTGTTTCCTAGATCTTGAACCCATGGTTTTGTACACCTGCTACCTTTAACTCAAATAAATTTTTTGTTTTGTATAAATATACTTGTTTGTAAATCAGTTGATAATGCTCGCGATGAGCGAAACCGGTACTGATCAAAAAATATATTTTGGAAATAAGTACTAAAAAATGTGTTTTTATTATTTTAAAAAAACTAAAATATTATATTTTAAATTTTATTAAATAAATTTGTAAAACAAAATTAATATTAATGATCTCGACTGAAGGTAACTGATGGAATTTCAACATCAAATTTTAATTGTTACAACTTTGTGCGATTCCACATGTTTTGTCACTAACGACCCGGGTTTCGCCATTCGGCATCTTCCGGGATTCTGTTGTATTCATTTCTTCTGTTCATTTCTGTAGCATCCGTGTGATAGAATGCCTGAAGATGCCGAAAGGCGAAACCCGAGTCGTTAGTGACTAAACATGTGGAATCGTACAAATCATAAATAACGCATTTTTTATTAATAAATTGTGTATTTTATTGTAGATAAATGTATCATACTATGATGCTTTAAAAATTCGAGCCGTTTCCCCCGCTCTAATTTTCAGACAAAAGGTGAATCACTGTGTGTAGGAAAACAGTGAAACTGCACAAAGATTCAAAATTATGTCTTAAAATATAGTACATTTTAACTTCCAGGATACAATTAAACACATTTGAAAAGATGCGTTCAATCCGACATTTTAATTCCCAGGCATGACATGTTCGTTCCCTTGCATTATTCGCCGGTCTATATTTGGAATGTTTTGGCACATGCCGTTCCTCAAGCGACGATTAAATACATCGACTTTATTGTAAGCTCGACAGGCGAAAATGTGCTCGCGTCGTTTCCGGTTGTAAATTAAAACCGAACTTTTAAATAGATCCGCGCGTCCCACCGTGTCGCACTTTGGAAATATTAGCTTTTGCCTTGCACGGTATTGTATTGCATTACAATGTTGCTGCCATACGCAAGCTTTTTATTTATGTCTACCATGACTCTATAAGATGTCATTGAAAATTAAAAAAATGTTGATTTGGAAAACGGAATATTAATATAATTTTGTAATTACCTAGCGACGAGTTATTCTCGCATTTAAGAAATGAAATTTCATTACCAACAATGAAAATATAAAAAAAAAATTTTAGTGTCATAGAGAGAAAATAATTATGTTCAAAAAACTTATCTTAGAGTGTAGCTTATAATATATGAATGTCACAAGTACACAATTACGACATTAATCGATGGAATTGGGTGTACAATTTCACAAGTTTTGAAACAAACTACTGAAAGTTTCGCCTTTTGGCATCTTCATATATTATATCAAAGGATACCATATAAGATATTGTTTTAGCAATTCAAATTTTAATATATATAAAAAAAATGAAATAAGTCATACTTAATAAGAGCTGTTAAAACACATTAACATGTTTTCAACTTGTTTATCAGAACTTTCGAACATTTGTGGATCAATCTCGATGAAGCATACACACGAATTTGGCAAGGGCAATAATGTATTTCTATTGAGCTTGCTTCTCAATATGAACGAAAATTAACTTTTAAAAAATTATCCAGACGATATCTTTAGTCGCGTCCCGAAAATAAACGAAATAACGTCCCCGTGTTTCTGGATACTTACTGAATATAAAAATTTCGAAAAAGCACTAATTTTAGAAACATCCCGTCACCAGATTGGCAAAGACTAACGACATGAGGGTGAAAACTATTTCAGGGATAGTTCATCCCCCGCGAGTGCTGTTGATCTGCGCACAGCTGTACTCATAGGGTTTATAAATTTATTTATGTAAAAACAACTCTTCACAATTTTATTTGCTATTTGAAAGTTGTGCAATTATTTTTATCTTGCAAACATTCTTTGCATTTATTTAAAATTATAGCCATGATATTAACCGTAAAATTATTAACTATTATTCAAGTAGCTTTCATAAATTAAGACGTACTTTACTAAAAAAATCTGTGATTTTTACCTCGTAGAGCAGTGGTTCTTATATACGGCCATCAGCAGCTTCAAAGTAATTTGATTTTTCCGGTACGACAGTAAATAGAATGCATGTTCATTTTTCTACAATCGGATTTTTTTGAAAAGACATAATCTAGTGTTACGGTCATATTTCAATGCAAAGAAAAATTAATTTGAGACTTTTATTTTCAATAATAAAAACATCAGCTAATAATCCCGTCTTTGAACTCCTTAACAGTGATAAAACTTAATAAAACCAGGGTCAATATTGCGATGTCTTATATATAGTATCTCAATAACAAGGTTGGTTGGTCTACTAAGCCAGTCACTATTTTCCGTTGTTTATATAATTTTTTTATATCGCCAGGTTTTATTATGTATTGATATATTCGTATATGTATCCCTTATTCCACGAGGTTGTCGATATATCAAATCAAAAAAAAACAAACGATATATTCCAGACTAATTACGCAAAACATTAAGATGTCTTGTGTAGTAATATGCCTTTGTAAACTAACCCCTTTTCTAACATCTAATGACTTACAATGTAAACATCTACATAATAACAGCTGACGGACGATATAAATCCATAGTGTCATTACTTGTCATTAAACAGTGTCAGCTATGGCTTTAAAACAACGATACAAAGAATGTGTCCATGACTTAGCTGATTGGATGCATTTTAAGGCTATTAGGGAATTAGTGATTCAGAAGGTGCATCGCATATGCATTGAGTGAAACGCATTTTACGCGACAGGTACTAGGTGTTCCTGAAAACTGTTTATTTGAAATAATGTTAAAAAAAAGGTTCTACCAGAAATTTTAGATATATGGTAGTTCTATCAGATGGGTTCCGTTACACTGAAAGACTGCTGATGACCGTTCATAGGACTAAGTCGCTAGAGACACGGGATGTCAGAATAACTTTACGCAATGCAAGGATACTGGAAGGATATACAGATCCAAGACGTACCGTGTGGCGACCATACGATCAGAGTAGTGAGCGAATATGCATTAAAAATAGTCGATAACTTAAAACATTTTTTTTTATTATGTGTATATTTCAATCAACTGAATATTGTGATGAAATACTAGTTGAAACAATACTACAAAAATGGAGTCGATTTTTTCACGTTCAGGGGCATTTTTTTATTCGATTACAGGGTCACGAGTTTGAATCTATACACGTTTGTTCGTTGATTTTTCAGTCATTAAATTCACTTGACACATGGACAAATTTATACACGTATTATCTATTCGCGTCGCCTTGTGGGCAGACTTTGTAATCACGATCATTATTTCATTAATTGAATTGGCATTTACTTGGTAGAACTTCATTATAACACGGTGAAAAAAAAATATTCTGACGAAGGCGTGAGCCGAAATAACTATCAACTATACCTTATAAAAAAAAATTTTAACTAAAATATTGTACATTGCTATTTTTTTTCCACCATGTTACAATCTTTATACACTAAAATTACATTTTAACTTTATTCTTAATTTCTCCCGATTTATATGTATCTTTAGTGCAGCAAACTGACACACATTTCATCAAAAGTATATAATCATATAATTTAAGTAGATTGTATATCTGTGTAGGTGAGTTCCTTTACGCACATCACACATACACACTCTTAATCAAGATTTACTTTTGGATTATTCATATCAACTGGTGATAATTCGCCATGTTTCCTTATTTTTAAAAACTTTTTATTTAAATTAATAATATTCATTTTCAATCAGACTGTGTAATATGAACAACTCGACATTAAAAACTTGGCAAAGTGTCATTTAAGCAAATGATAAAGAAAAACAATAGTTTCCTACCAATACAAATGTAGTAATAATTATGTCGATGCGACAGGGCGACTATTATCTAATGTAAAAAAAAATGGAATTTCACCTTGACTGAGTCCATTTTAATAATTGCTGATATTGGTGTAAAGCACACTTTATCATTAAAATTCCAAAGACGCCTGTAATCAGGAAGGCAGACGGTTTTTACGGATATTAATGACTCCTTTCGACGATTTCAATAATATTACGTTTAAGTCTCTCATATATACAATACAGCATATCCTTTTTTTAACTGATATTATATGTAAAACGATTACGTGAATGTAAAATTATAACGTTGGCTCCAAAGCGAGGTACGAATATTTACATCTGAGAACACCTATTTGTCGTAAAAAATGTTTTTAAAATGTAGTTAATATATTATATATTAATTGAGGATTTTAACGACGTTTTGAGTTACATGAGTCAAAAACTTTCGATAATTTTGTTCCCTTATACATGAAAGATTTATTAGTCAAAAATTAAATTTAATTGGTTATAGCATTATTTTTTTCTCACATGCATAGAAGATTAATTCAAGTTTTCAAGGACACTAGTTGCCTTAGTTTCATTATTCAGTAGCCGTTAGATAGATATTATTTCAAAAATATTTTTTCATTTTCTTCAAATCGCAATTTCTACAAAAAATTTACAACTAAAATACATTGCTACTTATTCCACCGTGTAATAATGGAGTTTAACCAAGTAAATGCCGATTCAATCAATTAATTTATTACGTTAATAAATATTACAAACATTTGTTTTTAATCCTACTAAAGATATTTTTACGAGGAACGCCTGTCGATCACATACTCAAATTCTTGATGACAACCTAGACAAATATAATATTTTTAACGAGTTTTAAGAAGTCTTTATCACAGTTTCTCAACCAGTGACCTGAGGACCACTGGTGGCCCGTGGATATTTTTGGATGGTCTGCGAAGATTTTGGGATGAGTCGAAACAATTGAATTGTTACTGTATACTTGAATATAATTTAATATTATCATATCAGTATACAGTGTTGAAAAATTATTTGTTTTTTTTAATAAAAATATCAATTACATAAATATTTATTATTTTATTTCAATGTTGATGGCACGCAAAACATTTTTGGATTTTTCGGTGGTCCGCAGATGTAAAAAGGTTAAGAAACTATGGTCTAGACACTCGATAAACTTGATACCAAACTATTTGACAAATCCTGAAAAAATAAAATGCATATACCACTTCATGTAAATGTTATTCATTTTAACTAAACTAAACGAAGTATCCTACATTGTAGGCATTTAACAATCTTGAAAGAAAACAGGTGATTTTAATATCAGAAAATTATACCCTTTCGGTTATGTATACCGTCGTATATAAGGTATCTTTTGATTTAATAGGGAGTTAATAATACAGTGCCCTGGTTCATTTTAACCAATCTTGCCAGTCGAAAAATATGTATATGTATGTAGCGTGTACAAAAAAACTTTATTGCAATTTTTTTTAAAAAGAGGCCGCCAATGTATTCTGTATAACGTTAGCCATAAAATGGGATTTCTGAATTTTAAAGGATTTATTTTTTTGAATTTGTTTAATGGCACCTCCCTAATATGAACACAAGAAAATAACAAAGATTGTAACCGTGAATTGCTTTTAAAGTCAGTCTTTATTACTATCTTTATAGAGAGGGTGTAGAAAAAGATAGAGCGAAGAAAATATAATACTTCCAATCAGGTAATAACTATCTCTCAAAAATTACTACTAAAAAAATCATGGACATCTATGCTTTTGCTTTCACGATATAAATTATTTTACGTCTCTTAATTTACATTTAACTACCACACGACGCCTAAAAAATTCTTTACACTCCCCTCTGCTGAGTATATCTGACATGTGTTTATAAGTGACAGTCGATGAAATTTACGCCAAGTTAGTATTATCATTTTTCTTTTATATATCGATTTTTTTGAGACAGCAGTCACATTTCGTAAATTGATCAGTATTTTAGAATGTCTTTGAAAGGTATGTATTTTTTTTATATATACGCAGTATAATACTATTGTTTAAATATAATATCGTGAATGATTCTTTGGAAGAACAACAATATCAATAAAATTAATAATTATTTTCTCTGAACAACTAATGTCAAACCGTTTTAAATGAGAAGAAAAAATTGTAACATTTTTTAAAAAATAATACAATGTTTCTATGTAAAAGTTAACATTTCATTCTGAGATTTTCACTATTATATTAAGAACATATTTTTAACAATCAAAGTACAAATTAAAAGTTCTTTCGTATTAATATTTTATCTACTTATAATGGATTTAAACAGAGTTACGTAATCATTCATAAATGATTTTCGTTCTTTTATCATGGTAGCGGCAATGACACGTTTGAAAATATTCTATCTAAAAAAGGATATATCTTTAAAGTGTGTCGATATTTTAAGAAACACTGCTGAAAATTCGAGGTCCCAAAAATAAGATGTTTTTCTCTTGAGCTGCCCTTTAATTAGGCCTCATAAACCTGATACTTAAGAAAGGTAAAGGAGCTCCGAGGAATATCTCAAGAGGCATGACTTACAATCGGAGACGCCCCAATACAACTCTGGCTTCTTGGTAGAATAATTAAGCCACAATAAAAAATCTACTTTGTATTTATTATGTGAAATTGAGATTTGAGACAAATTTAATCATTAGTAATTAATTAACTTCAGCAGGCTCAATCATCAGTTTAAAATATCAATTAATATACATATTTGTCTATAAATTCTATACAAACCTAATTCATTCCTTTCTACCGTCTTCTTCAAAAAGAGGAATTGAAGAATCGAGAACACGTAGTTTATGAAGGAAAATCTATATTAAAATACATTCCGATTGCTACATTCTTACGATTTTAATTTCAATCAATAAAAATAAAATGGTTTTTCATTACGTGAAAGCATAAATATCGATTATTTAAATCACGTCCATGATTAAAATTAAGAGCTTTTTGATTCAATTCAATTGTTTTATGACACCATGGCCAATGTGTATTTGTTGCCAATTATCATAAACATAATATCAAATTGATTGCTTGAAAACGTTTAATTTTAACGCTATTGGGAATAAACACGCGTACAGGGTAAACCGAATTGACTGACGATTGGATCGAAATGAAACTACATATGTATTACAATAACACACAAATATTACTTGTATTTGGATATAGAAGAAAATCGTGGATGAACTCAATTGAATTACCGTATCAATAAATAATACGTTCGGATTTGGACAGAATATTAAAACTTCAATTAATTTTCTTGATTTCTCGATGCTTTCTTTTACAAATATAAATTTCTCGATCCCAAATTTAACAATATTTTAATATTGTAAAAATAAATTGAATTCCGTCATTCATTATATCTGTTTTTGAAGCAAGGATATAAGTAGAGAGTTAGAATATAGTCAAGCTAATCACTCTTATTGTACCCATATCAAAGGATCGAGTGAGTGACACGATGTAAAGACATCCCCCAGACGTGTAAATACGTTTCACGAGACGTCACTTTTTGGCTTTCTTTTAAGCCATTCGTCAAAAATGATTTCGAATAACAGTATATTTGAGAAAACATCTATAAATAAAATTATTATGGTGCTCAATATTTTGAAACACCCATTGGTTAGTTGATATTATTTGCAATTCCGTGTAAATTTATATATTTATATTGAAATAAAATGCTTGACTGATATGAAACAATTCAAAACGGTGTTCGTATTGTCGATTAATATTGATAGTGGGTAAATTACAAATTAACCGTTTGCCCGCATCATATACGAAAGCAATTCCGGTTGTTATTATACGTTATAACATGAAGGTGCTTTGCCCACACAAAGAAGAATTTTGGCGTTTTAATGATAAATAATTTTACGATATCCCTACAACTGATGTACGACGAAATAATATTTAAAAGCTATATTCACTAGCAAATTTATATTTGTTGATCAAGATTTAATCTTTTCTGATTTTTGTTTATATATAATATCCAAGGATAGAAATTAAATTACCTACAATGTCTCTTTGTTATTAAACAGCTTATAGTAAAAGGGATTCCACAACCCTAAATATCTCATATTTTTTGACTTAATTACACACAATTAACTATGTAGCACGTATTGTTGGTAGTGGCACATCTTAATAAAAAAAATGCATGAATATATTTAGTAGCCAACTCTTTTATCAGCAGCCATTATTGGAATTGAATTATAATGTGATTTGTTTTTAATCTAACAAAGTATTAACATTTTATTTTGTAATCATTTTTTTTATTTAGATGTATGGGCCAGTAAACTGATTACTTAATTCTTTTATTTGTAGTTTATATTCGTTGTTATGGGTAACATTATATAACACTAGTTTGATTGAGAGGCACTGATCCAAACGTACTCGTACATAATATTTTGTTCGATTTAAAAATCAATATTAAATATAAGGCAAAGATAAAGTGAAGCTAAACGATTTTAAATATTATCACATAGTAACCAACTTTACCTAGTGTTTCTTAGTATGTGCACGGTTAATGTTCTTTTCCTCAAATGTTGATAAGAAAGTAGTAATTTAATTTATATGTTTGATATAATATTGGGTACAACGTTCTCACGTTTTTGCAAACAATTAAAATGAAATTATGAGGCGTATAAGGAACCCGCATTACAGCATTTAATAATTATAATTTTACCCGTGTTCACTCAATGACTCATAAAATGGGGTAAACAACACATATTAATCAATATCATTTACGAATTAATACACATTTCACGGTCGCAAATTGGAAAATTTAACGGTTCAAAGAAGCGGGACAAAACAATATTCTATACCAATTGCAGTTTACTTTTAATATTTTTTTCAGCTAACATAATAAATGTAAAAGGTATTATATATACCGATGTAAGAGAGTACTTACTTATAAATTATTTAAAACAATTTTTCTGATAAATTTCAAATATATATTAAATATATTATTTTCACTTTTAGCTGCCACTTTGTGATGAAAAGCCATTTGATTAAAAAATAAACTGCATATTCAGTACTATTTTGTGAATCAAATTCGATTGCTTTAGGCTAAGTGATCAGTTGATAATGCTCGCGATGAGCGAAACCCGTCCTGATGATACAGATATAAAATTATGGAAATATTTATAAAATTTTACCTATTGTTAACGTTTCAAATATATATATATATATTATTTAAGATTGAATAAGAGACTTCAGACTACTATAAAAAAAATCAGCAATTGTCGTTACAGTAAAATAGAAATGACAGTAGTAAAATTAACTTCTCCATCGCGAAAAATAGCTTTCATTTCTAAAACAAACCATTGTTTGTAACTTAAATAGTACACAATTTTAGAGGTCGGTAGTAGTCGCTTTCAACTAATTGATAATATTTATATTAATATAAAAGAATTAATAATTCAGAAAACATAACAGAAGGATTCTTTATAAATTTCAATACGGAATACGGAAAAATTAAGTCGCCATTGCTGAATATATTTAAGAGTACACAAATGTTGACGACACCTGATTTTAACGTATTTTATTTGTACTGAACTGCGATTGACATTATCAGCTGATAAGAAAATGCGTACATAATTTTATTTCCATTAGTATGCCATTTTTTTTTATTTTGTCGTAAAAAATCAAATTTACGAGTAAATAAATTATTGCTTTTTATCAATAATATATTTTTCAAAAAAGATAAAATAAAAATACTAGATGATTCGTGACTTAATTTCGTGACTAGTGTGTGAAATAATCGAGTTAATGATTTCTTTATATTCATATGATTCACGTTAAAATTGGTTTGAGTTTTCTACCTTTTCTATTTATTTGTTAACAAACATTCAAATTTGAAAAAAAAATAAAAAGCTCATCGTTCTAAGCATTAGTTTTGAATATTGCAATACTTAATGAAAGAATGAGAGATGACATTATATATTTTTTAACTCGAGTAAAAAATTTTAACTCGTGGCATTATACAATAGAAGAAAAAGAATCGATATTGTTTAAAAAAAAATTATAATGTGTTAAGAAATGTTTATCTTTCAATTCTGTGTACTCATCAATTTAGTTGTTCCTGGGAGAAATTCTTTAATTTCAATAATATTCTTATCTCATTACTTTTATATCCTATCCTTTTATTTCTCAAAACACTTAAGTTATCCATATGACATGCTTGTTGAAGAACACCTATTCGTTGCATTAATCGATATTAGAGTTATCCACTAAAAACAAAATGAGAAAGGCCATATAAAAAAAAATGTAATAAAAACCCATTGAGAACGATGTCAAAAGTTCGTGACACCGTAAGATATACCCGAAGACTGACCGGCTAGCCCACGACATTCGTGCATGAATAATATGTCTTAAATTTTGTATGGACGTAAATTATTATTAAATTTAATATGCTGATACAAAGATTTTTACCACCTGTCGACAAAAAGAAACCCACAGATTGGTCGTTTAGCAAAACGATTGTAGATTTTTGTAACGACACTAAATGTTTACAACTATCCTTCCTTCCTCCCTTATTAGATCATCAAAATCCATACATTTTTTTAAAATACAGTTTCTGTTAACATGCTCTTATTGGTTTTAAAATTTTTGAATAATTACAATCCTTACTATTTTTAAGCTCATTTCGCAAACTATAAAAAAATAGGTATTATATCACAATAAATGCAGTATTCCTTAAGTATTATTTAACTATTTTATTAAGTGTTGAATTTTCATAAATCGACAATATATTTACACTATCATCGTACGGTGTACGTCACCTGATTTATTATTGGAATGCATTCGTAAAGCGTTAAAATTGTAAACGTTTTTTTTTTATTACTAGCCTGAGAGCAAATCGCAGAAGATCTAAGTCAAAATATTGAGGAACAATTGTTGAATGGGTTCCAAAGCCGTCGGGTTGACACGGGTTGTCACGTAAATTTGATCGTTTTTGTTCAAATTATTAAATATTCCGAGAGGTGTATAATATTCGATACTATTACCAGGTGTAGTGTGAAAGCCCACCTACTTGTTGCTACGTGTGCCCTGTCAACATGGGGGAAAATAAACTCGGCGATTTGCAAATTAGCTTGCCATTGAATGGCTGCACGACATTAAATATTCCACGAAATAATAGCCTTTGATCGTGCATAGATAAAATGGTTTATTATACAGATATTTTGACATCCAGCCTTACAGTGTATTTAGACGGCAGGATCAGAACAATCACGTAAATCAATACGTAATGTTTTTCACGCGACAGTTTTTTTACTTTTTGGTGACTTTTTTCTATGTTTGGAAGTCAAGTTTTTATTAAAAATACGACAAATATATGTGGAGTATCCATCAAATATTTCGCATTTTTATGAAAAATGTCAAGACCATTTATTTTTTGTTTTAGAATATTATGTTTAGGTAATATGTACATATATATTAATTCTTAAAAAACTAACTTGGCTTAAATGATTATTCTAAATCTATAGTATGCAAAATTACAATAAATTTAAGTGAATTTTTTTTTATATACAAGTTTTATATTGATCAATTTCGTGCATAAAATTTTAATAAAATATAAATATTTGCGTAACAAATACATATACAAAAAAGCACATTGTCATACACACAATAAAAAAAATCATTCGTTATCTTGTGCAACGTTTCAACTGTGAACTATGCGGAAAATAAATTATTATCGATCCAAATAAGTAAAATAATGCGATATTATTCTTGGGAGTAATATATTTCTTGATATGTTTACAAGGGAAAAAAAACAACGTATTTCATCTAAAAAGTTTCATACATGGATACCATACGGCCTCTGCCACCGTCAGAACTATGATTAAATTTTATTTAATGTTGATGTATTGTATGCATTTTTTTCTTTGTATTCTTGGATTTACCCGAATCAATTAACTATTCGATTAAAAGATGTACATTTAGTTCAATTATTTATTTGTGATTTTTTTTGTATAGTAATTTCAATTAGTAATTCAAGTAGTATTTTCAAGTATCATTTTCATAACATGCTGAACCTTTTTTACTTTAATTTTTAATTAAATTTGGAAATATATTATTTTTATAAAACTATATATTATAAATGTAAAGAATGAATTTATTTATCCACAATGTTGTAAAACATGGGTCAATAAGCGATTTATCATTAAAAAACAAAATTTCAAGTATTAAGTCACATTGTTAGAGTTGTTCCGGTTACATTGTTAGAGTTGTTCATTTTTGTTACAAGTTTGTTGCTTTTATATTACATTGTATACACTTGGTGAGTAATTTCAACTAAACTGCACAATACATCTGCGAAAAAGTATAGTTTAAATATCTGCATACATTCACATAATTATCTACTTGAGCAATTGTTTATGCTCCAGCATTTTAAATATGGCGGAACAGCATTAAGTTTGCGAGGCAATTTCGAAAAAGGAACGATTCCGGCGGAAATCGCGCGCCATTAAAAAGTAAGATGGCGACCTCTTTAATTAAAATAATCGCGCCAATCACGACCGGGGTTGTTCACTCACGGATCACACACTCATACACAATATGCGCATGTATTTATTGCATTACATTATTTTATGAAATTATGAATAATGTTGCCAGTGTATTGGTAAAAAATATCATATAGCTGCACTAGTTGTGGAGCCAATATCGCATGCATGAATGTTTGTTACTTTGTTTTTGGTTTTGTCTAAATGAAAAAAATATTTAAAAAAAACTAAAAAATACACGAAAATCTTTATAATACAAAAGTAGGATTTAGCCATGCCATTATAATTAAATTACTGAAATTAAAGTGTGCATTTTTTTATTTTATATATGTATTAATTTTCATTATAAAACCAATTTTAATGTGCTTATGAGGTCATAGTAAAATTCATTTCTGATGCAGGTGTAGAATAATAAAAATATAATACTAAATATCACAACATTATAATGAAAATTCAATTATCATAATCCGTGCAAAGTTGAAACTTTTTCGTTCAGAAAGTAAATTCAATAAGATATCCTTAAAACCTTGCTTTGATTTTGAGCCAAAATTTTATTTACATAAAATTCTGTTATCAATAGGTTTTTCCTTACCTGTCGAACTTGTTTGAACTGCTCCTCGAAACTCCACGTCTGCTGCGAACTGGTAGATCCTTCCGAAGAACTCGACGACGCTGATCCTCCTTGTGCAGTCGGAGTCACACCGTTCAGTGCTCCATTTAATGCTGATCCTCCATTCAAAGGACCGTGTCCACCCGGAGCAGGCTGGGCAGGTGTGAGGAATGCTCCGGGATGTTGGAATGGGAAGCCCATCGGCAGGGAGAACGGGGCGTTTGGTGGACCAAGAAGTGGGTTACCTCCAGCCTGTGGTAAACTGGCCAGTGGGGTATTCTGTGCTAGTGATGCCAGTGATGATAAATGTGGATGAAGTGAATTTTTGAGGCTTTCAAAGTCATCACGGCCCTGAAAGAAAATTCACAAATTACACACTTTTACAAATCTGCCATTGTACTATACCGCAGTATAATTCACCATTTTTATTTTTCAAGCAACACCAACGTTTCGATCAACATTGTTTGAGAAACTTTGGTACAGAATTAATTTGAAAGATTTTTTTTTATAAATAGTAAAATATTACTTTGTCAGGTCTGTGAAGTCTGAGTCTATCTAAGAGGTCTCTGCGCGCAATTAAACCTCTTCCTTCATCACTGCTGTCCCCTTCCGCTTCCGGTTCCCCTTCTGACACTTCTCCTTCCCCTTCGCCCTCATCATGGTGACTCTGAAAATGCAAAAAACATTATAAATTACACACATAAAATGAAAATAAATATTCTTAGTTGAAATTTAATTTCGAAGAAAATCAAACGATATAAAAATAATTAATAACACATGAAATTAATTTAAATATTACACCATAATATTTAATACAACTTCAACTATTTTTGTATTGTTCACATAAGAACCGATTTCGCTCATTTTGAGTATTATCAAATGATTACACTTCTCAATAGATAATTCTTGTAATGTGCGAAACAAGTCCTGATCTTAATCATATAAAAATGACGTCAACAACACATGACAGTTAAAATCTCAAAAGTGATTTAAAAGTACAAATATTCTCTTATAGTAAAGTTAGCAACCTTTTTCGGGTGGCCACCCCTTTTCATAAAATTCATGTGACCCGCGACCGCCCATAAAATCCAAAGCATACAAAAAAAATTTTTTTTAGTTAATTGTATAAGTTGGCGACCCCTCAAAAAACCCTTTGCGACCCCCAGGTTGGAAGCCTATGTCTTAGAGACTTCGCAATAAATATACCCAAGTACTTCTTTTAAATAATAAAACACATTTTTTAGTACTTATTTCCACAATATATTTCTTGATCAGGACCGGTTTCGCTCATCGCGAGCATTATCAACTGATAGATTAATGCTCGCGATGAGCGAAACCGGTCCTGATCAAAAAATATATTGTGGAAATAAGTACTAAAATATGTGTTTTTATTATTTAAAATAGCATGCCTTTCCATCAAGAAGTCACAGTTAACACCTTAAAAGTGATACCCAAGTACACAAACTTTACGGCTATCGAATTCTCGTTATTTTTATATTTCTTATTAAACTCGCAAATTACCATCGTAAAAGGAAAGAATTTGTTGACGGTGCCCCTACGTCAAATTCTAATTATTTAAGCTACACATAGACAATCTCTGATCAATACACTGTGATAACTTCTTACAGAATCAGATAAAAACGCGATGGGAAAATTTTCTAAATAATAATTGGGCTTGGATAATTTACCGCCAGCTCCTTATAAGAGCCCCTCGATCAAAATTGCCCAAATTGGCGGTAAACGGTCCGGCCTTGAAATTTTTGCAGGCCTTTTTTCGGAGGCACTGCCTTCTGATGCATCATTGTAAAGATGTTACAATATACATGAAGTATATCATGTGACTTCGGTAAGATAATTCATTGCGTTTTATTACGTTTTAGCAAAAAAAACACGTAAGCTTAGTATTGAACATTTTATTATTTTCGCACTTCATTTAATATTATGATCACTTTTTAACCATATCAGCTTCTTGCTTGAAGGATATAGCGACTAAACGGTTTCTCTATTAAGCGCTTCCGTCTCCAGTCTTCTGGTATCCCTACAGGTCATTCCAGCGTGCTATAGATTCGCTAAGGTTCATTCTTTAGGCGGTCATCAGCGATTTTCCAGAGTGATGGAATCTATTTCGTAAAAGAATCAGACAGAATTCATGTTATTCTGTGACATCCACAGCATATGTACATACCCAGATTAACTGCACCTTTTGTAAGTTTAAGTAATAAGTGACAGAGTCCATTAAAATTTTGACAAAACCAAACCACCATACACACAGTTTTTGCCTCTGCTTGCATCTTTGCATCTGTTTTCAAATCAAAGTATACATAAATCTTAAAAATTGTTAAGTGCCATGACTCACATCCGAAAGTGACATCACAAGAACAGATTATCTTTTCCATGTTATGGCACATTTATTGACATACATACGCAAAAGATATATAATATTGCCGTTTGACATTACATATTTCAGTATCCTCAGGCTTGAATTCCTTTATTTTTTTTTCTTTATATACATCACTCGATTTATGGAATTTATATCCTCACTAATCCCTGCTAACAACTAGGAATACAAATCAGTATATAGTAACTAAAAGTATTTCCCTATCTTTCAACGAATAGTTACACTCTCTGAAAAATTATGATTAAAAAAAAAATATGATAAATTCAAAATTTTCTTATACTCTTTTTAACAATTTCGATTAACGAAAACGCATAAAAGCTCACATAAAAAATAACGATAAAATAGCGTTACGTTCGTTTTGCGTAACAGCACCATTTCAATATTCGTGATGATATGAATTGGCGATACCTGTCACGCGATCCTCACTCCCACCGCACAAAAAGAAACATTAAGAAATGGAAAGAGAAAGGTGCTGATGTGTGACTGAGAGGGGAAAGCATAGTAGGTTTTTTTTTACAATAACAAAATTAACACTCAATCGATGCGCTGTAAATCAACATCGCTTATATTTAGAGGAAGATTTTGTTTTTTTTTTAAATACAGTTCATGATGCCTCGGTTAATTTGATTCAAAATATCTTTCGATACATTCAGCGAAGACTGATTACCTTAGTAATAAATGACTAGTATAAAATTTATCTTATGATGCTTATCGAACAAGCGAATAACACGTCACACATATGATAGTAACACACCAAGAAGAATAACAAAATTATCACGTTTAATTCATGTATTTCAATAAATTTGTAACTCTACTGGTGATATATATATTTAATATTTAATTTAATCATTATAAAAATTGACAGTAAGTCATGGAAAAAGAAGATATTGGGTTTTTATTGATTATTCAAAAAATCACGTGTCAGTTATCAGAAATACCTAATTTATGATTCTGTGTAAAATTCTGAACACATAATCAATTACATTATATTTCTTGATGATCTAACCAGAGTTGTCATTGCTTGTATCTCCGTCTGCCTAATTACAAATATAGAGCAATTATGTATCTTTTTAATTCGTATCAATCGAAAGTGGGTAATTAACAAGTTCATTGGGTAATAAACTTATTTATCGGAGCAACTTGAAACGAGGTAAATTTAATGACATCTGAATCAATATCAGTCACTTAACGACATGATTCTTTAGCAATTGTTCATGTTACGAACGTATGCTTAATATATCATTAATAAACTGCTCGTTCACTTTTCACTGGCATTATACAATTAAACTTTTCTGCTGTGTTTTTTGAGCAATTCGTTTTATTGTGGCAGTTAAACTACATTAATTATTAAAACACACGGAATGTTTCTCTTTAGAATATAAATAAATAAACTGTATAATGAGTTCTTCAGGGCTCACACGGACTGTTCTTCTTTTATCTGTTGACAATCCTCGATACAAGCGAAGCCGATCGTTATCATTAAATGTATATTGGAAATATTACTAAATAATGTGTTGTTGTTATTTAAAACATGCATATTCTGTTTATCTATATCAGTGGTTCGCAAACTACGTAGGTCCCTAACGATTTTAGAATGTAGGCGTATGAATGCATATTGTCAGGTAATCATTTTATAACCAAATAAATTTAAGCTTTGTAGTAAGGGATCGTAATTTATATCTTGTTTATTGATTGAATTGGCATTCACTTGGTAGAACTCCATTATATCTTGCATTTATATCTTGCAAATTACATGGACTGTAAAATGAAAAAAATAGAAGTGGTCTCTGTTTTGAATATAAAATAGTTTTATTCTTGTTTTAATTTTTCTATGCAATGACTTTGATTGAATCAGTTCATGAAAAAAACAATATTACATTTAAAAAAAAAGGGTTAATTTAGTATGTGGTAATCAAGTGATATTAACGAAATTTTGAATTTTGAATTAAATACTTAATATTGGTTGGAAAATACATAAGAGCGTTAAATGAGACTACGTCTCGACAGTGCTAGATGTTATATTGATCTAAAAAAAAGATAGTATTCCGAGGCATTGTTTATGTAGGATAAATTTTATTTTTTAACTTAATGTTAGGTCACTTAATATCTCAGCCTAAAATACAATCTACCACCACTCCGATTATTGACAAAACTCTCCCAAAGCGTTAAAACCATGTTTATAGGGTGATCAATGCGTTATAATCGTCTTAAGTAATTTTCCCTTACGTAATTTTATAGCAACATTTTGTATGTCAACGTCACTCATCTTTCAAAGATCAAATATTCGCATACGTTTTTAGAACGAATTACGCACGAAAGTCAAATGTGAATATAGATTTGATTTTAGAAATATGTCATGTTAACGTACTACTAAAACAATGATAGGAATCACAAATGAAATTAATATAAAACAGTAAAGTAGCGCTATGAACCCAGTTGATATATATTAAGACCCACGTGATCTCGAAATAAAATACAATTTTATTATATTTGAAGGCAAAGATTAATGATTTGGAAAGGATTTATAAGACTAAGTGATCAGTTAATATTTAAGAAAATATAAATAATTGTCAGCAAATACATTAAGTAATCAACTGATGGCGGTGAATGGACTTTCAAGCTCTTTCTGTTTTATCACTCGTTAGCTGGATTTCACCGTTCGGCATCTATGAACATTATACTAAAAGAAGTGTGAAATAGCATTTTTGATTCATTGCTAAGTAAACAATTATTTTTTTACGATAAGTTATACTAGAAGAGACTCCATAGTTGATCGATCATGATTATTTCCACTAAGCACGAACATTGTCAACTACCCATTTTTAATGTGGTAACTGTCACTTTTTGATTGAAAGGTATAATATTTTAAATAATAAACACATTTTTCAGTACTTATTTCTACAATATATTTTATGATCGGGACCATTATAACATTATCGACTGATGAGCGAAACAAGTCCTGATAATAAAATTATATTAAGGAAATAAGTACTAAAAAATGTTTTTATAATTTAAAACTATCCATTTATCCAAATATTTTATCAAATAATTGAAATACCAACCGTTAAGAGTATTTACTGGCTTAAATTGTCATTACATATTAACTCATTGAATTTGTTTCATTAGATTTGGCAAATGGTAGCTTTGGCCGCCACTAAGTTACGTTATTGATTCATATTTATTTCCGTACCACCCTATAACATCATAGTCACGGGAATAAATAATACACATATAAAAATTAAACACAGCGGACCGGTCGGAGTAATATTATTCCTCCTTTCTGTAAACACAACACTTTTACGTGTTGGCTTCTATTGATGTTTGCTTTATAAATTCTTGGTCAGCGCTCATGGAGTTATAAGAAAATCAAATAATGCATTTGAGTATACGAAGAGACGCTGCAAAGGGTCAATCGGGGCTTCGAACCTATGACGTTGGCATTGACAGCGTTTTCACTGCACCATTAAATCGCAATCAATTGTCATATATGATAAAAATATATATTCCAAAGATTGACTAGTGAATGGAACGGTGTTCTCTAGTATTCTACAGACTCGTTGGGCTGTAATTTTTTTTTTATTATGTAATGTATATGTACACATATTTCCAAATAAGCCAATTAATTTATACTAGGATTTCATAATTAATCAATTTTTAAATACGTCTATTATTTTTTAACAAAAAATTTTAATAACGCGATGAGCGAAACCGGTTCCGATCAAAAAATATATTGTAGAAATTAGTACTAAAAATGTGTTTTTATTACTCTAAATATCCTGCTTTGCCGTCAATTAGTGACAATAAACACTTTAAAACTGAAAAATAAAAGCGTTAATTATTATGAAAATAATAATAAAAAACATTTAGATCCATATAATTTTACTATTTTATTATTGGTGAAAATCGTAAAAACTGGCCAACCCTTTGATATCTTAACTGTGTATGTTTCAATGACAAACCAACACAGTTACAAAAACGTAAAACTATTTGATATTAAACATTTCATTACATATGCTTATAATTCATAATCATATAACAAACGATAAGAATATGGACATACATATGTGTTTGTTTGTTTATCTATCTTTTCAAATTTGATCACAAGTGTTGTGGATTGAATTCGCAAAAAAAAACTAATCTCGGAACACGATAGGGAAAATATATAATGTTAATACCGCAAAAACCATCACATTGTAACTACCTATATATTAATATAACTATATATACTATTTATGTAGATAAATATCAATTAACCAATCCGGCAAATTGCCAAACTATATTTGGACTCAAATCAGGACGATTTATTTCTTTTTGTTTTTCATCGATATATTTTCCGAAATCATCAGATAGAAAATCATTAGTCCTTTATGCAAAAAACCGTAATTACAAAAATCTAATGTGCTCCAAATTGGTAACACAAATGCATTTAAAACATGAATCGAGTAGGTGGTCGGATATAAACGTGAAATTTGTGTTGAGCTTACCAACACTAACGAAAATGTGTATGCATCGGGAAATTAATGTTTGCACACTGTTTAAGTACTCGAGTTGCTTTCAAACAAGAATTATCATCCGAGAATAAAATCAATTATTATTGCGACATCTTGAGTATTCCATAGGCATTATATGGCATAATACTTCATGTGAAATCACAATTTTGTACCGTTATTTAATTTATGAAAGACAAGTTCATCGTTTGCTTCGACAAAGCAATGTTTCACAAATATATTGATAGACGGAACCTTTTTGTACGGCGTGCAACAGGAAGAATCCATATAATTATTTCGTTTACATCTGTGCACATATTATCAAACGCTTCACAAATATTAAACGTTATTTTATTGCTGTTACTATTTTGTATTCTCGTCAGTTTGTAATTTTTTAAATGTGGTAAAATAATGCTTTCAACAATGGAATAAAACAAATACTCTTTTCAAAATCATGTCTTCAAAATATATTAATAATTTTACCTTTTCGTGGACCCTCGTTCCATTTTATTAAAAAAAATATATTTATATGGTCGAGTAGATATAATAAAGCACCGCGTTGCGTAAGTAAATGAGACAACTGTAACATACATAACTACAAACCGTCTTTATTTTTTAAATAAGTCATATAAATAAGTGGAAAATTATGGATACATATTTATTAATATGTTTGCATATATCGCTGCATTCCCTACAATACGCATTTATTGTGATATTACCGCCATGCAACTTTAATTACACTTTTATTCTTTACCACCTTCGCCCTGAACTGCGACCCCGTGAACAATAAATAAATTGATACATAAAATTTCAATCTTATTTCATTGACGATGATAATTTATTTTGACTCTTAGGGCTTGGCATATTAAAACAAGTCCTGGATATATACAGGTATATATGTATAATAATGATTTTGAATTCAATGAACCGTGTTTACTAAGGCGATGTTTTCTACGTTATACTTGAGTGGGGAACCTTTTCATGTTTTTACATTATTTCCTATAAAATCGTATCTAATAAATAGCATTTAGAATTACCCAAAAACAAACATTATACAGAAAATTATTTAAAATAATTACATACAAACAAAAGTCATTTGAGGACTAAGCGCAGTAGATTCCCCACCAATGAACTAAAAAGTTTTTCCCTTTTAAGGTGTTAATTTAAAATTGTTATGACTTTGTACGATTCCATACGTTTTGACTTTAACGACCCGGGTTTCGCCGTTCGGCATCTTCAGGCATTCTATCACTCGGATGCAACAGAACTGACCGTGTAATAGAATGCCTGAAGATGCCGAAAGCCGAAGCCCGGGTCGTCAGTGACAAAACATGTGGAATCGTACAAAGTTGTAAAAATTCAAATTTGATATTGAAATTCCATCAAGCATCTTCAGTCGATATCATAAATGCATTGTATTTTAATTTGAATGACAACATAACATGTGGATTCATACAAAGATATAACAATTCAAATTTGATATTGAAATTTCATCAAGCACCTTCATTCGATAGCCTAAAGCATTGTATTTTAAATAATTGAAAATCATTTTTTGTGCTATTTCATTATAAATAATATTTATGATCAAGACCTGTAAGATTAATTTGAACTGGTCAACTTAAAAAAAGGTTAATTTTAGTACATTGTTTGTGGCTAAATGGTTGTTCTCTTTTAAATGTCTGTTTATACAAAAACCTTTTTATAAAAATGAAAATTTTTGTTACCTATTTGATATAAGTTAAGTTTTCATTTTTAAATAAAGAATTAATAAATACAATATCAAGTTAAGTTATCGAAAAAAATATTGAACATTTTCCTCTCCAGTTGTAACAAATCAACAATTTAATTATATCCAATATTAATATCAACCGTTTATAACAATACGATTACAAGTCACAAGCTTTCTATGCTCTCAACACTGTCCCATAAAAGTATGTAATGTTTCCTCCCCGGGGCGATGTTCAATCTGGGTACGAGGGGTTAACAGGCTCACACATTAATTATTAAAATAATTCTCTTCTCACATTCAAAAGACAGTAAATAAATTAATATTCTTTTAATAATTCATAGAATTATCAATTTTATGAGATGGTAATTCATTATGAATAAAGAAAAATGCCGATAAGTTTTTTTGAAAATGTTTGAAACGATATCTTATTTAAGTATAATATAATATCAATTTACTATAGTTATTGAATAATTAAAAATGCAAGTGATGCATGAAGTTTACTTTGAAATATTTCTTGCAAAATATTTGAGATGTATATTATTTCGATTGCACTTTTGCAGGGTTTCGTTTTATTGTCTGCAGTGTCTTTTTTTTCAATTCAATTCAAATATAAAGTTTGATAACAACTGCTTGGATTTTCTTATTATCCATTATTTATTAACAAAATGTGGCATAAAGCATCCTAATGGAGTAACCTCAGTATAAGTTTTTCAACAAGAAATGCTTGATAACCAATTTCCCAAGTTAATTATTATTTTTTTGACCAAGAGCGATTGAAAGGGAATGGAATTTTTTGATATCGGATGAATGGTTGGGTATATAAAGATACCATAAGCACTCGTGCTTTGGAACAGGAATCCATTTATATATTGATAAAAGTGATTCGTATTAAGACGAACTGGAAATTTAAGACATTCTTGTTTTATTATTAATGACATTACACAATTAATAAGTTTAAAATATTGCCATGAGTAATAATGTGAAAAATGATATGAAAACTAGTGTGTTGCAGCAAAATGATGCCAACAAAAACTTTATCAACGTCAGTCATTTACAAATATTAAAGAAAAACCAAATGTAATTATCGCGAGTACTTGAATCATAAGACAATTATCTGCAGAAATACCTTGCTTAGGCTAACGGGTGTTCTATTATAAAACATAAAATTGATAACATTGTCAACACTTATTAATTGATAACTAAATGTTTGTATCTCAAAGGGTAAAATAATAAAGTAATCAATTCACTCTAAACTAACAAAAATATTAGTATGTTTTACATATCTATGATGATAGTATGAAACATCTTAACTTCTTAAATAATCATGAATATACAGTCATCAAAACCATAAGAAACTTACACATGTATTACATGTTTAATATAATACAATACACTAGAATACATAAGACATAAAACCATAAGAAACTTACACATGTATTACATGTTTAATATAATACAATACACTAGAATACATAAGACATATACCTGCCTACACCTAGACTCACCCTCACTTGAAGGTTATATATTTTTATTGATTGAGTTGGCATTTACTTGGTAGAACTCCATTATAACACGGTGAAAAAATGACAATTTAGGTTAGTTCCACAATTTTTTTAAAGATATAGTTGATAGCTATTTAAGCTCACACCATCGTCAGAACAAGCTCTGACGTCAGAATAGTTCTAACGATATCGTGGGCCGAAATAGCTATCAAGTATATATTAAAAAAAAATACATTGCTAATTTTTCACCGTGATGTAATAATTTTTTTTTTAATATAGCTCTGATGAGACAATGTATATTTAAGTTAATTGCGGTGAAATCCTAAAGGCTAATTTATGATAACCCATTTAAGTTAATATATCTGTCAAAATGTAAATATTTACACATCATCGAAACCTGCTTGTGACAATTCGACCATTCGGCACACCTTATACGTGTACTCTACATATATACATTTGAAAGTATGTAAAGAATGCATATATACTAGATACTTAATAATATAATGCAGTTCAATAAATATTTGACTTTCTCACGAGCTAGCGACATATATGCTCTGTTCAACTCCGTCACTAACACCATTATTATAACGTTTGATAATTACAAAACATCAACGCGACGCTTTTCACATAACGAACAGGCTTGTGCAAACAAAATGGACGGGAAATCACTCTCATTTACTCACCTGGAATGCTCACCCAATGTAAGGTGAATGATAATCTTTCATAATTTAAAATATATAATCAACGACAGATATTTTAAAAACATATTTTCACTTACCCTCACTTACTTTCAAAAACCCTCACTGATTCAGCGATAATTAGTTTTTCAATGGAAACACGTAAAAAGCATATCTTTGTGATTTTGGCAGTATGGTATTGACAACTTAGATTATAAAAGAGCGAAAAAATATATGCGGTATTTTTTATCACAATCCGTACATTATCATATCCAATACACGAATTTTCAAATAGAATTTATAATTATCCAACGCATTCTTCAAAAAATGTTACACCGTCAAAAATAGGAAAGTTTTTTTAATCACATTAAATAAATCGCTTTAAGCCACACAATTTTAAAGAACATTTTATTTGGTATAAAGCCAAAATGCAAATTTTATACGTAATACTTTTAATATGAAATACAGCTCTAGTTTTTCCTCTGCGAGTCGGTCACATCTCACGAATCACACAGTATAATTTTCATTTGTCGTTATTAGATGTGTTTGTAGATTTGTCCATTACGTTGTGAGATATATGTATGTATGTTTTATATTTTCTGAGTTCCCAGAAACAATATAATTCAACGTTAAGCGTTCCAAAAAGAATGGTTTTCAATAATACTTATATACGTACGAGACTATAAAATACCCAAAATATAAACAATAATATCATATATTATATTTCATGCAGAGAAAGATTTTCTAAGAGCAATTAGGAATAAGGAGTATTAGATGTTTGATATAAGATTCTACTCTTCGATTCAACATGTCGGTGTTTAATTTATTTTAATTCAGAGAACGATCGTTTAGATCAATTTCATTACAAAAGTACATTACGTTTAACATGCTCCAATAACTTTTTTTAAATTTAAAGATTGAAGGCTATAATGGGGGCTTCTGGCTATCAGAGGGTGATTGTATGGAAAAAATACGCGTCAAATTAAGTTTAGCAAGAGGATCAAAATAATGTAATTTGAAAATTGTGTGTTAGGTTAGAATTGATCCTTGACAACTAGACTGTTGGGCTAACATTCATGTGGCAATATATTTCTTACGCATTTTTCTACAAATTCGTGACCGCCAGGACTCGATAACGAATATTTGGATAACGGGGACCTCTGCATATGTTCAATAAAATGACGCAATGTTCAAAGATATTTCCTTAAATCTTAATGACACTTAAATTTAACCATCTGTCAAATAATTAAACAACGAATGATAGTGATGTTATTCACCGGACGTGATGTCACAAAGATCGCCATTTTGTCAAATGATTTCGTAGGTATAAAGGCGCGGCCGCACGAAATGTCTGCAAACAATATGTCGAATTTATTATATCAACATTCAATCCAATATCTCTTAAACAAACACCCGCTAAAGAAACAAAAGCCGATAAATTAACATTGGCAACGTTATATTGGTAATATTTAAACTATTTTAATTTATTAACATACAGGGCTATTAAATTTTTTCGTCAAATTAGTTGATGGCCCAAATCTTACTTTTTTCAGTCGTATGGTAGGGCTGACGAACTGTTTTTGGATGCTATACTGTCCACGCATTTTTTATTGTTGCGAATTACCAAATCAAAATTCGGATATTAAAGGAAGAAATATTTAGAGAGCATTAACAATCATGCAATTGAGTTTTCCATAGATGGTATGGAAAAATAAATTGGTGGCAGTGCATTTCTAAAAGTTTGAAATATAACAAAACAGTGTAAGAAATAACATTGCAGTGAATCAATCATCATTATATTGTACAATTTTGAATACCCGGTGAATTATTATTACCTTATTTAAAAAGACAAACAAAATATCTAGTTACAAAGAAATCATAAGTCGAAAATGAACATAACTCTAATTGAGTACTGATTGACGAATGGTAAACGTCGTGTTCTTCGTTTGCATTAACCACAGGTTCGATTCCAGAGATAAAAAGAATTATTATTCAGAAATTTGATCCATCTAATTCTCAAAATCGAGGCGTAACTAAAACCTTTTCGTTTTCGTATAACAAATTCTGTAGAACCACCGCTATACTAGTATTATAATGTATATTCGCCAACAATATTCAACATTTTTCTTTTTGACTAAAAAAAACAAGTAATTGATTTCCCCTGGTGTCATATTATATACCACACAATCTTCGTTATATAGGTACACTCACATCCGTCCTCAGACCGCGTGATTTTAAATACATATCTGATTCCATATTTTATGTAAATAAATTACAATTATTATTTACCTTAGCTGAGGAAAAATACATTTTGAAATCTGCAATAATGCTAATGGGCAATTTCTTCGCTAATTCTGCGAAGAGCTTATAAAAAAATCTATTTTGTATTAGTGGATTGACATTTATGGTAAAAATGCTGCAACGAAGTACAACAAGACAAATTAGTTATAACTATATAGAAAAATTTGGTGTTTAAAAATAAGTTTAAAAACCATGTAAATATAGATTTGTTCGTGTTTTATAAAGTCTTACAAAAAATAGACACTGAAATCACTAGCAATAAATTGTTAAAAATCGCGTATGTTAATTCCTAAAGATTTTTTGATTAAAAGAAAAAACACAAAACTTTTCCTCTCTGCGTCGTGATAATATTATATAATTGTAAATGTTTTACATTCGTATTGCAAAATTAAACCTAAGCTGATGAATTTAAGATTATATTTGTCATTTGTGTCTTTTACGAGATGTCTGTTTGAATAAATATGTATGATCATATTTATTCTAACTATAAACTGTTTTAGGAAATTGCGATAAACCATCATTTTTGTAAAAAGAAGTAAAGGGTACCTTCAATTGCATTGCGATCATAGTGTATTTAAAAAAATGAATTTTAAGAAATATAGGAAAATAAGATATCGACTGAAGGTGCTTGATGGAACTTCAATATTAAATTTGAATTGTTGCAACTTTGTACGATTCCATGTCTTATCACAAACGACCCGGGTTTCGCCTGTCATTAGCAAGATCATTAATGAAAGTAGTTAATTATTATTGGATTAATATTGTTACATTTTTTTCGGCTGCAATCTTTTGCTTGCGTATTGGTAAGTAGATTCCTGTTAATAATGATTTTAATATATTATATATACGATGCTAACTGTTTATTTTACGTCAGTTCTGTTGCATCCGTGCGATGGAATACCTGAAGATGCCGAAGGGCGAAACCCGGGTCGTTTGTAATAAGACATATGGAATCGAACAATGTTGCAACAATTCAAATTTAATATTGATTCAATTGCATTCGTCGCTTATTAATTCCAACATGCGTAAATAATTTTGATAATTATAGCAATGTATCTACAAGATGTATTGATTAATATAAAGAACCGTATTGAAGTCATTTCATCACAGAAAACCAATTAAATTTACCTACTCGTAACCTTTTTCGCAATTGGGTGTCTGATTGTGATATATATCGTTCCACTTCAATTTCCTACCAATACGAACTACGAAACATGTTGTTAAATTATACGTACAGTAATAGAATCAATCAAAATATAGGCGAGAGATTTCAACGCAGCGGTTTTGATTAAACAAAACTTGTAACGCGTAGAGCTAAATTGGTCAATATTAGCCAAGACAATGGATACAAATTAAGTCAAACAAACGAAGCATTTTTTTCGACAACTACGCCTCTATCTGGAAATTGAACATTAATCTTAATGTACAAATGGACTATTATTGGATAATGCCTTAAAAGTAACGGTGAACTTGCAAGTAAAAACAGCTGCCTTTACAGTTTTTTTTTTGTCTCAGAAGAGCGAAAAACATACAAAATTTATTACAATTGTTGCATATATAGTGCATTATATTGATAAGGTAATCAATATAATTCATTTGTATTATATGGCATCAATCGTTTAAGCAGTTCGCGGCCCTCACTCACTTCAAAAATTTGGTCGTTTAGTTGTGTTGGATAGTGAAAAACGCATATTTAGTCAATATACATTACGAAAGCTCGTTGTTTTTTCAATTGCATTTCATTCGGATATGAAAACATTTTTTTATATAACGCGCAATAAATTAAATAAAATTTAAAAAAAAAATCAGGTTAACTATCAAAATTCTTTAATAAAATATTGTTCTTCTTAAACTTTTAAGTAGATCTACATTTTGACGTATTTTTTTTTCAAAAGATACACAGTTTTTTTTATGATATTGATGTTTATCTATTGATTATATTAAATCAACTCATATGTAGAAGGATTATACGAAATACCATACTCAGCAACAATGTTGCACATATGCGCGGAGATGCGTTTAATTGCAATCTTGCGGTCGAAACATTTATTGTTACATCGGAGTTATAGCGCGATTCGAAACTATTGCAGTTTTGTTGCAGAAGCGCGATTCCTGACTGTCCATGGTATTATTTATAGCCGCTAGCGTTTAGGCATCAAATTGTGCATAATCGTGAACTTTTATGGCCACGCAGACATCTTGTCTATTTCCGTGGCCGCTGTTGAAGAACAAACGCCTTTCATCAGGACTTGTCAAATCAAAAGAGCGTAAATTCATTTTACGTTTATGCATAGTGACAAGCGAAATTTCACATACCAAGAACATTCATTATATATAATATATCCAAGGAGGTACTTCAATCCCATTTAAAAACCAAAAAAATCAGAAAATCTTTCATACATTTTATACATGTGTAATTTTACTCGATTATACAAGCCAGTGACATCTTATACGCAAAAAATATCATTATTGAAAGAAAATATAATAATACGTATAGGTCTTCATTGATACGAATCTTGAGACATTCTCTAATTTCTTTCATCATTTAATTATATAAAAAGCACTATGTAAAATTCTAGTCTATATATACATGTAAAAATTAATATATGTGTACCTGTTTGTCCTTTGTGCATTACTACACTATTCATATGATCGATATGAAACTTAAGAAATTTATTGAGAACACCTCCGCAAAAGTTTTAACATACCACTCCCTCCCCCAACCCCAATTCCTTGCATTAAAATAATGTGAAGCTTTAAGCCACCCCTTCCTCAACAAATCAATGTATAATTCAATCTATATCTTTACTATTAATACTACTAAAATGAAATTGTTTGCTATCATAACAAGTTTCCTCGAATTTCCTTATTCTGAGATTACTTCCTCACGCAGCAAAGCGTGGCGGTTCAGCGACGTCTAAATTAAATCAAATTGCCTTGATTTTTTGTGACGGATATAACAACAATGAATTCAGTTGTATTAAATAAAGGAAAATAATCAAAATCATTGCACTCATACGCGTTGCTACTTTCACGTAGCAGTCAAAAGATACGAGTCATTTAGGCTAAGGTGTAATAGCGCTGTGCAGATTGGTCATACCTGGCAAATATACAAACAATGCGTCAATGGGAAGAGAAACGATCATTAAAATGTTGCCGTTAATTCCATATTTCATGTCGGCAAACAATATGGCGCACCTCGGAATGCCGCAACTCTTGAACCAATCACTTTACGAGACGACCTGACTCGGCCGCACAACAATAACTATATTTTTGTCATTCATTGCGGTCGATATTATTATTTTTTCAAATAGATAATAGTGCTTGAATGCTTCCTTAGAAGAGAGTAAAAAATGTCGTTAAACTGTAGGAAAAAGCCCGTGGAGTTACGATATTCGATTGTCATGCAAACAAACATGTAAGCTCCATGATCGGTTTGTAAACCTCATGAGTCCGTATAGTGATTATAGTTAAATTAGTATAAAAAAAGTGTTAAATTTCAATAGCAAAGTCCAGAAAAGATCATAGACAAGATTTAATGATTTCAAAGAAACCATTTCAAAAGCTTTAAAAAAAATATTGTAAAAATTCTATACTTCGTATACATTAATAATTTATATAGGCATAATATACATTTAGGTAACTAATGATATCTTTAAGTTTTTGAATATTTAATTGAGCAAGTAAATGTGTCAATATTACGATTTATGACGATAGTGAAAGGAGAAGAATTTAAACCGTTTAAGTCACTAATATTTTTTTCAAAATAAACAACCAATCAGTGTGATGATTTGAATCTTTGACCACCAGGGCCTCGAATATTCGAAAAGTGCTAATTTTCAATATTCGAACATTTGGAAGTATTGGAGTGGTGGTCAACACAATTTTCTCACAGGATCAAAACCTAGTACGAATAGATTTTTCAATCCTTTGTAAATGAGAGTTAATGACGTCTGAACATTGTTTCCCATTTATCAGAAACTTAAAAACAGCGACTCCAATACAAGCCGTTTCTTTTCTACATATACTATCTTCGTAAAAGAGAAAGATTGAACAACTGTTTAACAGGCAATTATCGTAGAAGTAAATCTGTTTAGATTGCACATTATTTTCAAGTGTATAGCCAGCCTGCCAATTATCATGCCACTGGTTAGGGCATCAATAATTTGTTAAATAGTATTGCCATGAATGTCGGCATGTTCTACGTGAACGAGATTGATTTCTGACGAATTCTATATTTTTAATTTATAAATGTAGATTTTATCTAAGTTTAATCGGTTAATATCCTTGCCGTAAATTTATCATAATAATATCAATCAGTATTGCGTCGATAAATAATTTACTCGATATTTATTTTATATATTTGTATCAAATAAGTAAATAAAAAATCATTCATGAGAAATATAGCCAATTGAAGTAACGAACGAAGTTAATCTGTTATCTTATGTTTACATTGCTTGTAAAATATTATATATTTTAATTTAGTAGATCATTTTATTAAGATGCTCTGTTCAGCGTATTGAAGTTAATTAATGGACATATAAACCAGAGAAAATCAATTACGATGCTATCTTAATATCAAACATCGGACGATTTATTTTACTTTATTATTGTATTGTGGTCATATCAAAGAATGCAGTATTGACATTTAGATCGCTATTGATTTGAATGTCCATCATTTAAAATGATCCCTACGTCAAGTCCTTACAGTGCCTCTCAAACTTTTGCCCTGCAGGACGCAGTAAAACATATGTAAATAAATAAATATCTTATATTTAAATGGATTACTTTACTAATCAATAAAAATATTAATTTTCACCTACATTCACAAACATTCCAATGTTGGTAACTGAAATTAAATCTATTATTTTTTCAAGAAAATATTCTTCAAAATTGATTGGTAATCGTCTTGAATCCGTTGTAATACGGATAATATCATCATTTTAACATTTAACATAGTATTTTATTAGCTTTCAAAAATAATGATAAAAGTGAATAAAACTTATTTTAGCAGTGTGTTAGTTTAATCATATAAAATATAAATTTACTAAGACGAAAAGTTATGGTAAATTTTATCAATGTCTTACGACTCGCAAACACAAACGAACATTGTCTGTATTTATTCAAATTGACGAATTAAAATTGACCCGAAAAAGGTTGTCGGCTCAAAAATATTGGGAGGCATTTCTTTCTCTGTCATTATAAATGAGTTGGAATACGATTTGTGACACAATAATAAGACATTATTACTGCTGGAAAATTTAACCCCTTCAGATCATACATTCAGCTTTAACATTATAAAGTTAGTTACAACACGCTATAATCAATATTTACGCTTGCGTAACTAATTTATTCTCTATTAATTTCAGCTAAACATTCATTCATGCAGCGAGTAACATTAGTTTTCATAAGTTCAAAGCATTCTTAATTACGCATATTTGACATGCAAAATACCCTTAAATTATTCATTATTTAGCTTTACTTGGCATTTAATATGTTACTGTATATTTATGATACGAGTTAAATTGTCTCGTAGGCTAAACAACAAGAAAAAAGAACTATTTTTATACCAATAAATTAAAGCACGACTATATATTTACAGACTTGGGTATTTATTACAAATAATATAAAACTTAACATTGCATATCATTAGTTAATTAGACGTGTATCTTAGTCATATTTAATAAGCGAACCGTGTTATTCCTTAAATATATATTGTATATAGTCAATTGATGTGACAAAAATAACAATGCCTTTTTGACCGAAAGTATTCCGAAATACAGTGCACAATTTGGGTTCGTTTTAAATCTCCGACCAGATGAAAGAATACTTTTGTACTATTGAAACTTTCGTGGAAAGCGAATTAAACTGGAAAAATAAACACAGCGATTTTTCCTTAACCGTGTCTTGATCTACGCTTATATTTTTAAGCTTTTAACTAATAACTTAATCTAGCAAACTAAATTATTTTTTTCTTACTGAAGATTGTATAAGCAAAGATTTAATAATGAAAAAAAAACAGTAAAAAACTTTGAACTGAATTTCGTTACTGTTATCATTTAAGACGTAGGTTTGGATAAAAATAATGTATAAAATGCTAATCTTTTTCTCCCCGAAAATGGATTTAATGACACTAATAACAATATACAACTCTATAGAAAATTTAATTAAGATGACAAAAAATCATCGTTAGGGGTTCTGAGAAACCAATAATTAACATTAAAAATTTGTACTACTTTTGAAAGACGTCATATAAGATGCATAAATAATCTTAATGTCTTTACATTAAGGAAGGGGACAGACATTTACATTAGAAAAGGGGGAAAATTAAAAATTATTTTTCAAATAAACTTCAAAGTATTTAATATTTAGTATGAATTATAAGTTTTCTTTATTTTGTTGAGTTGATAAAGTCCGATCCGCAATTTAAATGTCCTTAAAAATTATATAATTTTAAGCACATTAAATATTTTAATTTCAATAATATTTCAAGTATAAAAAAAACAATATTCAAATTTATTGATTGAATTGGCATTTACTTGGTAGAAGTCCATTATAATAACACGGTGAACATAGTTCTGACGATGGTGAGCCGAAATAGCTATCAACTTAAATCTTATAAAATTTTGCAGAACTAAAATAAATTGCTATTTTTTTCACCGTGTTGCAACATTCAAATAAAATTTACCTTGGTTTGTTACAAGCTTTATATTTGAATTATTTAATTTCAGTATTGAATTGTCGAAACCATAGTTTTCCAAACTATGT
The DNA here is from genome assembly GCA_028555115.1 of Himalopsyche japonica. Taxonomy (NCBI): domain Eukaryota; kingdom Metazoa; phylum Arthropoda; class Insecta; order Trichoptera; family Rhyacophilidae; genus Himalopsyche; species Himalopsyche japonica. Next base: position 1,150,792 of record JAHFWJ010000578.1, on the reverse strand, counting down.
TCATCGAAATGCAAATATTCTCGAATTCCTATTTGAGTCACTGATACGACAAAATTGGTTTCAAAAAAGTGTTTCATCGGTAGAAAATTTTGGAATAGCACAGTCTGAAGCATCGTTAAATCGACACTAAAATTTACTTACAATATCGCATTATTTGAAGAAATTATTCCATGTCAAAATTAAATACCGCACACATCGATGTAATAAAATCACCACACCGGTCGAAATGTTTCAACCAGCCGGCGCCAACCGGTTAATGATGTTCTTTATTCAAAATAAATTGATCGATGAGTTTTTTTGTTTGTCAGATCATTTCGAGCGCAAAATGGTGGCAGCCTTGACATGAAAATATGATTATTATTGCGATGTATTTGAAACTTCAATTGAAAAATGTCGCATTTGAAACGAATAAAGGTATATGTGGATAATTATTACAATGTCACTTCTTAATTGATTATGCTAATAATCGCGATTGTTTGAAATTAATTTATTATTTGGCATAAAGACAAATGGAGTACGTACGTGTATAGATTTAATGGTGATCTTTTATGTTACAGTCCAACAAATAGATGGCACAGAAGATTTAATTGTCGGATAATCTGTGAATACGTCTCTCCATAGAGTTTTACAAATATTGGAATTAAATGAAGTCAATGTTATAACAAGGAAAGGGATCAGAGTTTTATTTTCAATAACATAACATTCATCATAGTTACTTTAGAAAACTATTAATAACTTTATCATACGTAGTAACGCCACCTAGCTGTTTTTTTTATCTTATAACTATATAGAGATAGAAAGTGTGATTAGCTTACTATTATGGCATTCTTTTGCTGGTCTCATCTTTCTATCATAAACGCCTTACGAACTTTACAAGACAGAGTTTGAAATTAATAATCTACACTGGTAGAAGTTTTAAAAACAACATATAACTAGTAATTAATGATATCGACTGAAGGTGCTTGATGGAATTTCAATATCAAATTTGAATTGTTAAAACTTTGTACGATTCCACATGTTTTGTCACTAACACAGTTCTGTAGCATACGTGTGATAGAATGCCTGAAGATGCCGAAACGCGAAACCCGGGTCGTTATTGACAAAACATGTGGAATCGTACAAAGTTTTAACAATTCAAATTTGATATAACTAGTAGATCAGAAATATTACTCACACGATGAAAAATAGAAAAATATTTTAGCATTACAAAATTATATTTTGTAGTACTAAAATAAGTTGCTATTTTTTCACCGTGTTTTAATGGAGTTCTACCAAGTAAATACTAATTCAATCGAGAAATATTTAATATAGATATATTTTCCCTCGCTGTCTATGAAAAAAAGCGCTTTAAGATATACATTGTTCACAAAATAACAAATCAAAACGACGTGTTTTTAGAAGAGAATAAGAGTTTAGAGTCTCAAGAATCGTTCAAACGAATGTGGTCACAATGAAACCACATAAAATCACGAATTACGAATCGGAGTTGTTACTTGCAAACAATAACAAATTCTGATAATTATATTTTATATTTTTATCCACATTTAATATTCATTTATAATACTTTTTTAATAAAAAAAAAACAACTATGTACACATACAAATATGGGACCTCGAAAAAAGTTAATATCTTAAAATATAATAAAACATCATTGATTGAATTGGCATTTACTTGGTAGAAACCATTATAACACGGTGAAAAATATCATTTGATCGTATATTGAAAAAAATAATTAATGTTAGATTGTAAAAACAATTAAAAAAACGATTGATTTCTTTCCTTGTAGAATCAGTTATTTAATATGCCATGTTAAAATTGCGTTGGACTTAACGTAGGTGCTTGGTGTATGGTATGGTTATAAGATGCCTATAAAGAGAGATTTGAACCCGGTAATTCCATAATGACATTTAATATCTGTCTACGTCAGTTGATATAAATGATTGTATCTGAAGTGATCCTAATATGTTGATCGAATACAGCAATGCCAACATTCTTTATATTAGATATGAACGATTGGTTCTCAAAGGAAGGTGATTGAGAGTCATCGAATCACGACTAGAATTGACAATGTTTTTATCAATGATGAATCCACGTTAATTAAATACTCAGCAATATTTGAAAACACATCTCGCGAACTATCATCGTAAGGAATATCACGCGTATTGACAGATGTGTGCAAATTTCGATGCGCGTATTAAAAATATGCAACATGCGTATGTATCTATACCAACTTATATTTAACCTCCGGCCCATGTGACCCACCAAGCTAATTTTACATGTAGTAAATATTATATAATCCGATATGCATTTACGGTTTTAACTCAAAGAAAACATTTTTGTTACTTCTTGCTGAATTATATTATTTTAATCGTTGTGGTAAAAAGATCTAAGCTTGTACAAAATTTAAGATAGTTTTTTCGGCCATTACCTTCGTGAGAAGTAATATATGTTTAAATTTGAATTGTCATAACTTTTTATGATTACACACGTTTTGTCACTAATGAACCAGGTTTTACCTTTCGCCATCTGACTGTCAGTCATCTGAATATGCCGAAAGGCGAAACCCGAGTCGTTAGTGACAAAACATGTGGAGTCGTACAATGTTTTAAATATTTAAATTTGATATTGAAATTCCATCAAGCACTTTTTAGTCGACATCAAAAATTAATTTTATTAATGGCAATTCCATGAATACGATTTCTGGTTTATCTACATAGTACTAAGTTGATACCTACGTAGCGTATTTAGCACATCCATGACACACAAAAAGGTTGAGTAAAACTGATCTAAGCGCCATATTGTTACAGTAAAGTATTCACAGTAAATCGCAACACAATGATTTTCTTCACACTAACATATAATAGTTATGAAATAAAATACATTGCTATTTTGTTCACCGTGTTATATTCTAAGTACTTCTTTGAATGATAGAAAAGTGTTGTTAATTAAAAATTTTAATTTTACGACGTGCAAGGAAACTTGTGACTATAAAACATTTCCATATTTTTTTTTATTCCACTGCTTGTAATTTGCATCATAAATATAGTATTTGATGAACAAAATTCACGAACTGTTTTAAAACGACATGATTTTATTTCTATTATTGACTACTAACCTAGATAATATTGTTTATTTTGATATCCTAAACTGTTTGTCAATCGGTGGACTAGTTTTATCTGTTTGTTTTATCGACATGGTTCGATATTAATATGTCTTGTTATCTATTAGGTATTATTTATTATTAATAATGTCGTGATTCGTGCAACATTCGAATGCCACACACATGAAGATTTTATATAACTATAAAGTACACCCGTCAATGGTATTAAAGCGGTCACCAATGTCCAATTGTGTCAAGTCATACAAAAATAAACATTGAATTTACATAGAAATGGCAGCACATAGCGTTAAAGTTTCAATTTATTCATAACACGGTGAAAAAATAGCAATGTATTTGAGTTCTAAAAATGTTTTTATAAGATATATATGATAGCTATTTCGGCTCACATCGTCAGAACTAGTTGACAGAATAGTTAAGATAGTATGAGATATAGTTATATATATAAAAAATAATAATAGTAAATACCAATTGAATCAATAAAATAATTTATCATTATAATCAACAAATTACTTCTGTACCAAAAGACAGTGCATATTTATAAAATCTTTACGAAGTATAAATGTGGGAGTATATTTTTATTTCTTCAGTAAGTCATATCTGCCCCGTTTATGTATAAAGTAACCTTTTTTTGGAGCATCTCTAAGAATTTATGTCATTCAAATACTACGATAATTTATTCTATTACAGATAAAAATCCTTAAAATTTCGGTGCAGGAATAATACCCGATGATCCTCTAGGACTGCGTTTATAGTTAACAGTTGGAAAGAGATGATAAAGCTCGTTTCTCGCAACTACCTCAGGAGTTACAAGGAAATATCTGTTCAGTATGTTTGTTAGCATTCATTCATGTGTCAGGCAAATCTGATAAAACAGTTTAAAGCCTATCTATTTCAGTGAACCAAGCCCTCGTTGCAGTCTCTCATATTATGTACATCAAATAAATAATATCGTATGAAATAAATGAGTAGCATCTTTCTATTCGAGACTGGTTAATAATTCTCGATCGATGTCGACCAATCGTGATCTCAGTGCACATTGTATGTACAACATCATGTCAAACAAAATATGAAATGACAATATAACTGAATATCTACACGCCAATTTTACATCTAGTGTATGATTGTCATATGGAACGAGGATTTGATACCTTACAGTTGAAAATGTTATGTTGATGAATCGGCAGTTACCTGAAGATTTTCATTACCTAATTAAAGTCATTAATTACGAATCTATAATTATGCTACAGTGAATTTTATCGTTCGTCCACAAAAAAAGAAATTCAAATAACGAAATCATTGATATTTTTTTCTAAGAAAACATTCGTATTCGCCTTTGTGTTATTAATCTATAAGTTAAAAAAACAAAAAAGAAATTTTCAAATTAATCGAAGAAAAATAAAACGTAAAATTAAAACACCCGACTTCGAAAATTACAGATAATTCTCACAAAAATAGTAAAATCAATATTGTTTTATGATCTTTACGAGTATCGGAAATGGTTTTTTGTGCAGGTCGTTTCTTCGTATAATTTAGACATTGTTTGATCTTTAATGTATAAGATAAATTAAGAATAAAAAATTTGTATAAGTCATAATACTGACATTGCCTTGAAATCGAAAATTTCTGGGAAACTCAATTACGTCAGTATCAATAAAAATTGGTTTTATATTGTGTAATCTTTCCTTTGGTTGGGGAAATAAATTTAGCCTGCACATAGACCAACTGATTTGAAACCGAATCAAATTTGATACGTTGCATCTTCTAGTCATTGTAGCATCATTGTTATAGTCATAACTTCCAAATTTAAATGAATAAGAGCATTTCATATATACTCACTCAAAATATCTTAATCTATGAACTCCATAGATAGTAAACCTGAATTCAATCAATGGTGAATATTTAACATATTGAATGATTTTTAATTTGACTTTTATCTTTTATTGGTTCAGTTAATTGTTCATTAGTAAGAAATATTCTTTTAACATTCTTAGATATAAAATATGAAGCTGACCATTATTATTAATCATCAATTTTACGGTGTTACACGTCGATTCGTAGAGGAATGGCATTCTATTTCAGAAAATAAAACTTATTTTCATCAGGAAAATGGTTTTGTAGCTCGTTTTAATAAATATAAATGTTTGTAACATTAAAATGTTGAAACGTTATACGGTTCTACAAATTTTGTCACTAATGGATTGTCGGTTCTGTTGCATCTGTGCTAAAGAATTCTTGAAGATGCCGATGGGCAAAACCCGGCTTACCAGTGACAAAACATTTGGAATCGTATAAAGTTTTGAAAATTGAAATTCCATCAAGCGCTCAAGTTATAACGTCTCGAAAGGCATTTATTATGATTTTATTTCTTCAATTGGCTTCCATGTTTACTGGGAAGTATTTCAAATAGGTGATATCGATAAATCTATTATTTATCTCCTACACAATTAATGAGTTTTCAATTAACATGCTCTGCGATCAGGTAAATATATATTTGACATTTCCGCATGAGCATTTTATAAATAAATACATATAAAAAGGGTTAACACAATTCACTCAAATTGTATTAAATTCACTCAGACCGATTTTCAATTGAAATTTTATGTGAAAAACGCTCACCGGCTGGCTGCTCTCAGCGAAATTAATGAGACCTGATTCAATGATATAAATATTTATTAATTTAGATAGTTCTATACAAATATACATATTTTATGTTATTTTAACAAGCGTTAAAAGGGTTAATGGCTCTCAAAGATTTCAGCTCGTTTTACGGGAATTGCTGTTTACCATTGACCCGTTTCCTTTCAAGACACAACACAACTTTGATATACTTTGGTATATTTTGAGAATTAGATATTATTACACTGCATTTCTCCACAGCTGATACTTTAGCATTGCGGGATTCAATTGTACAGGTACATATAATAAATAAATATTATAATTTTATTGCATTTATCCAGTAGTATATGACCTCTGGGCTAGAACGAAAGAACAAAGAAATATTAAAATATATGTATTTTTAAATATAATATATTTAAAAAATACACTTTATACTGATTAATATATCATTCACATAACTTTTAAAAAAATACGATAATGACATAAATAAAAATTCATTTTATGGCTCCGAGAATCATTTTACATAATTTAACGATCAAAATATTTATCGATTGAACACGAGAAGAAGAAAAACCCCGACGAAGAATTCAAAGCATGCGATACTGTTTGAAAAAAATAATCATTCATTATCTCGATGACAATCGAAGATGCGTAATGTCACAACAGTGTAGATGCCATTCGAATAAAAAAATGTTCCGACGTTTTTAAAACATGTTTTTGGTCACTCGATGATAAATGAGAAAAAAGTCAAATGGTGACGTTTATATATTTTTATCATGCATATGAAAACTTATACGTATAGAATTATTTAAGGCTGACTGTTATCAATCCTCTGGAAATCTTCGATTATCAGGAAAATAAATAAAATATATATTGAATTAGAGCCGTAGGTTTTTCGTTATTTTAATGAATAGTACACTTCTTTTTTTCTCTTGAATAATTTTATGAGTAGAAACTTGCAATCTTCTAAGCTCAAAATTGTTAACAAATAGTATCCTGCATGATAATTAATACACAAAACAATTAAAATAAATCAACTTTATAGTAATATTTAGTATCTGGTTATAGCTGGAAAGAAATAATTGATCTTTTATGCCAGAGTTACCCAAACTGCGCTCCAAAATGCCTGGCGCCCAAGGTGGCGTGAAATTTTTCCTTTACAAAATATTATTTATTACTTTTAAGGTGTTAACTGTCACCATAAACTCGGACCACCAAAAATTTGACAATCATTTTACGTTCATGTTCACGTTCAAGAAAATCAGGAGTTCTGGTTATTTATTGAATAAAATTATAGACAATTTAAGAGGTACAGATATATCAAATATGTTTCTATTTTGGAAATGAAAAAAAAACTATTAGTAATTTTAGGTTTGTCATGAGATTGCCAATGTTTTGACTTGGGTCGCCGAAAAAATCTGTTATTTTAAAGGCATCGAAAACCGAAAAAGTTTAAGAGTCCCTGTTATATGCAATTATATTAGTTAAGCATATTTGGGTCGATTTGTAGGTAAAGTAGCATGATAAAACATGAGTTGCATTATCTAACAATATTAAGATAATTGCGTTGATCTCAGTTGTAGTTTATTTAAACCAGGTCCGCTACCAACACTCAGCATATGGAGTACTGATAAGAGCGTTATATAACAATGTCCTGAAGCCATATAAACTCTAAAATAAAAAGATGAAATGTTTTAAAAAAAAATTGTAGCTATCAAATTATATTTCGATCTAACTACAGGGTCTGAGATACATTCATAGTTAAAAATAGTAAATAAACATTAAAAAGAATCTCAGGCAGCAGTTGGCCATTAAAAAAAATATTATTTTATCTATTTTTATGAGATATCAATAGATAAAAGATTTATTTAAATTCAGATGATGTATGGATCAGAGATGTCATAGAATACAAGATGCACCCACCGTTCGACACAATAAAAGCAATATCATATTTTTTCAACACAGCTGGTTAGGAATCAAAATACACATAGCCATATACGTATAACTTACAGTGTGTACACAAACTAAAATCCTATAGCTTATTGAAATTCATGATGTAAGAATGAATGATTTTAAAGTTAATAAAACTTGGGAAAAAGATTTTAAGGACACTACTAATTTTTAGATATACATACAACATAAACATTAATTGACTAATTATTACACGGTGAAAAAATAGCAATGTATTTTAGTTCTACTAAATTTTTATTAGATATAGTTGATAGTTTTTCGGCTTACGCCATCGTCAGAACTATACTTGAACGAAACATTTGCTTATATATATATATAGCTTTGTAGAAAAGGTACACAATACATCTTCTCTCCTGTTTCAACGATCTTGTTTATTTTTTGCTAGCAATAAAACGAAATATTTTCAAAAATTGTAAGTCAAGCTAAAAAGGCAGCCATATCATTTAGCTTACATATTGCACGGAAATGGTGTATAACGAAAACGAAACAGCCTCTTGTAATGGATTGAGCAGTGGCGACCGACATACATTAGTTTGTTCGTTAAGAATTTTTTGTGATAGCTGATATCTATCGATCGTTCTGACGATGGCGTGAGCCTAAATAGCTATCAACTATATCTTATTAAAAAAAATATAGAACTAACATACATTTCTATTTTTCCACCGTGTTATAATGGAGTTCTATCAGGTAAATGCCAATGCAATCAATATATATGACTAATTATGGTTATTAATCGAGATTTTTCTGATAATTTAATATAATAATTAATATAAGTCATATTTGATCAAGGGTATTGTATTCATTTACGCAGCAGTTTATGTCCATATTACAGACAGTCGCACTAGGAAAAAATGTTTTAGTCGATAGTGTATTCTTAGTTATTTAAAATCTTTAATTGATTGATTGAATTGGCTTTCAGTTCTGACGATGGCGTGAGCCGAAATAGCTATCAACTATATTTGTTAAAAATAATTTTGTAGAACTAAAATACATTGCTACTTTTTTTTCACCGTGTTAAAATCTTTAAATTGATTTTATTTTTAATAAATATAAATGGTTCTGAAAAAATGCGGGTAGAAGTTATTAAAATTATTCATATATCGATTTTATTTCTGAATGACACTGTATCTCTGCCTTAATGATATGTCGCATTTTATTGTGAGAATCTTCCAGAAACAGTGTCCCCAAAAATAAATAACAAGATTTGGAAGAAAACTGAGCGCCATTTAGCTAAGATATAATTTATCATTTTTTTTGTACTTACATATTACGATGGTTATCTATCAGGTATTGCGTGTAGATACGTTATCTTTAATATTCATAATTTTATTACAATGGGGGAGATAGACAGCTTTCATTCATATAATTTTTTACATTTGAAAAATACAAACATAATATATGATCGGTAAATTTTACCTTGGCAAATTCCTACTATCCAATTATTTAAAAATTATATTTTACTTTGACACCGTACATATTATACACATGTGTTTTTCATTCTGGGATATTCAAATGAATTTTATATCATTGTTTTTCTATTAAAAATAAATGCGCTTTTTATTCATATAAAGTAATTTTAGTTTAAATAAGTGAAAGATATAGTTGATAGCTATTTCGGCTCGCGCCATCATCAGAAGCGTAATATTTAAGTTTCATCATATTTCTTATAAAATAAATAAAAATGTCTTTCGATGACTTCTAGTAATCGAAAAAAATGTGGTAAGCATTTTAATGAAAGGCTACAATATGAATTTAATATACAATTTAATTTCTGAACGTAATAATAAAAATAGTATTGATACTTAATCGAAAAATATCCACCCCCTCTCAAGCTGGGATGTCGCCGAGACCCCCGGGGGGCACCTCGCTGAGTTCTCTCACGCCAAACGACACTTTTACGATTCCGTAACCGCGACAAACGTTTTCATTTTATTAACAGATAGGTTCCCGTTTATATTACAGGCTGTTTGATAGTCACCAAAGCTATTGTATAGTGTTTTATGATACCTGGTTATTTCGTGATACGGGTATAAGCAACTACCATACAGTAACAATATTTCCAACAGAATATATTAGTAATAAATACAATTATTAAATAGTAACATTGATATGTGAAATAGAGACCTGAAAATAATAGAAATCTTATAAAAATAATAGTTGAAAATAACTTAATTTTTTTCTATTGAAATTATAAAACATATCTTATAAGGCCTTATAACTGGCGCTCAAAAATAACTAAATATAAAAAAGAACAAAATTTAAAAGGTGTCGTCAATTTGAGAAATTCATTTTTAGTTGAAATTAAAATTGTGTTTCTATGCCTTTACATTTTGAAATTGGAGAAGATTCTCAATAGAGAAAAACACGTTTAACATGTAGAAGTAAAACCAGTAGAATAATAAAGTTAATTCGTACATTTATCGTATAATTCACAATAACGTACATTTTATAAAGTGAATTTTGTTGTTGAAAATACAAAATCTGTGCGTTCTCGTGTTAGAAAAGTCGCTCCCCTCTCCTCGGATCTTAAATTTTTATTTAATTACTTTAAAACACACTTATTTTTGGTATTTTGCACATTTTACAAGACTCAATTCCGATCCGAGACTCGATATAAAACGCCAATCCCGTAATCATGAAATTACAGGATTGGTGTACATGATTAGTTAATTATTTAGTAAGGTTAAAAAAATGACACTAAATTAAATTTCTACAAGAATAAGATAGCAAATATTTGTTAATAGCTACTCCCGCATTTTTTCTTTGTCAGAACTTTTGTTAAGAATCAAATAACCTGACAATCCAATTCAAAAATAAATGTTATACTCGTATTAATACCTCATATTGAATTCGTTGAATTATTGAAACCTGTTCGTGTTCAATCCATATTTACAGAAATATACAAACACAATCCTTTGGAGTCATCGTGATAATCAAGTTCTCCGCGTTCGGGTTGACACAATATTTTTAATTCTATTATTTTGTTTGAACAGGATTCAAATTTGCCCCGCGAGTATTTATTTCACTCTACCTTGGCCACTTACTGCCGTGTGTTATTATTAACAGAGGCTCCAAAACTTCTTTTTAATCAAGCTGTCAAAGTTGACAATTTTCGATAATCATTTAATTATTGATTGTCAATATAATTAAAATTTATCATCTGCATAATCACTTGAGAACAAAATAAAACGTACAGTAACACCCAAAAATGAAGTAATTTTTCTAATCTAATTCTATAATGAGTATTTATTACTAAACTAAAAAAGTTATATTATATAATATCTTAAAAACATGAAGTGGGGCCCGGACTATTCCCTTTTTACTGTACGTGGAGGCAAGAATAAAAAATAAAAGTTCTTATTATTGTTGATTGAATTGGCATTCACTTGGTAGAACTCCATTATAACACGGTGAAAAAATAGCAATTTATTTTAGTTCTACAAAATTATTTTTACAAATATAGTTGATAGCTATTTCGGCTCACGCCATCGTCAGAACTATCAGTAGATATCACGCCATCGTCTACATCGGCAGCTATGTGAAAATTAGGTCGTATTAATTGTCTATTTATTGACATCAAACAACCAAATAGTTCTGACGATGGCGTGAGCCGAAATAGCTATCAACTATATTTGTAAAAATAATTTTGTAGAACTAAAATACATTGCTATTTTTTCACCGTGTTCTTATTATTATAGCTATCAGAAATAAGATCTTGAAAATTAATACAAGTACATTTTGTACACTTCCACATAGTTTGCCATTCACGACCCAAGTTTTTCCTTTCGGCACCTCTAGGATTTCGGATGAAATAGAATTGACTCAAACACGGATTAAAATTCCATCAAGCACCCTCAGTCAATATCGTAAATAACAGTGTAAGAAGGCATTTTACCCACGCTCATTTTAAAGGAAAGTTCCACCACAATCTTCACTATTCCCACTAATACCAAAAGTTGTGGAACTTCATAGCGCAGTTCGTCAAATATACTACATAGTAAAATATCCAAAGACGCTTATGACACAAATAATAGATATATATTTTTAGAAGAGCTTTATATCTTAGATATTTGAGAAGGACTGGTCCAACACGAGGTGCTTGTGTTATTTAATACATATTTATACCCATTTATAATAATATTGTGTTGATGTAAGTGTAAGAATGACTTTGTTTATTTTGTACCTGTCTTGACTCATTCCTTGATCCCGATCCTGATTTTTTCATTTCATTTACTAATAATAAGACATCTACAAGATACCTTATATATCACAATGTATGTTTGGATGAATGTATTTTAAATATAATCCATCCACGATGTATTGTCTAAAATTAAGATCATTATATCACAATTTAAATATTCCACATAATTGTATGATAAAAATAACGATGTATAAAGTTCAACAAAGAAAACTTTGTTTCGAAATATCGAAATAAATCGGTAATTAAGATCAACATCCACGTTTTTATAAAGTCACGTCAAATAAGGTAGATATGTAAATTGATTGAATTTGCATTTACTCGGTAGAACTCCATTATAACAAGGTGAAAAATAGCAATGTCTTTTAGTTCTACAAAAATTTTGCGTGCCTTGTCTACACAGCTATATATAGATAAGTTAATGTACGACTAAACATAGTTCTGACGATGGCGAGCTGAAATAGCTATCAGCTATATGGTATAAAAAAATTGTTGAACTAAAATACATTGCTATTTTTTCGGCGTGTTAGATATGTAAAGATTAAGTTTACACCAAAAAACAAATATCAATGACCTGTTTTTTATACTTACATTTTAATCTGAGAATACGGTGAAAAAATGGCGATGTATTTTAGTTCTACATTTTTTTTAAATAAGATATAGTTGATAGCTGAACTAGTTTTGATGATGGCGTGAGCCGAAATAGCTATCAACCATATCTTATAAAAAAAAAATATAGAATTAAAATACATTACTATTTTTTCACCGTGTTATAATGTAGTTCTACCAAGGATATGCCAATTCAATCAATCAATTAATCTGATATTCGTTCATTTGTATTTTAGATGTCAAACTAACTGCAATTATCAAAAAATAATAATAATTACTTGTACAAAAATATGTTTGGTTCGTTGATTATTTATAATTAAAAAGCTGTGCACAGACGTTTCTATCGAGCTTAGCGCACGAGAATTCCTTGTCGAAAAGTGCATACTATTGAAGTAAAAGGCCAGATATTCGTTTTTTGTCTCGATTCCATTAAATAATATTTGTTTGTGGCAAATATTGATGCAGCCACACACGCAGCATGCAACGATAGGGTTGCATCTTCAGCGTAATATCCCTTTTATGTGGTCAAGCTACTTATGTATTTTATGTAGGCAGGTATATAAACATAGATTCAATTATAATATTAACCACAATAATTGAATCTATAAATTCATATGTCTAATTTATATTAAATTGAAAATCTACGTAATAAAGAACATTTGTATTAAATATAGTTTTAATTTTAGTATGAAAAAGTGCCTGGTCGGAAAACTTATAAGACAAAGGCCGATTAAAAAAAATGAGAGTCAAATCTGATTGATTGACATTGATAAAAATATCTATAATTATTTAGTAGTACATACATTTAAATCGTAATAATGAACAAAAAAAAAAAAACGCGAACACTAGGTTCTCACCAATAAGACGTCTTTTCAGTTTATTCCTGATACGGTTCACGTAGACATTTATCCCAGAGTCGCATTTTGACGATCACTGGCTTAGAAGATGCTATCTATGGTACCTAAAATATCATAACATTTTCGAAAGATTTGGTAGTAATGTAGACGAAATACGTGTTCAATATAATATGCTGTTAGTTTGTTGTGTGAAGCGGAATACATGCCAAATCTAATAACACGTCAAGAGGAATTTCAAATTTTGATCAATGTAATATGTTATTATATACATAATTAGACATCCAAAAAAATATAAACGTAAGAATTCGACATCAAATATTTTTGCTGTTTAACAGAATTATTTAGTAATACAACTCATAAAAACAAAAGCGCATTATATAAAAAAAATGTCGTATGAGATCAACACGTGGAGAAACGACAAATAAATAGTCATACTTTCCCATTAATTTCTAACATTTTCTAATTCTAAATTCATTCTAAAATTATTATTTTTAAGTTAATCTACATTTTCGCTCGTGGTGTGCCGCGAAATTCTGAGTGCTTCTTTAATGTGTCGCTGGTGATAAAATGTTAAAGAGCACTGCTTTTAACTATCAAGGCTACATTAAAGTATCGCCGCTGCTTTAATTAATACATGAAATTCACTTAACCATGTATAATTATTTAATTACATGGCTTATTGATTTTACTGGCGGATTTATTTAATTTCATAAAACAATAGAATAAAAATATTTCAACGTTAAATAAATTTGTCAGTGAAAGAATAAATGTGAAGATACAATATCTACATCTTCTTATATAAATAGTCTATGAAGCATAAATTTTAGAGTATCATAGTTCTGCCGACAAGAAATCCAAAAGAGCTATTAAAATACATCAAAATTTTTGTAAATTAAAATACTCAGTAATTTTATTCCTTATTATTTTACCCTAGAATATCATACCGTTGTACGCAAGTAAATAATTTGATTTGAATAATCAAATGACCATTCACATTTTCATTTGATAAGTCTCAATTTTTTTTTGTGTAAAATCGTCAAATCAATGAAAACATGTTGACGCAGTCTTGCCATAAATACATAAATTTTATAGTTTTGTGTTGGTCATGCTTCGGCGACGTGTCAGTCGTTGTGTTATTTCGGAACTTGACGAAAAAAATGCAATGCCATTCATTCATTCATGGGAGGCTTTCATGGAAGGCGCCATGACGTCATTTGACTACCTACCCCACTTCTCAAACGCACCCTCGTCGGGATTATCAGAGGCGGACAACCAATGTCAGATTTCAAAACGAACAGCGATAATTGAACATTACCAAAACTTAAAATATATATATGTATATATTAATACTATTTTCAATTATAAGGATATTAAAATTGATTCCTTTGATATTCCACTGAGTATGACTTCTTTCATATTATTTCACATTCTCATAGTTTACCATTCATGTGAAATAATCGAACTTTCGTCCGCTTTAGACTCGAGCACTTTCACGTGTACTTTGATGATTTCTATGCTTTCATACAACTATATTTTGAAAGGTAAAACGAGTAAGACTTATTTTGTTTTGATATAAAGCACAACGCTTAAAAGCGCCAGTATGTACCGCCGACTAATAGCCGTGTTATAATGAAGTCAATCAATAATTTTTTAAATTAAAGATTAGAAATAGGTATCATAATATTTTATAAATAGCTTATCTTGTATTTTTTTTAGAATTAAAATACATTCCAATTTTTTACACCGTGTAATAATGGAGTTCTTCCAAGTAAATGCCGATTCAATCAATATATTTGCGAAATTAAAGAGTTGAAAATGACAGTAAACTTATGTTTATTTAAACTTACATCAACAAAATTTCGTTATCACACTATATTTTCATAAATCGAATCAATAAGTTGTATGTTACAGTGTTTAAAGATTACATTCATGAAATTTATACCATAAATTTTGATTGCCATATTCACGTATTATCTTTTTTTGTTTACGTATTATTGTCTTTGGGTTTAAACAATTTATGAAATGTTTTATTCACAGATAAAAAAAGGTTACGCTCCGCTGCGTAGACAGACTGGTCATGTGGTCACTAGCAATTGATTTTTTTGCTAGACCCTAACTGTAAATTTGTTTAAAATCACATTTTAATGTGCAGGACAACAATAATACTAGAATGTTCCAGTACTATTCATTATTTGCAACATCCAACTTTTTTCAACTAATCATACACGTAAGTAATATCTTTTTTGCTTGGAACAATCAACATCGTTCACATTTAGGTTTGTTTTTTTTTTGACTTCTCAGAAATTTTCTTTTTATGCATAAAATTTTGATAAAAAAAAATGTCGTATCTTGGATTTAATTAAAATTTATATATTTTTGACGTTATTGATTGGAATTTAAGTACGCCACTCCTTTATAACTCGTTTCAGTTAGAAAATGTATTCACTTTTAAGGTGTTAACTGTCACTTCTTGATGGAAAGGCATGATATTTTAAATAATAAAAACACATTTTTTTAGTACTTATTTCCACAATATATTTTTTGATCAGGACCGGTTTCGCTCATCGCGAGCATTATCAACTGATAGAATACAATTTACAAACAAGTCTATTTATACAAAACAAAAAATTTATTTGAGTTAAAGGTAGCAGGTGTACAAAACCATGGGTTCAAGAACTAGGAAACAATTTACATAAAATCATACAATATTGATACAAATAAAGTAAATTAGTATAAAAAATAGATCGTTTCATACTAGATTTAAGGAACATTTTGCTTGTGCCAAAAAGGCGATGAGATTTCTACTTTTGGAAACCATTTGTTTCAAACTAAACATTCATGTGATATTACTAAAAACTACAAAATCCTACATTTCAATAACAAATCACTGAAATTACATAAACAAGAAATCCTTGAAATTAATCGATACAAATTTTTGCCTAATTCTAACCTTATAAATGAACAAACTTCTTTTGCGTCGTCACCATTGTTATACTCATTAAATTAGATTAATAAATATATATTTCATATAAATATATTTTTTTTTTTGAAAAATGATATTGCCTCCTATTACTTTATTTTTTTTACAGAAAATATTAGAACACCCCTGACTGACCATATCTTCCCATCTCATCGATTCATCTTTAATTGACTATCATTAAAACTCTCATATATTAATTTATTTTGTTCCATTAAGTAGTAAGTGTGGGTTATTTTCGTCATTAAAATTTTACACTCCTTACTTCCTTATTCATTGTTCAGAGCTCCTAATGGATTATTGATTTAACATAATTGTATTTGTAATTCTTAAGAAGTGATTGTGAACATTTAATTTTTATACTAATTTACTTTATTTGTATCAATATTGTATGATTTTATGTAAATTGTTTCCTAGTTCTTGAACCCATGGTTTTGTACACCTGCTACCTTTAAATCAAATCAATTTCTTGTTTTGTATAAATAGGCTTGTTTGTAAATTGAATTCTATCAGTTGATAATGCTCGTGATGAGCGAAACCGGTCCTGGTCAAAAAAAATGTATCGTGGAAATAAGTACTAAAAATGTGTTTTTATTATTTAAATAATAAAAAAAAAAAAAAAAATGTATTACTTACTTTGCTAAACATAAGTTTATTTACACGAAATGCGCATAAAACAATTGATCCTAACCGCATCAAGAAAGAGAACCAAAAGTCATTAAATCTAAACTAGCGAACACAGGTATATTTATAAATATAATTTCGGTACACATATGTCTTATATTATATTAACAATTACAACGCTACGCGTATAATTTTTTAAGACCTTAAATATACATGAATAATTTAAATATAGAATTCCCCATGAACAAATTCCATTTGAATTAAAAAGTACGATTATAAAGATCTTTGTCACGTCATATATTTGTCATATTGGTACATGTTCATTATAGCATACACAATGTGTATACCATAATGTACCCGCTGCATCCACCAGTGAATTATATTCCTCGGTATCTTGTACGATGTTGTTTTGTTTGTATTGAATTAAACAAACAATACTGAATTTTGATCAACTACACAAACACCTCGGGAAAACGATCTCTGTATCTCCTCGCATTAAAAATAATTTTATATTATTATTACACAATGCCAGCGGGGGCGTACGTTTTGATATATTAATAATCTGAATTAATTCTTAACTTTAAAAGGGGTACGAAGCGAGACAGCGGAAGACGATGCCCAACCTTAATTTAACGCGTTACTTGAGTTCGTGTTTTATGAACATGCTCTAGTTTCAAGTATAAAGTGTTAGAATTAAGAGTTAGCAGAAAAAAGCACTAATTATAGATAGCACTTCACTTTTAATGTAGTAACTTCCACATCTCGATAGAAATTAATGATATTTAAAATCATAACAACACATTTAATTTACTATTTCTACAATACGTTTTATTAACATTAATAGTGATGTAGTACGATGAGCGAAAACGGTCCTGATCATAAAATATATTATAATGCTACTTTAAAATGTGATCATATTATTTGAATCAAAGTATTTCATCCGTTATATTTTACTTTCTGCACACTGTAAATAATAGTGCCCTGCAACCTTAGTACAGTGATACAAAACCTAAGCGCAGTGCTACGTAACCTCTGTGGAGTGTTATTTTGATCTTTTACTTAACTAATAATCAATGAATATTCTCGTTTAAATCATATTTACCAAATGAAATACATCATATAAACCGATTTATGTTATTCCATTTATATTTTTTTATATTAGTGCTATGGATTGCATTGGCGGATCATAATCTAAAGATGCCGCAGGCTCGTTTTGGAGGCCTTCTTATTCTGAAGGCGCCCCAATGAAAACATTTATTGGAAAATTTCTTCTTTTCTTTAAAGTTATTGTTTATACGAACATAATTGTTATGATATAAGTAAAATAAATCACTTCTATCAGGAAGTCACATTTTTTGGTTCTATTTCCACAATTGTATACTTGTATAATCAGGTCAGGTTTCGTTAGTAAAATTATGGACAATAAAAAGGAAAATTAATATTCATTTTCAACGCAGAGATTAACACTGGTTATTTATTTATCAATTATTTTAAAGCCTCTTTAGCTTCGAAGCATGCCTTTTGCGTTTGTGAGGTTTCCGAGTAAATTGTGGTGTTCCATAAAAATGTTCTGGATCTCGGAACTAAGTCTTGGGAAGCTCTATTATAATACATTGCTATTTTTTCACCGTTTCTTATGTTGCTCTCAGGCAGGTTCTCTAGCTGAATAGAATAAATTAAAGTAGAACTACATTTTCTAGCTTGTTAATTGATTTTGATTTATCTATTAGACATAATTAACACATTTTGTGTTAAACCTATATCTTCAAGTGGTACTCAATGTTTTAGCTATTATGACTTGGTACGGGTTTTCAATACTCGCAGGACATACCTAATGTGACCATTTATTTTTGTCCTCAAAATGGGACATCTACCAAATTTTACGTAACAGTATGTATATATAAGAAAACACGTATTTTTTCATAGTTTTTATGTATGTCATTTATATAATTCAGTAAGCGTTTATAATACATTAAAAATGAAGTTGACTATTGAAATAGATCTCGAACTTCAATTGTTGTTTTCTACTGGTGAAAGTTTATTCTAACACGTCTCGTTATAAACATCGCTTCAATTATACGTATAAAGCAACGATAAAAAAAGTTAAAAATAAGGCACACTCTGGGTTAAAAACGACGATGATGATGTATAGGAAAAAGAAAACGGGGAATGTGATTACACGTTATTAAATGATTACGTTGAGATGATGGGGGACCCTTATCTTGCACACCGTTTTTATTTCGGTACAGGTAGCGCATATATTATGACTACGTTCTAGCGACAAGTTTGTGTTTGTTTGATCTGGTTTTTTAATATGAGGACTTCTGATATATAAAAATCGTTTATATATTTTATAGATTCGCGTATATACATTTATATCGTTTTAAGATTGTAAGTATATTATTATTACAAACTTTGTAATACTTTCAGGCCTACTTCATAATTTAAAAATCGGGGGTAATCATAGAATGAATAGCGACAAAACTGTTCTTTATAATCACAAACTTAGGGTTAATTTCTTGTTCAATTAAATCAATTAATTATTTATATTTTTAACCAAGCTTTTGCTGATGTAGATAACATTGAATCCACAAAACGTTATCAAATTTTTAATTTTATTTTATAAACTCCAGCAATTGTCTTAACACAAGAATTCAAAACTTGATTGACAAAACTCTATTACCGTGTATGGTATATGAATTCTTCGATAAAACTTTGTTATATTTTTCATTCGTGCATTGCAGTTGTGAACGTAGTATTAACGATGCCGTGCGTCCACAGTTTAAACAGAAGCTGAAAGTGATTATACAATTAAACTTGTACAAAAAAATACAAAGGATAGGATTTGATTAGGGATCATTAAATCCATTATAACCCTGTGATCATAAAGTTGATTTATAAAGGTGTGGAACATACAAACACCAATCCACTAAATTGTGTTACCAAATATCACACATGTGCATATTCGAATTATAA
Source organism: Himalopsyche japonica (assembly GCA_028555115.1). Taxonomy (NCBI): domain Eukaryota; kingdom Metazoa; phylum Arthropoda; class Insecta; order Trichoptera; family Rhyacophilidae; genus Himalopsyche; species Himalopsyche japonica. The sequence goes on along the minus strand of JAHFWJ010000578.1, from coordinate 1,130,843 downwards.
TTCATTGCAATAGTATTTCATTTGCATTAAAAATCTGCAAGTTTCGCTTATTTTATAAATATAGTCCGTATCGTCACACACTGAAAAATGTTAGCTCTCCGGCATGGACCATTTAAACCTGTTTTAAAACCCTAAATCAATATATAAAAAAAACAAGCTTTCGTCGAATAATAAAAACGTCTAATGAATATTACAAATTGTGACTTAATTTTCGAGCTTTAAACTCCATAGATATTCGTAATCAAGAATTTTAATCTGATTATTTGACTGTTGAATTTTTTTATTCGTCACGGTTAAATGACGATCAATAAATGTAGTAAAATCGATAAATAAAACGATATCTGAGGTTTAACATCCATAATTTATCTAAGTGATAAAGTGGTGTATTTTGATATACATTGTTTGAACGAGTGATAACATGGTGACCGGTATGAGGTAAATGGATGTTACAACACATCGATTATAAAGCGATAAATCAAATTCCGTGCCGTTAACATCTTATTTTTATGTTCCATTATTCTAGAACAATGAGTTGGTTTAAAATTATGAATGAAGTAAATACATTTATAGAAAAAAATGTCAGACCAAAGGCTTTCTAGATAAACGAGTTTGTTTTGAAACGTATTTTCTTAGAGCAAACACGTCTAACTAGTTTTTTTGTCAACATCAAACACTAAAACTATTATGCTAATGGATTTTTGTTATAAATATGTCTTAAAAATTAGACATATAGCGTTCTTTTATTATAAATATAGTATTCCAAATGTTATCGTCAAATATTTTGATATATTGTATTTTCGCAAAATAACAGGAATACTATTTTTGTTAATTAAAATTATAAAATATAATATTTTCAAGCGTTTAAAATATTGTTTGAAAAATTAATCCATGATAATATTGATCAAAATTTTTGAATCATAAATTTTTTTATAGTTTTTAAATTTAAGGTAACTCAAAACTTTTGACCAAGTACTAATTTCTTTACATTTTAAATGAAGTACAGAAAATTTTCGCGACTTCAAAATATTGAGAAACGCTGATATATAGGATATATGACAGGAAAAGATTTCGAAAGTCGATAATATTAAATGATTGTCCAGTAGAGTGTGGTCTGAGATATCAAATTGGCTAACGTATATCAGGTTATTCAGTTTATTGAACTAGTTCTTATATTTTTTTATAATAAGATAAATATTTCTTCCCATGGGTAAGATGATCGTAAAATTTATTAAAATACCTAATTTAAAATATATCCGACGATTATGCAGGTAAATCAAACCATAAATAATTGACAAGAACATTAAACAAATTTATTAAAATTATGTATTAATCGTAAATCTTTAGTTTTTACCGTCGTTAAATGGTTATAAAGAATGTGAAAAATATTAACAATTCTCAAGCCTTCACGGTGAGTGACGGTGAACATTTTTAAATGATAAAATATTCATATGACAAAAAGAAAACGGATATTTATCAAGATTCTATCACAACTTTATATCACAGATTGTAAAATAGTCAAATTCAGATTTGAATAATATCGAATCATTTTATTAAAATTAAATAATACGTGAAGTTTGATCCGGTTACCAATAATTTTACGTGGTATACGTAAAAACATATATCAGTAAATTATTTAAAATTGAAATCATTAATTTATGATATCGACTGCAGGTGCTTGATGGAACTTCAATATAAAATTTGAATTGTTACAAAACATTTTACATTCAATGTTAGTTTCATATCCAAGCTTTCAGATACTTTCACTTTTATTTTTATATAATATTCATGATAATTTTGATTCAACTTCGTGATTCTCTTAATTGAGAAGTTTGATTACTAGTGTTTGAGTATTCAATGTCTCCTGTCAAAGACAAACGACATTCTGGCTGACTTTTTTTAATAAGAAATAACAAATTTAAAATAATTAAGATAATTGCTACACATTTAGAAAACTCCAAGGAAATTTACCACTTTTTATTGATTAATTATTTCTATATGAACATTTTACACGTTGGAGAGTGTTAATTGACGTAGATACGGTAATCGTACTTAACGCGAGAATATCTAAAAAAAACAATTTAACTTTTTTAAAACGTAATTTTTTATACCGACTGAAGATGCTTGATGGAATTTCAATATCAAATTAGACTTACTACATCTTTGTACGATTCCCCGTGTTTTGTCATTAACGATCCGGGGTCGCCTTTCGGCATCTTCAGACATGCTATCACGCGGATGTAACAGAAATGGTGTACAATTAACAGGTTAGGATCGTCTTTATACCAAAGGTATCAATTACGGGAAGACACAAACCCCAAGGCAAGCACTAAATAGCAGCTCAAACAAATTTAATACTATCAAACTAATAATAATTAACACAACCGCCTGTGATAATTTTCATTTTCGATTAATCACCTTAATGAGTCATTCTTGAAAGGTTTTACAACAAATAATAATCGTCCATCGTTAAAATACAATTGGGTTATTTTTTAAGAAATACGTACTTATTTCAATCCTGTAATTAATTCCTTTCGTATATAGACGATGCTAACTGTTCTGTTACATTCGTGTGATAGAATGCTTGAAATTGCCGAAAGACAAAACCCAGTTCGTTAGTGACTAAACATGCGGAATCGTACAAAGTTATGACAATTCATTTTTTTTTTAAATGTACATAAAAATTAATTTGGTTTTGTTTTCAATGAGTGGAATGTGTTTATTTTCCGTGCATTACATTCAAATATAAAACGAGAAAAGATCCGACTATTTTCATAAATATGAAAAATATCTACAATATTAAATGTATACTTTATTACACATTAACGACAACTGAATATGATATGCAAACTGACGCTGATGAAAAAATACCTCGGATGCCAGCGATTGGCGACCGCTGCAATATGGCATGGCATCATTCATATAATTAGATTCATTCACGAACGCATTTAATATCGAACACGTTTCAGATATAACATGCGGAATCTTGATATTCATAAAACAATAATTATTAAGAGTAGTATTAAAAAAATACGAAGCGGGATGTTAAAGAGAAGTGAAAGTAATAATTTCATGTACGCGCATAATTTTTCCTTCGTTACTCAGGAGATTGGCAGTAAAATATATCAAAATACTGAAGGCAAATACAGTGCCTTTGCAATTTATTATGCGAATGGTAGAAAAAATATTTCATCGATGTACAACAAATTCTGTAGACAGAGGGTTAAAATTATATAATCCCTTCAGGGAAAATATCTATATATATAAATACTGTGTTTTTTCATTTAAATCTTTAATACGATAATCTAAAAAAATCGTTTGGTAGGAATGATTGTCAATGAATGCATCACTGATGAATTGAAGTATGCAGATATAAAAAAAAATATATTGCCATAACGATTTTATCTTAGTAATGCATAAAACCATAACGATGTATGTTATAATTAAATTATTAATTATACGTATGTTTATTTAACCGACTTTCTTTTAGGTATACACACTTTAAATACCTAGAAGAGATAATTTATGATCTCGACTGAAGGTATTTGGTGGAATTTCGATATCAAATTTGAATTGTTGTAATTTTGTACGATTCCACACGTTTTGTCACTAACGACTCGGGTTTCGCCTTTCGGCATCTTCAGTCATTCTATCACACGGATGCCACAGAGTGACGTAAACAGTTATCATCGTCTATATACCAAAGGTATTAATTACAGGATAACACACACCCCAAGGCAAGAAATAAATGGCAGGTAAAACATATTGATCTAATAATAATTAACGTTTTTTGTGATAATTTTTACAGACGATTAATCCTGTTAATAAGTCATTCTTGGAAGGGTTTTACATCAAATAATAATCAACTATCATAAAAATATAATTGGGTGTTTTTGATTATTTTTTTAAGAAATACCTACTTATTTTTATTTTACAAATAACGATTAAGCATCTAGTGATGAGATCGACAATGTCATGAGGAAACATCTTATGAAAATTTGGCATCAAGCATTCCATCACACGAATGCAACATAAAACTGACTGAAAATGCAGAGAGGCGAAACCTAAGGCCGTTAATGACAAAACATATGGAATCGTACAAAGTTTTAACAATTCGACTGTTTCTGCTCGCCCAAAAATCTCCGTGGACCACCGGTTGAGAAACCTTGGCTTAGATAATTTATATACCAATATTCAATTAGTATTTATTAAATCCATGAAAATTAAAACGACATTCACAATAGTAAAACCACGTTTCACTCATTAATAGTGTCATAGAAAAAGTGAATTCGAAATGCAAGTGAAAATAAAATTTCCCCTGGTCACTATCTTGCTAACCCTTTATTCGCTAGAATCACACATGCGAGTCGCATAATAATTGACGCTTCGCGCCATCGACAAAATAGTGTGTCTCGATTAGTTTTCCTGCATAAAGATCACTATCAATATACAAGATATGACGTTGGATAACCACATAACTTACATAATATTGATGCACAATAAGCACTTCGTATTTAATTTTTCGAATATAGATTTTTGTTTTTGTGTTACTTAATTATTAAACGTAAAAATATTAACAGGACTTTTTTTAAAGTTTGACCGGATTTTTTATCTGTTATATCCGAAGTCCGTAAAATAGAGGTCCATTATATCAAGGTTTTACTGTATTCTTTATTTCAATTATTTATTAATATTTTTTAATTATCTGTACATCATTGTGCCTGTGAAGGATTATCACATATCGGTTGCATAAAATACCCAGCCATTATTCATACATACTATTATATAAGCTAGAAAAGTCTCGCAACTTTTTTTAATCATACCTCCATTAGGTCATGTGGTGCACTTCATTAGAAGCGAGCATAGATTTAATACATATAATATCAGAAGAAAAACCTTCATGTTAGAGTTCCAATAAAAAGCGGTAATTGCCCTAAGGGTGAGTTCTTCATAGAATGCTTATAAGTCGATGATTTGCGGAGAATCTAATGATTTTTGATCCACCGATATCGATTCGCATTCAACATAAATATTGATATTGAGATAATGTAGTCACGTAAGCACATAAGTGACACATTTTCTATTCTTATTATATAGGGATACTTGAACTGTTATAATAAAAATACATGGTATCAATCTTAATCAAAGGAAATTAATTATCCCAAATTGTTAACACTTGAATTCATAATAAATATCGAGAATACACCTTATTATAGACGCATCAATGCAAAGTCTACTTCTTGGGATAATTACTGAGAAATTTTTGCCGCTCGCAATAATTTGGCTGAATATGTAAATTTATTGAAATAAAATCTGAATATTACGAAATTATTTACGCATTACTGCATAGGCGTGGTCGACGAAGGGGGTCCGGTGTGTTATTAATACTTTCATTAAGGATAATTAAGCAACGAGGTCACAAAACGATACATATCTTCACAGAATCGTAGCCACGAGTGCGTGTGTCTTCTCAAAAAATATATTATATATAATTTGGTATGCAAATTTATTAACTGCTAATCACTTCATTCGACTATATTTATAATAATCATTAACGACACAACGTGTTGTGAAGGTGTTTTCTAATATCAGGTTACTTATCCTATCAGAAGGGTTATGATTGGTTACGCAAATGAATTAACACCGCATGCTTTTTATTGCCATCTTTTACTGTTTTATCAACAAAGTCACAAAGTGGGTAACGCTTCCCAATCCATAGGGAATAAATAAATGTTTTGCAAAAACTTTAATAAAATATTTTACTTACTAAAATATGTATATTACAGCGATAATACATTTCTAGTAAAACTATATTTATATTATCGTCGCAGTAAAATCACATCCAAAAAATAGATATGTGTTATGTTTTCGCTAGTGAAAAAAGCAATTAAAAATACGTGCTTTTAGGTTTTATTGTTTTAGTTAATCTACCGTCTTGGAAAGCCTTGGGTTTCCAGTAAACTAGACCTTTCGTCGGTATTCGTAAAGTATTTGTATCGACGTGTTTCCAAAAAAATACATTTTATAACTGGTTGATAATAAGTGGCTGAATATCTCTTTATTGAATAGACAATAATTGAATATCACAAATTGGGTTAGACAAAATTAAGAAAATTAATCACATCTATATTTTCAGCATTCGAATCCAATCCAATCTTATTTTAATGAGCACAAGTGTCAATGAGTCAAGTTGCCTGTTTATGGAGATATTGCTAAGAGTAAAAAAAACTAATTGCATGCTCTTGATAATATTCTATATTCCGGTTAAACAAAAACAAAAATCATGTACGTTTACATATACCAGTTGAAGGCAGGACTCAAATAATCGTAATACAACAATCCAATAAATCCTGTAACCTTTGTAATCTAACCATCCAATTGCAAAATATGTGAATTGCACTTCACTGAACTCTGCCAGTGTTGCGTTGCACGCGATTGTTCCAACACGATTTTATACAGAATCAAATTAGAGGTGGAACACGGCTGGAAACTTGGTTAAATAATTACACTGAAATAACTGAGATCTCAATTATTAGGAAAATATTTGGTTTCATTACTTCCAATGTTATTCAAGAACAAAAACATGTAAACGATACCGAGAAATTCCTATGGCGCCTTGCTTTATTTTCCTTTCAACTGCGAAGGTATGTCAACTCACCTGGAAAATAAAGAAAACAAATGAATAAATTTGAAGATATTATATTTGAGTACGAGATTCCGTCATAAACTCTTCATGTTCTTAACCGGTACCTTTACAACAAATAAAGCTCAAAAAATAAGGAACAATTGAACTAACGGCGTAAAGTTGCCACAGAAGAAAAGGTATTTTCACTCTACATTTTCCGATGGTTCTGATCGTTGATTGTGTGACATCGACTAGTTTCAGCACACCGTTGCCAGATGTCAACCTCACGGGGTGTGTTGGTACATGCCATCAAAATATGAATATCTCGTTGAAATAAAATAATAAAATATAATAAAAAGGTTGAAGGAAACAGCTGTCCGCCGGTCTTCATCTTGATTAATTGCGCTCGTGTTTTCTTTGTTGGGTGTAGAACGTTTGACGAATGTAAATCACAGAGTGATTACTAAGTAATTAATACTTTTAAGTGGTGCAATATGGAGACACTCTTTCATGCTGTACATCAAAAATGTATAGCAATACAAAAAACGAAAATTGAATTTTTTATAGTAGTAACACTAGGGCAAAAACGACCCTGATTATGCTACAATTTGTTTTTTTGTGGGTAAAAGTCTCTACAGCAAGCATTTTAATCTGCTTTCTTAATCAACTATTATATAACAGAAGAATGATTGCGTACGTCCAAATTGTTTTTGTTTTTTTTATATTATTATTATGTTTGATCAACGTATCAATTCTCTCTAAAGGCATGGGTGTTTGCGATGTCTAAAAATGTCCTCCTATTCACGCAATCCTTAAAAAGGGCGCAGCGAAAGCAATTAGTTAAACGCTTATCCTGTCCTAACCATGTAACTTCTATCCCTGCATTTCTTGAAACAAGTTGAGCAACTGCTAAAAAGCAGTGGCTCGAGTTCTCTATTTCTCAATTCTTATTGAAATAAGTGCTATTAAATTTAGTAGTGGACTTTCTAAGCTTTATTAAAATTACCTGTGCATAAACAGCATTACATTTAATTATTTTTTATCAATTTTTTTTTTAATAATATTTTCGTACGTATCATCGGAATGTAATAAATAAAGAAATAATTAGCAACCATTTGATTAAATTTTCACATCGTAAATAAGTCATCATTATATATTAAGAAAATAATATTTCTTAAAAAAACACATTGTAAATTGTAAGACTATATTTTTCAATGAATAAATCAAATTTACTAGATTAAAAAAGCTGACAATCACTAGTTTAAGTCTGTTATGAGATGTGTCAACATTGACATAATAAAAGTGTAAAAAGTTGACAGGCGCAACATCAATCATAAACATGCGGTAGCCAAACGCGGTTCATTTTTAGATTTCATAATTAACCCTGACATTCGACGGCCAAAATATGTGAATCGGTCGCTTCACGAGTCTTTCGAAACGTTTTTAATAATCACATATTTCGATGTAGATTTAAATTTATATGAGACATTTGATTTAATTTTATACAGACTCCCGCGTCGGCCGCGTGCGCCCATTTGTCATTAATTTATTCACTTTGTGCGGCGTGTCACGTGGCGCGACTCGTCTGAGACTTCCACGAATTTGCATTTTGATATCCATTGAAAAGTGCAACAAATTATTATTCGCGAATAAAAGACTCATGATTTATGAATCGCACTGTACTTTTTTTCAATTAAAAATCACATTACTACAAAACAACAAAATTTAACTTCAGTCATTCAAGTCAAGTCCAAGTCTTATATCAGTATTTTCGAATTATGTACTGTATATAACATATTTTATTGTACTGTCTAGACTGTTTTTACACAATACACTAAAACAACACGTTGTCGTAATTAGCAAATATATTATTTATATTATTTAGAAGATATGTTAAATCAAACACAACAAATCAATTTCGTCAAAATTCAACTCGGTGAAATGAATCCGACTCCATAATAAATAAAAGCGTAAATCATGACTCTGGCGCCTTGTCCTTTCATACAATAAATATGAAAAAGACAGAATTTAAAAATATTTTACAACGTCATAGTACAACAGTATTGGGTGTGGTTTTTCACTCGTTCATTGAATCATGAATTCGCAAATATAATTAGTTATATTTTTCTGTTAACATATAGATTGTTTATGGATTTCTGAAATGTTTTCAACATGTCCCGATAAAAAAAGAGATTAGAAAAAACTATTACTGTGTAATAAGTAAAACTTCTCTGCTATTGCCACACTGACTATTATTAGAGTATTGAGATGGAAACTATAAAACAGGGATTCCCAACCCTGTGCCCACGGAACGATTCGTGTGTGCACGCCACTATTCGACAGTGACAGAATTTTTTCATAAACACTCATTGAAAATGTTATAATTTTAATAAGTTATATTTCTTGGGGTACCTAGGTTTAATATGTTAGTTTGTATGTTTGCAATATTGTATACATGAGTCTTTTTTTTTACTCATGTCCAATTAAAAATGTCCTTAGAAAAAAAAGGTGGTGCCCGCCACTCTACCGATATTTTAGAATACGCTCTAGAGTACAAAAAGGTTGGGAATCCCTGCTATAATACAATGACATTGTGATTAATTTATGAATTTTACTACGATTTTCTCTTCATACATTACTTAGAACATTACATATCTCTATTCGAATGATGATACTAATATTCTACAAAAAAAACCCATAGTGATTGAACAACTGTAGAAGCAATCTATACAATTGATTAACATATTATGTTACATAAAAATGCTTCCATTTTAGCAAAGCAAGAAATCATACGATTCGAACCAATCAAATATTATAGTATTATATTTTGTGACTAGTCCCTGGTTTAGCTAACAATTTGTACATACATATATATATTCCTCCAATAAAACCATATTAATAAGTGGATAGTCTTCACTATCATTCATCTTGCTTTCGTTATATTTTTGATCGGTTAATTAATTGACACAATCAAAAATAGCTTTAATTTAATATGTTATTTTGATATTATTTGTCTCAATTGTTTTAGTAAACTAGGATGGAATTTTCATATCAAAACATGGATACATATATTGAAAATACTGTCCCGTTGAATGAAGGATGTTTGGTCACCTTATGGGAGATATGGTTTAAAAAAATATATATTTTCAGAAAGGTGTGTATACTGGTTCAAAGTTGATAAAAATAGCAATTACCAGATCAATTATTGATACCCGAGGGACTTGATGAAAAACTGAGAAGTCGAGTTGAAAATTCGGCGGAAAATTTGACAGGCTGGTGATGCGCGGCTGGCGCTAATAGCATTTTAATGACAAACAGCTGCCGAGATGCGTTTGACTCGCAATCAACTAATGAAATCAAAGAGACTTGGTAAATTAACGACGAATTTCTCAAGAAATATACTCGCTGTCCTTTTTATTAAGAAAACTTGAACCGAATGGGCCCGGAAAAATGCTGCATTCAATTACGTAGGCACAAAAAAACAACTTTATTTTTCTCTTTAAACCAAGCCAAGTAACTCAAAAGTTATTTGGCATATATTATTTAAATGTACCTATCAAATCAATTTAATAGAAGAAATACAAAAGCCAAATCTCAATTAAATTATATAAATGCATTTTTATACACAAGTCTTCATTAAGCACCATTTATTTTGGATGTCACCGTTGTCTTTTTTACGCAATTTACTTCTTGTTACACGATTTTTTCGATTTTATATTACACAAAAAATGCTGACGAAGGTAAAAATAATTATTTTAAAGATGTTTACTTCTTGATGAAAATGCATGATACTAAAACACATTTTCATTACTATTTCCAAATACTATCATAACGTAATAAAGAATATGAATAGTAATGCACTGTTAAAATCCTTATGATCATGACTAGTTTCACTCGTCCAGCGATCAGTTAATTAGACACCCGATGATCGAAACCGGACCTGATCACGAAATATATTGTCGAAATAGTATTAAAAAAATGTAAAATAATTGAAGAATGAAGACATACAGCATTTCATCAAACGAGACCTAGCAAAATTCAATACGTTCGTTAAAAAAAATCGCGAATGATTTATTTAATTTGCAGACAGACAGTTAAAGCAGTGAATAACTCACATGTAAACACAATTATGCATGTTTACAAGAGGTTTATCAAATTAATATGAAAGTATCGTTCTTACGCGACACTTTGAATTCGATGTACCGCGTAGAAAAGGATTCGATGCACATACATATATATAATATAAATCACTAATCGAAGACGATTACAAGTTCGCTATATGAACCAAATTATTAAGTCGAGACACAACGAAAGAATTCATAAAATATCTCAAACAGTCTAGCCAAAATTTAATTTTATAGCTTTTACGAATTCAAAGCAGTAAAAATTATGTCGTCTCATCCGTAACTTTATGTATTAATAAAACGATAAAGTACAATAAAATCTGCTTTATAAATGAGTAAACATTATTGCTGTTTAAATAGCTCTGACATCATTTTACATTGCTATTTAAGCCAACAAGCTAAATTAGATTTTATTTTTGTAGTCACTATAACACAATACAGATTTAGCACAAAGGTAAAAAATTAAAATATGCTGGAAAATATTATTTACGATTTTTTATTTAACAATATGGTTTATCCGAAAAATTTAATACGGCGCCAGCTAAGAAATAAATCGTGACACAACGTGAAATGCACAAAATTATTGTAAGTTATAAATGAAATATTACATATTTTTCATCTAAAGAACATACCTTAGGATATTATTCGAATGCAGTTTTTGGGTGAATAATTTAAATTTTTAAATTTACTAGAATAAAGTTGAAATTGTTATGTGTATGTATGCTTAAACAACATAATAATCTCCACAATCTTCATGAAAGATATTTCTTATATTTCAAAAACTAATAAGACAACAAATGGAAACGTTATTGATATTGTATGGAAAACAACACCAACAAAACTGCTGATGTAAATAAATGAAACTGACTAACAAAAAAATTTGATAAATAGAGATTATTTTTTTCACAATTCCTTCTTACAAATGAAAACATTTTTTTTGCTATGCCAGCACCCAGAAATCAGGGTTACCACACCAAATTATTTTGGGCTACAACTTTTTTTATAATAAATCCTATCCTTAAATACGGAATATGTTTGATATGCTCCTTCCCTGGTAAGTGAAGAATAATGAAAAGCACTAATGTGTGGCATATAATTTAATTACTGGTTGTTAAAAAAATTCTCAGCTTTTTTATTAATATTATAGAATATCAAATCACGTCAAATTAAGTCAAAAATATTTTCCACTAAATGCTCATAACTTTCATATATAACGAATGTTTTTTCAATCAATATTAATTAAAAAATGTGTTTTTATTATTTAAAATATCATGCCTTTCCATCAAAAAGTGACAGTTAAAAACACCTTAAAAGTAAAAATGTGTATATCTCAAATAATCGAAAAATTACCAGAATTAATTAACAGAAATGATGACGAATAAACTTACTTATTATCATCAATTCGACTGCATATTTTTATAACCCTGCACCAAGTGTTGCCCTTAAATAGATTGTTCTGTTGTCCTGTACTTTCTATTTTGTAAATACCTCGATGGATTCCAAGGACGCCCTTATTGGAAGGGTGCCGACACTTATTTTATTGCTTTATTGCTTCCATGTACGTAGATAGATAGATATTTTATTATTTTTGAAGTCTATCGCTCACCCATTTATTACACATTCGCACAGCAATGACAATAAGAACCCATTTAATGGAAATCAATCTTATTCAGATGCACATATTCATTTTTTTATAAGATAAGGGATATAAAAATATGTTGAAACGATTAAAAATATTCTTATCAAAGCTCAAAGTATTTTTTTATGATGACGTATGAGTTAGACATGAAAGAATCAAAAACTTGCATTTTTTAGTCATTGATCTGTAAATCGGCTTAAAAAACAAACTTGTCGGTTTGACCACTCGAATACAAAATCTGAAATAGTGGATATTATGGCTCGAAAAACATATTGTTTTGAGGAAACGTAAAAAAGCTTCAAATATGAAACTATAGTACTATATAATGAAATATAACTCATTTTACTTTTTTCATTCAAATAAAACTCGCTTTTCTTGGGTTTATATTATAGTAGATACTGTATGAAAAAAATATGTCGCTAGTTGAAAGAGCTCTTCTGTCGACCATTTTCAAGAATGGTGGAGGACATTTCAGCAACGGATTCGTTGTAGCGTTTTTTTTTATCATTTTAATGTGTACGAGAACAATATATTTGCTTGCGATACTTCGCTATTCATTATATTCTTCAAAGACATGAAGCATATGTTCATTTTATTAAAAAAAACAATTATTTTTAGTTAAAAAAAAAACAAATAGCTTTCACAAAACTTGAGCCAGTCATTGATTGAATTGGCATTCACTTGGTAGAACTCCATTATAACACGGTGAAAAAATAGCAATGTATTTTAGTTCTACAAAATTATTTTTAACAAATATAGTTGATAGCTATTTCGGCTCACGCCATCGTCAGAACTACAAGTTCTGTTCTATAGTTCTGACGATGGCAACTTCCAACTTCCTGGCATACTGACCGACTATACTTGGATTTATTTTAACACCAAACTAGTATAATATAAACAATTATAATAAGATATACATAGAAAATAAAACAACATTGAAAAACTATGATTTATACAGCATGTTTCTTTTATATAGAAGTAAAATAAAAATGATTTATGCATTTTCCTAAGTTCATTTACGAAAAGTATAATTGTATAAAGCAATCTATTGTAACTCCCATATTTCTAAATATGACACGTCGAACCATTTCCACATTAATCTCAGCACGTCTTTAGATCAAACTATGGCATTAAGAAGCATTTCCAGTACTTAATTTTTAACAGAATTTTTACGACATAATTTTACGATGGACTAACCAATTCATAGTAAATCTTTAAAAAAACCGTAAAGCATTAATTTCGATTCAAAACTGTTTATGATTAATGACTTCAGAAACGTGACAATACACAGCATTTTAAAAACGTTTTTGAGGCGATATATATATACTATTGTAACATCATTGAATTAATTTTTATAGTCTAGCTACTTAAAAAAATATCGACTGCATTTTATCGGAAACTTGTACGTATGTATGTATGTATTATTTTCTTAATCCTTAATCCTTATTCTGTTGGTAAACTTAATTGCCAAAGACTAAATATGTACGTAACAACGATTAAAAAATTGAGAGCTAATCTGTTTATTGATTTAGCAAGCATTTATTATAATTTAAGTACTTTATTTAATTACAAGTACATAAAATGAATAAAAGATGATTTCATTCATGATTAAGGTTATATACATTGATGAAAAATAATATGTAATGAAGGAATCGATTAATTCAAATCATGGCAATGACTGACTAATACTTAATGTGAACAAAGTCCTTGCATCTTCTTGAAAAGTTTGAGTCAGGTTGGTATGTTGTTATTCTTAATGTTAAGCACGATTACAGGTTGTCATTAATAAGACGATATCTCAGTTTACTCTTGATTAAGTTCATATTTGAAAAAGATTGTTCACATGAATATATAGAACAGAAAAGGGAAAGATTAATAAACACGAGCTTTTTCAGCTGATTATAAAAGTCAGCAATACTATTTCAAGCATAAAACATGGCAATGTTTTCATTTTTAATATTTCCAAATCAACACAAATACTTTTAACTTCAAGTTCCATGTTTCCTTGTATTTTTTTTTTAAGTCTAGTAATTGAAATTTAAAGATACCAAATTTTGTTTAATACTGTTCGATATTTAAATTTTTTTCGGAATTTATATTCCTTTTCATGTTCTTGCAGTATACTTCCCTGTAGGTTTACTAGATATAAAATATTAACTAAAAGAGAAATAGGTACGTCATTTTTTTAATTGACACTCGCGATAAAACTATGGATTTTTAAAAAAATAAAATAGACGATATGCTTTCCATGTCGAGCTATACTGAACTATTTGACCTTTGGGTCCCATATATTATATATATACAGGCAACAACAAGTTAACCGTATTCATTATTTTGATAATGTAAATCTCAAAAATGAATGTATACAAATTTTCAATGAGGAATACGTGTTTTATTTAATTTTGAGAGAAACTCATATAAACCAATTATGTATAATTGCCACATGAAAAAAAGCTCGGTGGCCCACATGTAGTCCTCGGGCTGCAAGTTGAATATGACAGCACTAGTCCATTGAGGCTGATAGCAGAGCTATTAAACCCGGTGGATAGTCAGCACTATTTTACGGGTAAATGGTAATTTGGGTGCAATTCTCACCGGGTAATATTCATCTTTAAGGAAAACACGACGAATAAAATGATTATTTATCACGTGACACCCCACTCATTGTGAAATGGACCCTTTTTTTTTTAGTTATATTATATATAATATAGGAATCGGGCTTGGCAAAAATGACAAAAATTTCTATTTATTATATTATAATACTATGAGTATACGAAAGTTATAAACCTTCAGTATCATTATTTACAAATGTTAAATTTATTTCATTTGTATTCAAATAACTTGCCAATATAAAACCGATTCAATTGCATTATTTAATGCCTCAAATTAATTACATCGTCTTCAAATCGATTTCCTGGCTAATTCAATGATGCAAGCAATTAATCTCGTAGCATATCATCGAATCGTTTTGTCATTCAGTAGGGTTGTCAACATTATCGAAACATAATTATTGATATACGTTTGTTTCCATCATGATTCAATTAAATATTAGAAAATGAGCATACATTGATAATTATTTAATGATTCGTAAAATAATTTGGGTTTTATGTCCCATTTATCGTAGAGTATTTTTTTATTTATAACAAAAATCATTGTTGATATTCCAAATTGTATTTTTTTTTTAATTTATAAGGGTGGGGAACCGTTTCACCGTGAAGATTTTTTTCATTTAGTTTCTATCTGTTCAGTAATTATAATATCGAGCATTATTATATACGCCTAAGTTATCGCATTTTAAAAATGATCAATAGAAATTCATGAAATAAAAAAATGTTTCTTATTTAATTTTGATAAGAATAATTAATTAAGAAAAACCAAACAATCACCGATAGTTAAATGTCATAGGTAACATCGTTATTATGCATACAGTAGTATCGTAGCTAGAAAAAATACAAGCAAAATAACCAATATAATTTTCACAAGACAAGGTTTTTTGTTCACAAACCAAAATCAGTTATATTTGAACACTACAAAGATCGTTAAATTTGCGCTCGTATAGCTTAAAACAAAGATTTATCTCATTACGTAGCCCTAACTATAATTATATACTGTATCACCTTAACACTATTTGCCACCCCTGCACGTAAAGGTCAGGTGTGTTTTAAGCGGGAGCAGACCGGGTGGTGTTACGGCGGGCAAATAAAAGAGGTCGTAAAAGTGTGCATCGCGGATCGCTAATTCGGCAGCGCAAAGGTTTACTACCAATGCCTGCCGCGTTTTACTGCTTTTATACCCACATTTTAATACCGCAAAGTAGCTCCCGATTATCTGCGAGTAGCAATCCGCTACGAAATTGCTTTATATTCTTATCCGGAATAATGTTTCCGAGTAATGAAATGTAACATAAGTGTAACAAATAGGAATGCATCATTTTAAGTAGGAGAAACAGATTTGAAACCCATTTATTCGTGAATTTTCCAAACATTTTTAACTACAATAAATTGGACTCCCCCTTTGATATTTCATTCTGTTTAAAAATACCTCCGAGTATATTTCATATTCTCTTTGAAAATCCTAATTATACTTCAATAAAATCAACATTATTTACGTACCCCAGCTATTAGCATATTTATTTTAAATACAATAAAGTGCGTGGCTCTAATTTGACAACTTATTGATATAGCTGCTTTTTTTAGTTTAATTTACAATTTTTAAGTTTATTGCGAGCAAGAAACAAGCTGGGTCGTTAAAACAAGAGAGAAGATGTATTGTGTACCTTTTCTACACAGCTATATATAAATAAGCGAATGTTCGTTTAAGCATAGTTCTGACGATGGCGTGAGCTGAAATAGCTATCAACTATAGTTAAAAAAATAATTTTGTAGAACTAAAATACAGTTATTATTTTATTTTTGTTATTTTTTTCACCGTGTTATAATGGAGTTCTATCAAGTGAATGCCAATTCAATCAATAAATTTGTCTCGTTCATTTCGTAGCTTTCCTATTTATGGGCATTAAATTAAAGATTAATTAACAAATCCTGAAAATATACATTGAGATATATTTCAAAATCGGCTAATCAAAACAGTAGTTGTCCTAATCGGATCGGATTATCGATCCTTGATCGTCTCCTTGAAATGCGATAGACGAGACCGGTACTGTGTCGTTATAAACCTGTGTAAATAGTAAAAGAAAAGGTTTTCATTTCTAGAGCTACATATCAGAGACAAATTTACGTTCAGATACTCTCGCGCGTGATCAGGTAGTATGTATGCCATACATAACAACCGGTTGAAAAACAAATATATTAACCAGACCCTTTCTCGATTTAAGGCGTACAAATCTCCCAATCGCGGGCGAAATCGTCTGGATGTAAATCCGCCTCATGTTTTTATATCAGGCGCGCTTTGCAATATACCACGTCTTGTTTCGATTACCATGGCTTATCGATCGCTTAATCCAAAAAATTACTTCTGCTGACAGTGCTGACACATTAAAGTCCAGCGCTAAGCTCAACGCTAATAATCGCAATAGCAGGCGCACACATTGGTTGGGTACCTACCTGATTTATTTCTCCACATTAGTTGGTGTCTTCTTGTGATATTGTGACTACTAAGTCTTCACTGAAGTCTTATAAAAATAATAATCTTTTCTTTGTTTTATACGCGGCGGAGTTGGGGCGATGAAGGCAGTCTTAGATTGGCTGTCACCAAACGGCGTTTTTTATTAACAGTAAATATTTATATTAACCAGGTATCTTAACAGATGTTATCCTAAAATCACTGCTTGTCAATCAGTTGCTCAACCTTAGGTTTTATTCGACGAATAGTTAGGACTATGACAGAATCCGATGGTTAGGAGGGAATTTTTCGTCATTTCAAATATGCATAAAGCAACAAAAATCTGTTAAAAATTGTATAAATTTATTTAATGGAACCAAAACCACTAATGATAAACCATTGTACGATGTACCCGACAAATTTAGTTTAATATTTTTTTCATATTTAATTAAATTTTAATCATATTGAAATTTAAAACAAAATCTTTTAACAAATTATGATCTTACGTCGGCCGTAAACATATTTTCATTTAGGGAATCACTACCGTATAAAACTCAATCGTTTTTAATATGTAAAAAATAATGTGCATAAATAGTGTTTATTGGTATGGGAGTGGGCGGGGTTTGGGGATGAACGCCATTACGCCGAACGCAATTATTTTTGTATTCCTTCAGTACAACTTTATAATGTTGGTAAAAAACCATTATCGTAATACATAAAGGTAATCAAAGCGAATGGTTAATCTAACACAAAACCACTTGCAAGAATATTCAAGGTATACCCTTAACATTTGAAATCGTTATAGTTTGACAGATAATCTAATAAGAGATGTGGACATAGCCCCAATCAACACCGCACTTTAATATAGAACCACCAACATAAAAAACTGTGTAGAGGAAATAGAATAACAGTAGCATTATTTTACCGCTGATATCCAGCAATTAAGATTAGACATAATATACCCACACACATCTAAAGGTCAGTTTTTTTCCAACAGAAACCTATATAACAATTACACTAAAAATGCGATCGATATTTTATTGAAATCTTTGAAAAATCTATACTTAAAAAAAAACATTAATGCTTTATATAATAAATATAACAGTTAAAAAAAATACTGTTTGGCATCGATTCGTATTATGGTCACTCTATGAATGTAGGGTGGATCTGCCGCTATATCCATATCACGGGGTCTTTGCGGGTGACTGCAGCACAAACGACTAATATTAAAACGGAGCACGTCTTATAAAGTTACCGACTCGTCACTGTACACTCACGGCCATAGAAATTAAGAGACAGCGAATATAAAATAACCATATTTAAAAAAAAAATAGTTTATAACAATGGATTTTGTTGGTCTGACTCTATATCATAACCTAGGAAAAGTACTGTTTCATCACATCACGAAGTTTTTACACATGAATTATTGAGTATATTGATTGAATTGGCATTTACTTAGTCGAACTCAATTATAACCAAAAAAAAAATGTAGAACTGAAATACATTGCTATTTTTTCACAGTGGTTTTTTAGTATACACCCAGTCCTTTTTTACGCGATTTTTTTGGACGGCACCGTTACATTTTTACGCGACTTTTCCCCCAAATTTGTTTTAAAGAAAACATTTATATATGATGCTAGGCATGTGAGTTTCATTATTTTTTTAAATTAAAAAAATATGTATTTTTAAAACTTAATTTTGTAAAGCATTCAATTTTTTTAAATACACATACAATTGCCAAATGTCGACAAGTGTATCGGATATTATGCGAATTTATGTTTTAGGGTGTGTAAAGAAATATAATGCGATTGCGTGAAATCAATTTTTTATGCGACTTTTTTACAATTATTACAATGTATCGCGTAAAAAAAGGATTGGGTGTATAACAAAACAAAAACTGTAGAACTAAAATACATCGCTATTTTTTCACCGTGGTTTTTAGTGTATATATGATTATTTAATTATATCGATAATGTGACATACCTAATATTCATAATTGATGAATGTATCAAAGTAATTAGTGCAGGTTTTGATATGAAATCCGGTATCACGGTATTTCAACGGTTTTTCAAAACCAAAATATCGATTGAAAAAAAAATGTATGCAATATATTATTCTATCATTGCCTAATGATAGTTTCCAACCAATATTGAATTTGAACGTTTTAGTATTGCAATCTTTTGTTGTGTTGTTAAAGATTGAAATAGCAGAAATTATAGCTTCATTTTGTACAATACATTTTGGCTATAAAATCAATAACGAAATTGCATGAACGTCATAAAAGATTGTAATGTTTCAATTTTTGTGAAATCACCTCTAAGATGTGAGATCAACTCTACATTACAATCAATTTTCCAAAACCTGTTTTTTATGTATAATTTTCTTAAAATACATTATTAATGATTTACTTAAAATTTACTTAGTTCTTATTTTCCGTTAGATCCACTTTGTAAAAAATATTGTTTAAAAATGGCTAGGAAAATAAGTAATTAAATTTAAAAAAATAACCCTTAAACAACCGTGGCTAAAAGTAGTCACCGTACTATTTCACCCCGGAATTAACCCAATGACGTCACATGCGAACAACTTTTAATCGAGGCAAAACATTATAACAATATCAAGAAGCCGAGTCAATCAATACTTGGTAATTCAAAGAGAAGACTTCTAAGTGCCAGATAGGTTTAACTGTTCTATCATTCAATATTGTGAGTTATGCCATTAAAGACAGGGACCATAAGAAGGTAACTTGATTACGAAGAGACGTATAATATAAAAGGTTTTAAGATTTATTCACTGGCTTCTTGTCTATGATCACATACAATGATGGATGTCATACATATTTAAACATGGAAAATATGTTCTTTATTTAAAATTTAATGTGGTAATAACGCGATATTATACGAAATAATTTTAAATAATAAGGCAGTGTTTTTTACACGCCTGTAAGAAGAAAAACAAATCGTAGATATACATGATGAATAACATCAAAGATGTTACTGGGTAAGTCTTGAGCCGTATCCAAATTTCATTTTTCTATAATATTACATCTGATACAATAATCGGTATCGTCTTAAATAAATGTGGCAATTTCGCTTAGTACAGTTTTTAAGTGTAAAATTTTCTCGGTTGAAAATATATAACAAAGAATGCTTCTCGTAGTCATATAATGTTTTTTTATAAATTAGATCCAAATGACGTTAATATTTTAAGATAATATTAATCTCAATGTAAAATAGTAATTTATATTCTATTATAACAAGCGCTCAAAGTGTCTTCTTGTCAAATATCATAACGCAATAATATCAACAAACCACGAAGGTACATAATAAATCCAGGCATCCTTAATTTAACATCACAAACCTCAGCATAAAATTAATTACAATTATCTTCTTATGAATATTTTAAAATAGCATATGGATAACAGGACTATAGCCGAGTGGTCGACGGATCGAATACCAATACGGAACACTTTTGCAAACTCGGTAATTGATTCAAGAATATTCGTTCGATGGTTTAAGAAATTCCCAACCATCATTATATTTAAACTAACATGAAATGAGTGATTGAATAACAAATTGTTTTAGTAATAGGAGAGAAGTTTTTATTTTTTTATTGCGTAAATGAGTTATAATTAAACTAGTTGTAAAAGTTGTCTGGAACGCAGATAATAAAAAAAAACAATGGCATTAAATGAATGTAAATTCGCGCGACAGTTAATAAAATAACAATATGGTGCATATCAGTACGGATCAAAAATAAAATGGAAACGTTTTTCTAATAGTTGAAGAACCTTTGATTCATAGGCAATATGCAATTTAGATATAAGTACAGCCTGTCCTATCGTCTTGAACCCTGTAATCAAATGCAGCCGGTATCTATTCACGTCTTCATCTTTAGCTATTATTATTGACGGCTAGGGGCGTCCAAACTGCCAGCTTAAGAACCAATTGTTAGAACGGTGTTATCTTAGCAAAATATATTATGTATCGAATAGTATATGGGATATGATATTATTGTACATCAAGGAGTGGCTTAGTAATCTTCAACCTCTAGCGAATATGTTCATGTATATCTGAATTTTAATCACAGTTTGTCATTAACAGGTACTTTCATTTTTAACCTAAATTTTTCTCCAGTTTCCCGAACTATTGACTGCGAAACACGTATGTTTCATGACACTGGTCCGTTGGAAGTGGAAGTTCTTCCTTCTTGCTTCAAACCTTAATTCTTTGATTCTAAGCGATTACGCTCAAACACTCCTTGTGATCCACGAAGGAAAAATTTATTATAACACTTTGGCAAAAATTGAAAAAGACTGATATTGTTAGACAAATTTAGACCCAGCTAACCACTTGTGAATAATTTCTAAATTATCAGACATTTTATCAACTGCGGCCTTATTATGTTGATATCCGATATATGAATGCAACCTACAGAAATTAAAAGGTTGGTCACCCCAGTACTTAACTACAAAAATTTTAATAACCATATTTGCTTGCTCGCAACATTTATTTAAGCGAAGATTCTTTTGATAAATTTAATTAAATTCTATTAATACAGTTTCATCATATGTACTTGTAAAATTAATAATACATTTATAAACACAATTACAAGAATATTTCTTATCTTACTTGTATTTTTGCGATAAACGTTTTGCCATTAAATTATTCACGCTTGCAAAAAAAAATATAACAAATATCCAGTCACACAATAAACATATTAACGATCTTTATACAAAAGAAAGTTCTTTTTAATTGTTGTGTTCAAATATTCAACTATATGATTACAGAATGCTTGGCCTAGTTAAACCGTGGCTAAATCTAGTTATAAACATTCATATAAAAGTATTATAAGATCGTGTTCCGCGGATCAAGCTTATCTCAATAAAGCCACACTTGATGTATCGAGCTGCGTGGGGCGGGGCAATGCTCTCCGAGGACCAATCGGAGGCAGAGTAGCGTTCTCTTGTCTGTATCATTTATTCAGATCGAAGTCATGCTTTGTTGAGTGCTATTAATTTTATTATTCTGTGAATACATATTTATGTATTGTATACACCGATACTTATATAGGAGACGTTACATTGTGCATATTTATGTTTGTATGATATGATCCAAGAAAGATGATCAAAAGCGTTTTCATTCAAAAATACTGACAACTAAAATAATCTTCTTCCAATCAGGTTATCAATAAAATCTAACAAATCAATAAAAAATGCCGATATACTTCGTGAATTTAGACTAGTCTTCAAGTAGTTTGGATTTTTTTTTCTATTTTCTCGTAAAATATTTTCATATAAGCACTCGAAAAGAAAAAATACTGGTATTTCTATTAAAATACTGATTATATAAAAGTATTTTAACAGTGGCGTAACAAAAAAATACTTATTCACCCATACAGTTTATGTTCAAATATTTCAAGGTCACGGCGCACAGTAAGACAACTATTGTTTAATGTATACGAAGCATTCATAGACATGGAGCATTTTAAGGGTTACTACCTTTTGAGTTTTTTCTTCACTTCTGCACTCCATTACAAGAACGCATGTTTGCTACCCCGCCACCAACTCAAATAAAAAAAAAACTTGTCATCTAAAAGTTACTTCCTTTAACCACGAAATTGTCTCAGAACTACTCATCCATAACTTACATACAAAGCAAATATTTTTAAATGATCCATGGCCAATCCGTCATCTCACACTAAAATCATTGCAGTCCAAACCGATTCAATGACCCCAACTTACAGTTACGCCGCTGCATTGAATACAATTGAGTGATAAAATTCTAAACAATCAATTAAAGGATGTTCCATCAATGAATTCAAAACATATTTACATGATATTGATGTTCAATGAACTTAGAATTGACTTGATAGTAATTTATGATATCGACTGAAGGTGCTTGATGGAACTTAAATATTAAATTTGAATTGTTGCAACTTTGTACGATTCCATACGTCATATGTATATCACAAACGACCCCGGTTTCGCCCTTCGGCATCTTCAGGTATTCCCGGGTCGTTTGTGATAAGACATATGGAATCGTACAAAGGTGCAACAATTCAAATTGACTTGATAGTGATAACAAAGAAAGATAAAGCTATGCTCACACAAAAATTAGCCTGTATCCGAAAATTTTCACAGTGATACAACTCTTATATATTTTTGAGTATTATTCGACGATACACCGAAATCACTAGTCCCACTAATACGTGGGACGTCTGCAATAAAAAGATTCATGTAACATATTACAAATTATCTACAGAGAAACATCGAATATATTATACTACTGCATTCTGCGTGAATTCTCTTATTGTTTAAAATTTGATAATAACAGTTAATTATAAATTTAGCGACCCCACGATAGCGCAGTAACGGACACCACAAAAACGATACGAAACACTTATATCAGATAGCCCGCATCATCTTCAAACTATGATGCTGTTCAAAATATAATCAATTATTACAATCAAGATCCAAGATTGTAAAATCAAAATCATGTATACATTTCTTGTTGAATGTAGCTTTTAATTAATATAAATTGAATCGACAGTAAAATCTGAAATTAAGGGTAGGTATGTAATCAACTATGAAGAATTGAAGCATAAATCAAACGATAAAATTATTTAAGAAGATTTGCTATGTGCTATTATTTTAGCTGATAAAAACAGATAGGGACTAAACCGAACATTATATACACGAAATAAAAATCGCCTTTATTGGTATGCGAAAAAGGCAGCCATGTAAAATAATTTTTTACATATTTTATTTTTCATAACCTATACTAAATGAAACAGTAGGTAAATGATTTTGGCTTACGTTTGTAAAAATATCGCGAAAATTATGAAGGATGTCTTGATGCATATGATAAATATAGTTCGACTACAACATAGTGATATAATATAATGAATAACTCGACAAAAAATACGTTAGACTAACCTTTGTTTTAAATTTCATGTCTTTTATTTGTTAACGATACGCTTCTCTTTCACAACAAGAAAACAATTTAAGTGCTGTTCAAATCAATGCCCTAAGTCATTTAATAATGAATAGGAAATTAACACGGTGAAAAAAAAAATAGCAATGTATTTTTGTTCTACAAAAATATTTTTTTAAATATAGTCTATAGCTATTTTAGCTATCGTTCTGACGATGGCGAGATACATTGCTATTTTTTTCACTATGTTATAATGGAATTCTACCAAGTGAATGCTAATTCAATCAATAAATAGTAAATTAGTTATTAGTAAAATCTTATAGAACTAAAATACACTGCTGTTCTTTTTACCGTGTTAACGAAAGAACATTGAAATCAAGTGAACCAATTATTTACGCGAAATATAACAAATATATGAAAAAGAGCATCGAAACATTCGTGACTTATTTCACATTTTATACACACAATTTATTGATTTCCTTGTTTCTAATGATTAATTGGATGGCATTTAAGTTGTTTTTGTTTTAAGCAGAAAGTATTATACTACACCGATTTAAGGCATATAAACTTTGAATTTGTTTTTACAAAACATGTAATTGTTAAATACATTTTATTGGGATATAACTTTTGACTTATCAATTGATCAATATCCATCGACAAAAACACGGCAATAAATCATCCAATTATCTCTGCAACTCTTTCTTATGATTATGTGGTTAATATTTTGGCAGAGCAATTCTACAGAATTGTGACAAACTGCCCCTATGACAAGAGCATTCGGTATTAAATTCCTTGTCCTTATAATAAATTGGATAAATGACATTTGACAGCTAAAGTTGTTATTGAAAACACGACCATGCTCCAAGTTAACAAGATCCATAGTGCCGCGGTGTCAAATTTAATTATGTCGGTAATGAAAATTGACTGTATTTAACTTTCATCGTTATTTCATTAAATGTTTATAGATAAATTTCCAGCTATTCAAAGTATGAGGTCTTTTATTATTGATAAAAATCGATATGTATTGATATGGCCAAATATATAATATATAAAAATTAACTCCAATTAAGGACAGGGAATACAGAGTTTGTCAAACGTGTGAAACAAAGGTACCTATTTTCAGGAATTTATGAATTTGCTTGTCAAATATGTCTAACATTTTTTGAATTAGTATTTATACATAAACTATTGATGAGGAGGCTTTTATTTTTTATTTAAAATGTCAATAAAATTCACGAAATAAAAAAACTACGATAAAAAGTCCTATGTTAATTTTCGATTCCGTTTCCGATTTTTCATTGTTGGTAAATGTTCTTCGTTTTATTGGTAAACCGATAAGACTATCCTTGAAAACTGAAAATATGATATGACAGATTTTCTATATCAGATGAATATCTTATTTTGAAATATAAAATATATTCCTAAAGAAAGGTACATACCGATATTAATCGGCCGACACCCGTCTAAACTACCGGAGTGATCGCACGTTTTTTCATACACAAATCATTGTTTATGGTTTCAAGCATGCAAAAAAATGAAGGTTGATCATTTTTTTTAATTTGTATTATCCATTGTTTTTTAGTTTTAATGTATTGCGGATAAATTACCATAATTTGATATACGAGAATTTTATTTCAACATTATATAACCAATAACAAAGCACTCGGTCATTTTCCCTTGTACATAAATTGTAAATAAAATACGCCGATAATATTTTGTGCCAACTGACATAAAAATAAACGCGCTAATGCGTTATATCATTGTCATACGACGTAATATATAAGCAATAGATAAAGTATGCTAAAATTTGCATTGTTTACCCGAGGAGGTAAGCATGGCTGAATATGCTATAGGCTTTGAGAGTCGTTCGGTGAGGTAGGTTAGGGTCGTCTAACTCACATTTATGAATATTAAAGGTATATGACAGATGAAACGATGACAGGATTGTTAGAAGTGTTAGAGATTTTACATATAAGTGTTTTGTTACACGTTTAATTGTTTAATCGATTTATGACTTATTAGATACAAAATTTCATAGGTGAATGAACGAAAACTTTCAGGTTTTTATCTAACAAGATTGTATGTATAACCGTAGCTCTTCACTGACAGCGAAAATTTTTATTCGTTATATTATAATTTGTCTGGATGGTATGTATGTCATAAGAGATTCATTGACTGTCCCGTCTAATCCGGTTGAATATCAAACTCTCTGGTAAACTGACAATCAATATTGCTAACATTTCAAGGAAACTTATATCTGAAAAAGTAGTACATACGTAAATGCTGTATGAAAGATGTATTAAAATCCTAATGTATACAATAGTGTCATTAGACTAAGATAAATTCAAAAAGTTGTTATGCCATGTTGAGTGGTTTTTCGGTAAAGAGAAATGCAAGATAATGCATTATAATTATATTTCAGTCAGAAAGTGAGATAAAAGAAACAATTCTATTATCCTCTCCCTATTAGAAAAGAAGAGATTTTCTCCAAACAAATTTTCCTTTACTCAAATTTGTAAGCACAATTAACAAATTAATCCTTATCCCTGCATTAGATGAAACATGACATGGGCATCTGATAAATGTGTAGAACATATTGGAGGTGAAATTTATTTGTTTTGTATTCGTGTAGAATTCAATACTCAATACCGAGACCGACGAAGTCATCGACAATTCAGCTATAAGTCTACCCAGTTGATAATATCCAGGCAAATTAATACAATAAGTTATTTAAAATCTAACTCTTACAACGCTTAATATAAATAGGGCTAATAAACTGTGAAGGCGCGGCCTTTCAGTTCAGAGCGCAATGCTTCGTTCACCTGGCGAAAGGTGTTTCGATCGCACGCGCCAAGTGTGCACCTAGTGACGTGTGGCGTATGCGACTGTTATAAGATACCCCAGGTATACCTCCGCCCTGCGACAGGTGACTCAATTGCCGTCACAAAAATACGTGAGGGTAAAAAAAACTAATGCAGCTATTCCAAAGAGAAGTGATAAGGCCACTGGAATCTCTTACATGCTTTGATTATTATGGCCTTAGTTATTTTAATAGACGACTGATCAACCTGACATACAAACATTCTTATCTCAGTGGCGTGATTCGGGGGCTAAGTGTAGGCGACTATTTCAAAAAAATGTAGAGATAAAGCTATAGCATAGGTCAGAAGCTGTTCCATTTAAGTTTATAATTAAACCTTTGCTTAACGAGTTATTTGTCACTTATTTTTTTTTTAACTACACACAAAAATATAAAAACATTTTATTCTATCTGGGAAGAACATTACTACCATATCACGAAGTGAATAATCTTTATAATTTTTGAAACACGAATTCAAA
Organism: Himalopsyche japonica; assembly: GCA_028555115.1. NCBI lineage: Eukaryota > Metazoa > Arthropoda > Insecta > Trichoptera > Rhyacophilidae > Himalopsyche > Himalopsyche japonica. The sequence goes on along the minus strand of JAHFWJ010000578.1, from coordinate 1,103,123 downwards.
AATGTAAATAAATAATCCGCTATTAATTTTAAAATGTATTTTTTTCTTTACATAAGCGTATTAAAAAAAAACCAATGTTAACATTTGTAGATTCTCTTGAGACACTATGAGTTCTATTGTGGATGGGCATGCTTGAGTTTTTGGAAGACATGTTAAAAATAAACCTTCTAATCTATTCAACGTTTCTAAGTTCTTAATATTAATAGGAACTTTTTTTTATGTATATTACATGACTTTTTAAATCCTGGAAGGTATTTTATAGCGAACCCGAAAAGCGGGCAATTTCTTTGATCAAATAAATACACATTAATTGACTGATAATTCTTGACAATATGTCACGTCTTCGTATTTAAACATGACAATCTGCGTTCAAAATATTAGATTATTCAACTTGTCTAAATTATAGCGCGTATACGCGCTAATTTTTTATCACTGGCCTGCCATGCATAGGATTATAAATAGATATTAGCGCGCTTATTGCATAGAAAGGGTATAGCATCACGAGATCATTTGTTAACTGTAAGTTTACATTATATTTATTATAGACCTCTTATTTGTATTCAAGTCCTGAATAAAATAGTGAAGTTGATTAAATTATGCCTTAAGATTCAGAAAACACGTATATTATATAAGTGCAGTAAACCATTAAATAAAATTACTTATACATAATTATAACCGAAAGAAACAAAAGTAAAAACAAGCTTTTGTAACTAGATGCCATTTGGCACAAGAAATTTGAATTTGTAATAATTTATGCATACTCTCAAAAAATATCATATGCCACTATTGTTAATCTTAAGATAGCCAAGTGTTTTTATCCTTGGGGCAATAACAAAATTCAACCATCGGGGGCAAATAAACCCAAAGACTTTCCGAGAATTTCGAATAAGTAACGGTAATTTTGAAATGCATCCCTTTTCAATATTCATAAAAGTTTTTGTCTGCAATTGACTGTTCTTAAGAAAATAATATTAAATATTTTTAATTTATGACCGTTGGGGTGTGCGATTGATTGTGGGACCGAATTTAGAAATGCTTGCATTTCTAGGAAAATTATTAGGTACCATAAATGTTTCGGGCGGATTATTGGGTTTGTACGACTGAGATAATTTATTTTACCGACGTTTTTATAAAAAACAGTAAACCCAAAAAGAATGTTTTTTTTTCAGCAATATTGAAATAGTATTACTTGAAATAACATTTAGTTATTTCATATGTAAGATATGACATAATTGTTAGCGATCTTGTCCACTTTCGCTTTATTGCACACTTCAATACATAAGTTAATATGTGATGGATAAACCTTATAAATGAACATACATAGCTTACAGAACATGTGTTTTAGATAATTAAAAAAAACATAACCTTGTTCATTTACGACGTGTCACAAATAAGATCCGTTTTAGAAGACAACATTTAACCAGTCACAAACAATTTAGCCAAAAATGCTATTTGAATCGAAACACGTGTCGCAGATGAATACAAAAAGAAATTGTAAGTAATTGTACATTATCTAAAATTCATCTAGTTATGCCAAATACCCTCGAGTAATTAATGAAACGGTAAAAAATACTATACAATTGGAATCACCGGAAATATTGATATTCCAAAAAACATCAGAATTATGATTTACGATTTGGAACTTAAACGCTCGAATAAATATTGCGATATTGCATAAAGAATGAATTTAAGCGATATAAAACTATCATTTATCAGAGAAAAGGAAAACGACGAAAGTTGTCATAACTAGCCACGGTAAATACACCGTACCTGTCAAACAAGTTTCTGGATAATATTCTCAATAATCAGAGACATCATAGATGTCTCTGATTAAATACATATTTTTATGACGCAAAGTTTATATTATTATGCCAATATAGACACATACATGATTCGACCTAACTCTGTATTTATCGATCGACACATACTAACTTAATAACAAAATCCACGTACAGCCAAATTATTATAACTGTGTAAAAATATAAACGTAGAATTGTGGAAAGAAAAAAACAGATGTTTTAGATTAATATTATGATATTACATCTAAGGTCTTAATTGTCCTTTATCGAGGGAAAGGTACATTAATGATATTTACATTCAAATAAATAAAACAAAAAACTAATAGAATAATATTAAATTGTAAGCGCCGATTGAAATGGTATGGGCGTTTGTGATCGGTTTATATTTTCTTTCCAAATATCTAACGATACTGAAAATGGAACAATTACATACTATTTAGGATCACATCTAGCCATTGTCCATAAATTAACCATGTGCAAAAAAGAATGTGAAACTCGCAATGTTTCTTTTTATCACGTTAAGTTTCCACATACATAAGGCACATGGGGAGCAAGCGTGTTGTTGAAAATATGTATTGAAACATTATCAGATGTAGCCCTTGACTAACGGTTAATTTTGTGCTTCGCCATTTAAAATAAATAAAGCCATATTCAAATGTTTAAAAATTAACAAAAAAAAAACGGTTGAAAATAAATGAGTAATAAGGCAATAATCCAAAAACATCATAAAATGCAGGCCATATGATGGTGAGAAGGAAGATTATTTTGCGGTGTCTATGCGCTGATGAGCGAAAGAGACGAGGCATAAATGCCACTCATAAACCCAGATAAGGGCGGAAAAGCAAAAAATATGTCCTGGCCAGATTATCAAAACGCAGGGGTGTATTGTAATAGACATAGAGCTAATAAAGAATAGTTGACAGAACGATTACTTAAAAACAAGAATTTTGATATTAAACATTATCAAAAAAATACCACAAAACGGGTAGTCAGTGTAATGGATAAATGAACTCTTAAATATATTTGTAGTAATAAAAGAAACACCATTTAAAAATTTAAATAATCCACGCATAAAAAAAATACTGAACGACAAAGGATTCGGGTTCATCACAATTGTTTAAAGCAAATATTAACTCTCCCTAATAACACAATCCCTTCTTATTTAACATTCATGAATTTGATGGAATACAATGCATGTTTCGTTGAATTTTCTATAAAATTCAAATATATGTAAATAAATTGAAACGTAATCGCTATGAGAATCGTACAAATTATAATTTCAAGCATTATAATATATATTGAAGGAAAAATAGTCCAGATAGACACGTGAGATATTAAATCACAAAGCACCCTCACATGTTAATTAAGAATTTAAAAAGTTTTTATTTGTTAACGAGCAAGAGAACGTTATTATTTCTTATCAACTTCCGACGGTAAGTTCTAGACAATAAGCAGGCAGACATTTTACTTAAATAAAATTAAGATATTACGAAAAACGGCGAGATTATTTTTATCATATGTTATTATCTACATAGACATCTTATAAATATATATATGGACATAGCAACTTGAAAGCTGTCGAAATATGTATAAAGAGAATAGTATTTTATATACAATGAGAGAAGTTGGTTGATCAGTTATCAGAAAACATTAATTTTAGAAGATAGACGTAGAAGATAATATCAAACAAATAAGTGATCCTATAATAATACGTTTATAGACAAATAAAATGGTTATTTTCCAGAAATATACAAGCTTAATCCGTTTCTTGTTTAAATTATAAATAATAGTTTAGGGAACGTCGAATATATTGTCAAATTTATCTTAACCTTAAATGCACCCCTGGTTCCACTTGTGAACGTGATTGATACACCAAAAGCTCGACTCTAGAATCTACTTTGCCTATTTCATGTATCAAATCACGAAAGATGAGCGGATACGGCTATAAAATAGCTGAAACTATTATCAGAAGGCAAATTATTTAACTAAATATATAATTTTCATTGAAATATTTATCCCTTCGATTTATGTCATACTATAAAATAGTATAATCGGAAATTTTAATATATATGTAGCTCACCAATGGAGAGTTATATATAGAATATATAGAACCACATTTATTTCTCGACCAACTAACTCACCCTCTTGTAAATAACAGTAAATTGATTTGCAGAATCAATACCAGCAATGTCAATATGAAATAAGTATGAAGATAACGCATCTCTTGTAACCAAAAATAAACATATTTTCAAGATAATACTCACAGAAATATATTACAGACAGCTACTAACACTAGCATCAAGTCGAAAGGCAAAGGGATGCTCAAATTCGGCAAATAATATTTTATATGCTATCCAAAGAGTGTCATTACTTTGCGTTTCGTTTGCTCAAGAGTTTTGATCGTTTAAAGTAGTTATTCAGTCATACAAAGAGTTATTAAATTAATTTATAATTATGGATGATTGGCTGACCACACAACAGTTTTTTCATATCCTTATACTAATTCTATTCCATAAAAAAGTGATTATGTTACTATAAATAACATTGAAAATCTTCAAAGTAAACATTGTTGAGAAAACATGTTACTGCAAAATTTCGATACACTAATTGATCCTTATTCTAGCACAACCTATGAAATTAAATAACATTAACTTATTTTTAGACAATGTTTTTCATTTTGACAGTAAGCGAAACATTGATAAACGATGTCGAGTTGTCTCTGTATAAACTTTATTTAAAAAAAAAACCTACCGTTCGTCTATACCGGATCTATGATGTATTGGTCAACTTTTCGTTTCCGCTAAGAACCTCAGTGGCTAAAATTCCAGTACTAATAAATTTATTCAACCGATATATGGATTTGTGTTCGAAATCTATGTCTAAAAATTCCAAGCCATCCATCCGATCCTAAAAACGGGACTTATCGAAAGCGATAAGGTCGATACGCTAACCACTATCCTTTCTCCCTTCGAAAACATTTTTTTTATATTATATTTTCCTTTTCCTTAGCCTTAGTAACGTTAATCTTAAATAATAATATTAGACGTTAAAAGAATACAATCCTGCAAAATGCAAGCACCTGGGTTCACAATGGTGACGATTGAAAACTAGGTTTTATAAGTTTTTGTTAACAATACATGTATTTATTATAAACATTCCTATCAAATAAGCGAGCTTATTTCTGGCACTGTTTTCACTCGATACAAAATCCAGTATATTTGTTAAAAAATAAACAATGAACTGTGCACCTTCCTACTTTGATTATATCATTATCTTCGCCTAAGAATTGGCATTACGATATGTTACCACCGCAACATTATTTATTTTCGCTGTTAATATATAACGCACCATAAATAGATAATGTGGTGTTATTTAGGTATTCTAATCTATAAACGGAAATAATAAACTATGTTCTAATAATATTATCGGGCGCGCTGTGGTATATATAGATTTAAAATTCTGTCATTATTTGAGCGAGACGATAAAATTGATTTTAACAGAAAATGACACTTTATAACATATGCGTAAATCGCAACGGCTCTTCCGGTTATCACGGCATACACATTAACTCATTTCGGAATAAAAATTGAATTTGTAATGTGAGCTTATGATGTTTTGATACATTGTAATTAAAATTCAATTTAAAAAGATAACACAAAGCTGTAGCCAAAAAAGTAGGGATTAGTTTTTTAGACACATTATTGTTAAAACACATTGGATCCAGGAAACGTGTTTTGACGTGATAGACCGACCCCTTCGAAAAATGACAAATTAGATATATTAAATTAAGTATTTGACAAAGACTTTTAATCTTTTCTTATCGTCAAGACTCAAAGCATTTCAAAACAGTCATTCAATTAGTCTTACCACCCATGAAAGTATTGATTTACACGATCTAAAAACACAATCGTTTCGCGTGCGATACACTACACCAACATTCCCCCTCCTTGAGACAAAATAAAAGTGGCACCGAGTCCACTCCGAGATTTTTTTTTGCAAGATTCATAAAACAGATTGTTTTGGGGGTATAAAAAATAGATTAAGATCCCTATACCGGCAACAGAAAAAAATAGCTCCTATAGGGCTTGCGAAACGTGTGCAAAACAAAAAAATAAGTGAGACTCGGTACATGTGTAAGCATTTAAGTGTGGTTGATAATGCTCGCGATGAGCGAAACCGGTCCTGATCAAAAAAAATATATTGTGGAAATAAGTACAAAAAAATGTGTTTTTATTATTTAAAATTTAAGTGTGGCTCTACACACGGGGAAGTGTTGACAATTTTATTAATCTCGGGCTATTTTTAATAATGTTGTTAACAATCTAAGAAAGTTTCATTTGATTTTATCCAATATTACCATAGTTATCACACTTTCTGTGAAAAATGCCGTTTGTTCAAAAGTGGGCCGGGACTGATAGAGTTAAGGATAACCGCAAGGTCACAGTAAGTCATGTCAGCGATTATCAGGAATTGAATTCTTCGACTTACCATTGGGCTCTCGTCTCCAATATCAGAGTCCCTGTCCGCAACGCCGTCCATGGCGTACACCGGGACCGGCTCCCTGTTTTTTACACGAATCTTGACGCCTTTCTTCGACTGCTCGTGAAAGCGAAGTCGGATGCTCTGCACAGGACACTCGTGATATACTTGAACAATTAAAGAAGAATAACGAAGATACAGTCAGACACTAGTGTATTACTAACAGTCAAGTGACAACACAATGTTCTTAACAACACAATGTCAACACAATGTTCTTGTCAACAATGATGACATAAACAATCAGCTCCTGGCTTATTACAAGGTGGAGTTTGTTTATTATAGTTTTTGATTCACTGCAGTTATTTTGATTTCAGTTTTAATAGTGCTGTCACAATTCGAATCGCCTAAACTTTTGTAAAACGAGAGGGAGATGATATTTGAGTACAATTCGATACTTCTACGTTATTCAGTATAAAAATCAGTTTTATGAAACAACACGCCCATGCGGCAAATAAATAATACCGAAGTTGTAGTTATGAATTTATCTGAAGATTTCTTTAAATAATGCATGGCTTATATTATATTTAAAAGTACTGTTATTTAATTATTAATGAATATCGCAATTAATAACTTAGTGACACGAATGACTGGCTTGGATGATAATAGTTGATACCATTATACGGGTTTTTACATAGAAACGTGGATTATAAGCTTAAAATAATAAATTAACAATTAGGAACCGATTATAATTCCCAATTAACCAGAAGGTGAATCGAATAACCCTAAACGTTAGTAACAATAGACAACTACGAAAATGACTGTGAATTGACATTAGTTCCTAATTGTCTATGAATATACTTGATGGGTAATTTTTTTTTTAACAGATATGAAATTTACGAACGAAATACACTTTCCACACGGGTATTAAAATAACACGTTTCTGTTTAAATTAAACTTTATGAATTACTGCTTATAAATTAAATTCATAAATGCTCATTGCAATAATTTAACAAGTGCTCATTAAAGTGCACTTTAAATGTAACCGAAACGAGTAAAATTATTTACAAATAAGCCAGTATGAGCAAATTTATTCCTAGCTTCTAAAATAAATTAAATACATTCAACGAATTTAGTAAGCCGCCACAATAGAATATGAAAACGGTGATTGAAATAATGACAGAAACGTCACTATTTTGAACTATTATATATTGCAGAACTCTAAACAAATTATTGGAATGTTCATGTTGACAGTAGTAAACAGCATTAACTCTAAGATAACTTTAGAAAAAACGAATTCTTCAAACAGACGCACCAATATTTTTTTAAATAGTTAAAAATAAGCACATAATAGCGGTGTATTTAACTTATTAAAGAATCACAATATAAACTTGGCGTATGTATTCATAAAACTGACATTCCATACTATGTCGTGAATTTAAATATATATAAATGACATTATTTATAACTAAATTAGAACAAGACAGTGTTATTATTTTAGTATGGTTCAAAAATAACGAAAATACTTAGCAATTTACCGTTCAATTAAATTTCAAAATGTTGAGTTTGGGTCACAAATTTACCTTTTATAAATCAAAAAAAAAATCTTAAAACACTATTTAGTTTTGTTGTTAATCACAGTTTTATCCACTTTTGTGCACGACAATCAATTAACTACACAGTTTGTTGTTTATAAAGTACAAAATCACAAATATTAACTGATACAAGCGATTGTTTTATTTCGAATCGAAAACGACCCATCGACCCGGAAACGCGAGAGCAATTAAATCGAACGTCCGGTAATTTTAATCCGGCAAAAAATCGTAATCGTTAAAATGTAGTCAAACTTTCGACGCGTATAAACGAACGCAGCCACGTCGCGCACGATTCTAAACCACGTTTTGTTCCTAACTAAAAATTACCCGGCGTCCTCCCTCCATAACAAATTTCGACGAATCGCATTCGAGGAGGCGTGGCCAATCACAGAGCGTTCTCCTGGCTTGGATCTCGGAGCTATCATCCGATTGAAGGTTTGATTGTTACGTCACTAGCCAGCCAGCGAATCATATCACTCGATATCAACTTTATAGGTATGTTTTTAGTGTTATAAATGGTGTAAAGAGATGTATAATTACGCAGGTGTAAAGAATCGTGAGCTCGATCAGTTTTTTATGTGTTTTTTATTGATTTTTATAGCTTGAAGTGCTATTCCATATGAAATTTTAGTTTACGATATAGGTAATAAGAATGATTTACTATTGAAATACATATGGACTTAACTAAAAAAAATATTCGTCAATATAGTTTTGTAAAAGCATCATAAATGATATACCACTATTCAAAGATGCGATTTAAAGTTTTTTACTATTCAATTAATGACTGATATTTTTTGTAGTATATCGCCATCTCTTGGAAAAACTATTTTCTACCTTTTTCGAGAATGTGAGATTGTAACAAATAGATACAAAAAAGGACTAGGTGTAAGCTGATTAATCTCTCAGTGACCTTGAAAGATTTTTTGCGTTGGTAGAAAGCGAAAACATCACCGCAAGCATGTTTTATTAATCTAGTCAGAAAATAGAACATTCGATCTTCATACATTATTGTTATTATTTCATAACAACACAACTAAGATTCTCATTTTGTTTAACTCGCTATTATCCAAAGTCCCTAAATTATAGATGAGATTAGTTTCATAGTTCCTAAGTTCTAGATTTACGAAGAGTTGATAAATTCTTTTTTCAAATACCGTTTCAGTAGAAAGAAATAAGTTTTGAATATAAACTAGCAATCATGTATATGGTTTGGTTGATTTCTTATGAAAGCCACTGAATAAACTTATAAAATAACCACCAGAAACGGTTATGTGTGTACCTCTATAAAATCTTATTTTTATATCAAATAGATAACTGTTCTTTTTTGTCCATTTTTACCATATATTAAAAAGAATTTTCATCTTGACAAGACTTAAGACGAAATAAAAATATAATCAAAATTTTTATCAAAATATTAAAATATTTTTACGCCAACATTAAATGTTCTTACTACGCCACTGATAGGATAATAAATATTTAAGTATTTGACGATTCATCGCGCAAACTTCACAATGTGTATTAATTAAAGAAATCAATATCTCATCGAATTTTGTGTTTTCTAATTAAAATTAATCATTGAAAATCTACAATAGACAGTATATTTTTTCACTTCGCAATGAATCTAATGTCTTTACATTTTCTTCCTCAACTCATTTCTTCATATTTTTAAATCACAGAAAGGTGAGGATAGTCCATTTCACTTGGATTTGATATGTCGAAGCAATCATAAACTTTTTATTTATTACAGGAAACTTTGGTCAAGTAAAAGGGTTATTCGATTACTGTTTTAAGTAAGGATTAATGTTAATCGAATGCCCGCCAAATAGGCTTTCGTATTAAAGTAAGAATGTTGAAATGTGAAGTCCTAATTGAAATCTTGATGATTTTTTATTGATCGAATTAGCATTTACTTGGTAGAACTCCATTATAACACGGTAATAAATAGCGATGTATTTTATTTAGTTCTACAAAATTTGCAAGATATTTAGTTGATAGCTATTTCTGCTTACGCCCTCATCGAAACCATTTTTAACATACATATTCTTATCTTTATGTGGTTGTGTAGAAAAAGTACATATAAAGGTTTTTTCACTGTGTTAGTGTACAAGGTAGTAGAGAGCAGTGTTTCTCACGTTCAATTTTACTGTGTCCGTATTATATACATCAGCAGTGCGTTTAAAAAATATCAAGGCCGCGACAGAACAAACTAATTTGAAAAAAAAAACAGTTATTTTAAGACATCAATATTTACTATGGAGCAGTTGATGGCCGCAGCGAAATTTACTAGTGGCCTCGCATAAGAACCAATGATAGATATATGGCATTTCGTGCATATATATTTATAAAATATGAGTTATATTTCACGCAAAGAAACAATGTCGAAAAATCGAAAGAGGCCGCGTAATCATAGCGTATTTTTTTAAATATTTTTTGAGTCACTTAACATATGCGAAAACTATCACAGACCCATAATGGTATCTACAAGGAAAGCATATTTTTTTCATATATATTCGTTCCAAAACGTCATGAATGATATTGAACACATAATAATACGATATGAATAAAGATAAGTCTATTATTTCCTTTAAAAAGCCCAGATAGTTAATGTACGCAAATAGCTCTGGATACTGTGCACAACTTAATTATTATTGAAAATCGCAACGTGAGCTCAGTAATTCCGTGATATTTTTAACCTTCAAGGAAGGTCTAATTGTTGCTGAAACCCTGAAGTAATTATTATAATTTTACTTGAAATCTATACAATAGATGTTGATTACAATTACGGCTAAAAATTGTGACGAAACCACAGTAATCATTTTACATTACTTAAAAATAATTACGGCCATTTTTTATTTTCATAAATAACCCCTTTTAAAAGATAAGTTACTTTCTTTTTCTTTGTTATCAAACATATTATCTCGATCCAACACTGATAATCGGTATTAAAAATCTCATATAATTAAATACTTAAAAATCGATAAAATTAATCCATTCATCGGGAATTTTCGGAGTTTTCTGGCGAAACCAGTCCTGATGAAAAAATAAATTGTGGAAAAAGTGTTATAAAATATGTTTTTTTTTTAATTCAAAATATCATGCATTTCCTTCTTGAAGTGACAGTAAACACCACAATGGTAAAAAAGGTGTTACATAAAAACACGATGAGATATTTGCGATAATCAAAATAAAATAACAAAATTATTTAAGGTTCAAGAAACTTAATTTTAAAGTATGTAAAAATGACTTCTTTTTTTGTATAACTGCTTACTTATATAGAAATTCTTATGGCTTAAAACGATTTAAATAACCATCGATATCTGATGTGTTGAGCTATTTTGGTCGTTGAACCTTCTGTGAAACTTTATTAATTATATTTACCTCACTAACGACCATTATTCACCTCGCAACAAAGTTTGGACACCGTATTGTTTATTTTACTAAATAATTCAAAAAGCGAACAGGAGAGATAGATAGAGAACCCTGTCGGTCGTATTAAACACTAGAGGCCATCCATTAATTACTAGTAGCGAGCTCTGTGGAGCGCTAGAGGAATTAATTTTGCTATGCTTTTCAAATCGCCATCTATTTCACTCCATCAATCTAACGAACGAATCGTTCAATGCGAATGGAACTGGTATAGTCAGTTCGATTTTCTAATACACTTCAATTATTTTTTTCCGATATTGAATATTGATTAACAAAATGAAATATTTTACTTTTACCTTATAAGTAAAATTAGTTATAATTTATGATATCGACTGAAGGTGCTTGATGAAATTTCAATATCAAATTTGAATTCCTACAAATTTGTACGATTCCACATGTTTTGTCTTATCTTAATTAATTTTTATCTTATTTTTTATTAATCTTAATTAATATTTAATCTTATTGTCATAGACACCTATTGTTTCATTTAGAATTTTGAAAATTTAGTGTCATTGTGTTTAAATAACAAGCTAGGCGGTTGGAAAAGGAGAGAGGAGATGTTGGGTACCTTTTCTGCACAGCTATATATAGGTAAGCAAATGTTAGTTTAAGCATAGTTCTGACGATGGCGTGAGCCGAAATAGCTATCAACTATATTTGTTAAAAATAATTTTGTAGAACTAAAATACATTGCTATTTTTTCACCGTCTTTAATTTACGATATCGACTGACGGTGCTTAGTGGAATTTCAATATCAAATTTGAGTTGTTTCAACAAGTTTCAACTTTTTACAATCCCATATGTTCTGTCACTTATGACTCGGGTTTCGCCTTTTGACATCTTTAGGCATTTTATCATATGCATACAACAGAACTGAAAAATTCCTGAAGATGCCGAAAGACGACACCCGGGTCGTTAGCGGTAAATCATTCGGAGTCGTATAAGGCTACAACAATTCAAATTTAATCTTTTTTTGTAACATGCACAATATCAGAGTCGGAGTTGAGAGTTGGATGCAATTAACGAGTACATGGTTGTCATTATTTTTTTATTTTTTTTTGAATAATCAACCTAAAATGTTTTTTTAACATTTCTCTTAGTTGATATCTACTCACTCTCAGTATGGTGCCGTAAAATGATCGAAATCATTCATGTACACACCAAGACCGCGTGACTTATTTTAATAATATTTTCCTTTTTTTGTCTAGATTTCAATGTCAGAAGTAGGCTTTTTATTGCATCAGTGTTGAATTATTTGAATCGCAACAGACTATAGAAGCTGTAAGTGAGTAGGTACAGACTGTAACATAAAGTTATACGTACCTTGGCCATCTCTCCGCCCATCAGACTACAGTGCGATACAGCGTTGATGAGCGTTCAGAATTTTAGACAACATTGCACAGTGGTGTAGGAGATATAATACAAAAGGTATAATCAGGTAATTATCGTATATAAAATAGCTTTTTTATATCATTTGATGTAAAATGGTTTCAGCAAGAGGAATGATATTATCAATTGTGTTATTGTATAAAAGTATTTTCAAAACTAGCATTCGCAGAGTAACCGCTTAAACAAGTGTTCTTAAAACTTTGTCGACGCAGGAGCCATTAGAATTATATATTATTTTTCGGGGAACCTCATGCCATCCTTAAAACACAAATATTTTCAAACCATATCAGTACATCAATGTGTTATAGATATGTGTATCTGTTGATATCTCAATAAATTTGTTGCTTTTGATTAATTATTGAGCCTTCTGATTTATCACTACTATAATATTAAATTACATAGGGGTATATTTTTAATTCGAAAATTTTCATAATAACATTTGTAATGAATAAATAAATATATATCTATCACCGCTTCTCAGACCATTACGGGAGGTTAATGCATTTTTATAAAAAATCATCTCGCTTGGGAAGTGCATAAAAACAATTTATTAGCACAAGATATAACTAGGGTGTTAGAACAGAATAGAAGTTGTATTGTGTATCTTTTCTACACAATTATATATAGATTTGTAAATGTAAGTTAAAACATGGTTCTGATGAGGATGTAGGCTGAAATAGCTATCAACGGAATATCTTATAAATTTTGTAGAATTAAAATATATCGCAATTTTTTTACCGTGTTATAATAAAATTCTACCCAGTAAATGTCAATTCAATCAAAAGCTAAGAAAATATTTTCCATATCAAAGAAATGAAGCGGTTCGGTTGAAAACCGGGACAATGCAAATAATTCATCAGAATATTTTAATGGTGATTGGAAGTATAGTTTTTTTCTATTGCATTGATTTATTTTTTTTGCAAATAATTTTAAACTATAATTAACAATCTATATCTACTGCACTGGCCATGTTCCATAGAGACCGTTTGAATAATCGCTTCCCGCTGATTAATGAACATTCCCGCCCACCAGTGAGCTTCAGCCCTTATCCCTCCCCGCCCTCCTTCCGATATTCGTTTCCGAGCCCTCCCAGCTCAGCTCAGTTTCCCATAGACCGGACCAACAGCGCATAAACGAGGGTTTATTAGCGAATCTATCATGATCATCCAGAAAACTACATTACGTATTCCTAATGAGAAACATAAATTCTTATGTTCATAATGTATCGAGAACTTTGTTATCTTATTTTCTCTTTAAGGATAAAGTTCATTTAATATCTATATTGATACCCAATGCATTCAAATTAATTGTGAACATTTATCGAACGAATTTGAATTGTTGAAACTTTGTACGATTCCGCATGTTTTCTCACTTACGAACTGTATTTCGCCTATCGGAATCTTCAGGCTTTCAACACATGGATGCAACAGAACTGATGTGTAGCAATAAAACACATGAACAGGCATTCTATGACAGTCAACTCTGTTGCATTCGTGTGAAAGAATGTCTGAAGACGCCGAAAGGCGAAACCCAGGTCATTAGTGACAAAATATGTGGAATCGTATAAAGTTTCAACAATTCAAATTTGATATTGAAATTCTATCAAGCGCTTTCAGTCGATGCCATAAACCTCTTATCGATCGATTGAAAATTCAAAGTACGCATTTTAACGGTGAATTTTCGAAAATTACCACTCGGCCACTTCGATCGTGTGGTTGGATATCGAAGTGATATAAACCGACCGATTGATTAATATCACGATTTTTTTAACAAGCCTAACGTGTCTTACCACTACATTGACAAAATATTTTCTTTTACGTATATCCTTTATTTAAATATATTTGCCCAAAAAAATACGCGTATTATGTAAGTAAAATGCTTAAGCAAATATACATTCAAATAAATCGACGGTCGCGATTTCGCGATGCTCTTTATTGCAATGCAAATTTGCATTTTAAAAGAAAATATTTTAAAGTGCATTCGTATATTCTTTAACTTTTTTCGGTTATTGACGATTGCACAGTTCAAATTACTTGCATCAAAAATGAATTAAAGACGCAGTGACGTTATTAATGAATGCATCACTAGGATAAAAAATTCGTATCTATTGAGTGATTAACATACAACACATATTTTCGTATTACACGACAATCAAAATCCATACAATTATTATTAAAAAAGTATGCAATATATTTTCATCAATGAAGACTAATTTCTTTTGTTGTTTGACGGATTCAGCGGTAACAATGTGGATTTTTAAAATAATAAAAACATTTTTTTATTATTTATTTTCACAGTATATGTTATGAGAAAAACCGGTCCTGATCATTAAATATAGTATAGATATAAGTACTAAAATGTGTAACGTTTTACCAAGTAATAACGTTTCCACTAAGAAATGGAAGTTAACACTTAAAAAGTGAACTATGTGGAAGTGTATTTTTGATTTAAAATTAAATATAACTACTTTTAGACTAGACTGGTGAAGTCTAGTCTAAAAGAAGTTATATTTAATAAGTCAAAAAGGTGAAACATGTGTCATATTTAATAACACACCAATGGGACTTGTCATCAATTTTAATTTTATGTTAAATTAGAAATTTATCAAATGAACCGACGAGTCTATTGAAAAAATAAAATATTTCTGACTTCATTGTTGAAAATTCATATGCTAATTTTTAATGATCACAAATTATCATTTGATCAGTAAAATTTGTTAAAAAATGTGTTTAATCCATCAACTATCTTTGGAAAGAATTGCGTGTCATAGATTTTTATTGGTGTCCAGTTTATCTTCTGTTTTGTGATAAAGGCTTTAGGGTAAATGAAATCATCTTACATGTGTATTAGCAATCAACCTTCGAAATAATCTAATATTAATTTATCACGATTAAACTCACCTATACATGCAGTAATGAAAATTTCAATGCATTTACGTTACTGATTTATTACTTTTTAATACCGTATTTCTAGAGCAACTCAAAGCATTTTTTTTTCTTTTTAAAACATTTTTTTGTCCTTTTATATTGGAGTTATACTAATTCAATCACGAAATAAAAATATTTAATTTTACTCACTTCAGACAGTTTATTGGATGATTGTAAATTTTGTCGCAAGCTGTATTTGTTTCATTTTATAAGACTTGTTTGTAACTTTGCTTCATAAACTTCTCCCATTGTTGTCTCATCGCTTTCTTGTATTAATCAAACAATAATGACCTCATTAACGAGACATCTTACGGTTCACATTGCCATTCTTATTTGGCTTATTAATTAAGCTCCATGTTGACTTTCGTCTTTATATTGTAAATCAAGGGAAGGCAACCGATCGATCTCGAACAAAAATTAAGTCGATCCTAAGTATGTAAAACAAATTAGAAAGATTTAAAGTGCATTTTTTTTGAAACTATCAAACGAGATATTTTTGTTGGCTGTCGATCTTCATGAAAATTAAATAAAAAATGCCCAACCTCAAAAACGATGCCCCTTCTTACTATAAATAATCTTATATACATAATGATTTAAAAGGGTTCATAAATATGAACTAATTCCAATTATATATATGTTATTTAAAAACGTGGTATAATATACCATTATAATTGAATTAATCAGGCCTTATTCCAATCAAGCGATTATAAAAGGTTGACCTCACGTGGTGTTTGCTGCCTTAAAAACAGAACCTCAGATGCGAATGGACTCAAATCCCCCATGGTCAATGTAAAATTATGATCAATTTGTTAAAATTGAATTTGAGATATTGGATATGTGATTTCAGTTATCGTATAATGACTTTATACATAATTTTTGCGTATGCTGTAATGCCAAATATTTGCTGTCAAAAAAGAGTAAAAATGCCTTTGAACTGAGCATAATAGCGAATAAACTTTTTATTAGTTGATAGCGATATCTGCTATATCAATTGAATGTGTAAATTATCAATCACCTGTAAATAGTCACATCGTCTGATATAAGCGGATTTATTCTGACAATTGCAAAAATAAGTATATTATTCATCTAAATATTTTGCTGACGATGGCGTGAGCCGAAATAGCAATCAACTATAACATATAAAATTTTGTAGAACTAAAT
The DNA here is from genome assembly GCA_028555115.1 of Himalopsyche japonica. Taxonomy (NCBI): domain Eukaryota; kingdom Metazoa; phylum Arthropoda; class Insecta; order Trichoptera; family Rhyacophilidae; genus Himalopsyche; species Himalopsyche japonica. The sequence goes on along the minus strand of JAHFWJ010000578.1, from coordinate 1,086,350 downwards.
ACATTGCTATTTTTTTCACCGTGTTATAATGGAGTTCCACCAAGTGAATGCCAATTCAATCAACATTTTGCATTTCTTTACTATCGTTTCACCATGTTAAATATATAGCATTTCCGCCAAGAATTGATTATTAACCATTTTATAAGAAAATATCATTGATTGAATTGGCATTTGCTTGGTAGAACTCCATTATAACACATTGAAAGAATCGTAATGTATTTTAGTTCTACAAAAATTATAAGGTATGTCATCTCAGATTGCACTCTGACGAAATATTAGTTCTGACGAGGGTGAGCCGAAATGGCTAACAAACAATAAAAATTATAATATTTGTATAACTAAAATGCGTTGCTTTTTTTTCTTCGTGTATGTTAAATATCATTTGGTGATTTTATTTTACATATAAAAAACAATCACAATTTATCCGTTTATTTTATTACATGGCGTTTTTTGAGTATCCAACTTACCGTATAAATCGAATGACTTGACTTGCATCAAAAGTGAACGTCTGTCACATCTCATCTCCAAATGAGTATTGGTGTCCAATACCTGAGTGCATTCCTCTTTCGTTCACTCACACCGCTGTAGTTGTGAGATGCGTCACATTGACAGACTGCAAGTCCGAGATATTGTTTGGCATAGCAATTAACGAGTCTCACCTGAACTGCATCGTGTAGCAGTGACGTAACTAGTAATGCACCCATCGTGTAGTAGTTATTCAACATCACTACATCATTTATCACCTAATCATTGTCGACTGTCACTGTAGTGACGGAAAGACATTATGATTGCTTATGATACTTAAATAAATAAAACACATTTTGACTTTTTAGTATTTTTACTTCAAGAAATTTTATAATGAACAATATCGGTTTCCCCATTGCCAGAATCTCTAACCGATGTGGCAGTAGTAAGTCGTTTTCATTGTATTAAAAAAAATAAATGATAAAAATAAATGACCTTAAATCAATTTGACGATAAAATAAATTAAAGACATCTATTTGCAAGATAGAAAATTTTAATTGAAAACATAGAACTATTATTTCGGCCTTGATTGCTGACACTTGCACTGACACCAATCTGATCGCTAGAATAAAGCGCTTACATCTAGCCCAAAGAGGGAAACTTTATCTATAATATACAGTGTCGATAACGTGGCATTTAGTTATACAGTCAATGGTTCTAATCCCTGAGTGAACATTTAAAATGATTCGTGCATCGATTAATGATTTTTTAATTGCGTTTCATCCGCCATATTCGACATTGAAAACCAACGTTCTTTCATAAACATGTTATTTTTAACTATAACTGTTTTGAATTGTTACAACTTTGTACGATTCCACATGTCTTGTCACTAACGACCCGGATTTCGCCTTTCTGCATCTTTAAGCATTCTATCTCACGAATGCAACAGAACTGACGTACAATAAACAGTTAGCATCGTCTATATACCAAAGGTATTAATTACAGGAAAACACAGACCCCAAAGCAAAAACTAAATGGCAGCTAAAATAACTGTAATAATATTGATCTAATAATATTTAACACAGTTGCCTGTGATAATTTTCAGTAACGATTAATCTTGTTAATGAGTCATTCTCAAAAGGGTTTCACAACAAATAATATTGATATTGAAATTCCATCAAGCACCTTCAGCCGAAAACATAAATTATATATTTTTATTTGATGATCAAAACAAAAAAAATCTATGCAAAGGTTTTCATATATTGTTTACAGCTTTGTGTTTGTCAAGCTGGTTCTAGCCCATAAGAAAAAATATTTTCGATTTGTGCCCGATTGCTTAAATATTTTTGATGTTTCATTACTAATTTAACATTTTTTTTCATACTGAAATATAAAGTTTGATCGACTGGATAACGACCAGTATTCGTGAGACATTTGCTGTTGATATACTCCATTAGGAGTATATTTTTTAACTTCAGCGGGAGCGGAGACTATGGTCTCAAAGTTACGCTTATATCGTTTCAGCTCACTGTAATGCCCGTTGTAAATAATGTGTATCTTATGTAAAACCATTCCTGGCATATTTTTAATGCCAATAAACAAATAGATAAAATATGGTGCTTATTTTGTCGATAGGTAAAGGTATAAATCTATCACTGGGTAGGTGTGTATATAGGTAAATGGTATGTACCCAACATCAATCACCACGCTCTCTGGCGGGTACAATTCTAATCATCCACAGTTTGCCGGCGGTGGTGGGGGATGAACGAGAGGAATCAATGAGTAAGTCAGAAAAATATACATTATGTAAATGAGTTTAAATATATGCTTATATTTTGGAATGATTTTTAATGAATTTGAGTGTCAGTCGATTTCAAAAAAAATTCTTAGCTTTGTCAATATCATGATAAAATATGGAATTAGTACAAAGTTGCGTGTGTTATACTTTTCTACAATTCAATATTTCAATCACGTAACAACCTCAGATTTGCGTCCAGTACGCCTAAATTCATGTAATATAGACACTTGGCTAAATGATCTGTAACAATTGACTAATGATAGATATAATCAAAATAAATATTGTTTAAAGTATAATAACGCATAAAATATTTCAGCAAATTTAGACAATATCGGTTACAGTTTGTAAGCCTTAAAACCATGGGTTCCCAACCTGGGGGTCGCTAACTTATACGGCTAATTTTTTTTTTGTTTGCTTTTGGATTGTATGGGGGGGTCGCGGGTCACATGGATTATAATGAAAAGGGGTCGCCACAAGAAAAAGCTTGGGAACCTATGCTTTTAACGAAAACTCAATTTAAAACAATGTTAAGCACATCCATTCTCGTTTTGTATCAACAAAAATCATGTGTGAAGTCGTTACATTTATAATTTCAATAACAAAATTTAACTGTTTTTATTCGGGATATATTCTTCCCTTTATAAATAATTTATTTCTATAACTTTAAGCAAAATAATAATTTATTGATGGCTTCAAACATTTAAAATTTTAAACATTTATTGCACACCCCCCCCCTGACCCGAATTTATTTTAATTGGAAGCCTTTGCTATTCGTTCATAGATTTCATTGTTTATTAAAAAACCTTTAAAAATTGCTGTAATTATGAAGTATTAAACTTATTAATATTAATTTTTATTTCGTTTATTCTAACTTGATTTTGAGAAAGACTTTAACTCTTTCGAAAAATATATCACAACTTGAAACCCCTTTTCAGAGCGAAGTCTGATGTTGGTATTAGTTGCAATATCGGCTAGTAGAGCGAGACAGTGCAAAATTATATGCCTGAAATGTGTAGCGCGGAAAGAGACAACAACAGTGCCTTCGCTATCTAGTTGACGGATAATTGATGATGTAACAATGTCATGGCACCGAACAGTTTATTAGACAGTTGAATACTGTTTATTATAGAATAATACAGTATGCTACATTATTGGTTCGGGTCTTCGCTAAAGCTGCGAGCGGTTGCTACATTTATTTCATATTCAAACCAATACATTACGAGATGCATATTGGATAGACATCTATCGGCAGTATACTGATACATTGAATGTGCATGGGCGTAGATATTTCATATGTTATCAAATAATAGTAATCTTAGTTCATTTCGAGAACACAACTAAATGCTGGAATACACATTTTAATAAAAAAAGTTTTATTAAAAATCTACGATGTTTTTAACTAAATTGTCATTTTATTGATTGAATTGACATTTATATTGAGGACCTCCATTTCAACAAGGTGAAATGACATCACTAATAAAAATAGTAATAATCAAATTTCAAAATATTTCTGTAAATAATACATTTTTTTTAAATTTATAAGTAATTAATCATTTTTTTTTTGAATTGTTGCAACTTTGTACGATTCCAAATGTCTTATCACAAACGCACGGATGCAACAGAACTGTGATGGAATACCTGAAGATGCCGAAGGGCGAAACCCGGGTCGTTTGTGATAAGACATATGGAATCGTACAAAGTTGCAACAATTCAAATTTAATATTGAAGTTCCATCAAGCACCTTCAGTCGATATCATAAATTAATTAATCAATGTTTTATCAATGCTTGAAAAATAATTGAAAAGGCAACACACGTGTCCCAGTTAGTAACGAAACCAGTGAATACTAAATTATTAATTAAAATATTAGTTATATATAACAAGTGAATTTCCAAAAAATTACCAATAATTAAAAAGTAATTTTTATGTACGCCTATATATATGATAGGTTTGTAATTACGGCTAATGTCAGATATGTTTTCAATATCGCCTGCCTAGTAGCTAAACTTCACTCGTATGAAGAAAGTTAATGATGTTTCGGGAAAAAACGGATCAACACAGCTGCCACTGCGTCCGTTCAAATGTGGTTTGAAAATTTAATTTAGTTCTGAGCGGAAGCGGGGAGGCCGCCGTTGGAATCCGGCGAATTTGAATTTATCTCAGGCGTTCGAATTTCGAATTTCGAACGCGGCTTATTGTGTTGTGTCATGTCTGATGGAAGATAAATTAACTTTTATCATTGCTTCCCGAGGCTGGTTCATTGAAACAAAATAAACGAACCCCAATTTCGAATTTCGTTCGAGTCTCAATTTGGCAGCGAACGCCCTCGCCTTGTTTGTGTTATGTAACGAAACATAATTTAAATAATAACGGACATGTTCGACGTTTGAAATTAAAATCATTACTGGGATGTCAACTTTACTTCGAATTTCAAAGATATACTTCGAAGCAATACGGGGAACTCTTGGTCAGCAGTGCCAGGACTATAAAAAAAAACACAAATTCATTACAAAAGTGGTTATCGACATAATATGTAAGTTACAAACTACGCTAAAAATAATACCACATTAGACTAGTGTGCATAACGCGTGATTGGGTGGTTGGGTGGTGTGTATGCTTTAAAACGAGAGTTCGATTGAACACGAGAATGTTACACACTTTCTCATTTTCTGTCACAAAAGTAATGACACAATTTGAGAAAGCTTTCAACAGTATTATATATATGAAAACTGATTATTTCAACAGTATTATGTATATGAAGTATTATCAAAATAATTCTAATAAAAAGCATATACACGATACTTAACCGGTTAACTGCCGGCAGGTACATGTATGGCGGTACCCAGCGCGCCGCGAATTTTACTACAAAAATTAAACCTTCTAAACATATCGTTATTGAAAGTGTAATAAAGTTTGTTTATAAAACTTACCAAATAAATGAAGAGCGCGCCAGTCGTGCAGTCATTTATCCATAATCATAAAATTAATTGTTCATGGTGCAGGGTTGTCAAAAAAACAGGGTCAAGGTGGTTAAGACGGCGCGTCTTAAGACGTAATTTTTGTATGAGCGGCGCTCCGTTAACAGAAAATTATGCGTTTTAAGACGCTTTTGGCAGTTAACCGGTTAAGTATCTAATATATCTACACAAGGACACCATTTTAGAAATTTTCAGGTGAAGCTTAGAGCTGTTTAATTTGTATTTTTGTTCATCTATAGTCGGTTCAGATTTATGATTTTTCAAATTCAATGAGGGGAGTAAAATACATCAAACAACGTCCTTGATGCAAACCATGGACGATTATTAATTGACATTCATTTAATTAAAACTCCATTGTATCCAAAGCTCGAAAAAATATTCATTGCTAGTTATATTACTTGTAGTTCACCAATGAATTGAACGCGCAAATATATTCATTTATTAATCCCAATCATTCCCTCACCCAATGTGAAGCATATTGACTACTAATGGATCAACTCAATATATGCTGTTTTTGCGAAGACTGGATGATATTTTATCACTGAAATATTCTCTTTCAAAGATAGCTGGAATATAAAAACTAAGGGTTAATTTATCGAACTTACTTATCGCTGCTAGTTTTAGGATCCTATTAATAGGGTGTTGATAGGGGATGATAACACCAGAGAAACCCAAGCTTTCGAATCAATGCGAGAATTCAGAATTTTACCGAGACGAGCGCTAACTAGCCGGCTAAAATACTAACACCTACTTTATTTGATATTATTCGATCGTGGACTTGGAAATCTGTTGTAATATCCCGTTGAATTAAAAAAATTGTTTAAATTCCTTCGATTTTGTTTATAAGATAATGTAAACACATATTTAAGAATGAGAATATAACATAGATGCGTTTCCAAGCGCAAATATCCTAAATTTAGTTTCATTACGTATTCCAAATTTAAAATGTCTTCTGTCTAACCTTGAAATATTTGTGTATGTTTCATTCAGAATTTCTCTCTACAATGCCTACAGATGTTATTGTATTAATAGATTTATTCCGTACCGAGAAACATATTGAAGAGTTGGCTCATTTACATTATATACGAACTGTTTTGATATGATGTTTGATTGACTTGGCATTTATTTACAAATCGGAAAATAATTGGTATAACGCTGTTGCTATAATATAAGACTAATGAAATATTCCATATCGATTTTGTTATGTAACAGTCGCCCAATTAGCTGAACTGTGTATCTCAATCAGCGAAATAAAGATGCTATCAATTTTAAATTAAAGCTAAAAAATAAGGTATTTAAATAAATTAATGGATATGTTGATCGATTTTTTAGATGTTGGTTATATATAATCAGTAAAAATAAATTTAATTACTTTATAATTCCAATCGGAGTTAGTTTTTTAAATATTGCTTGAATGGCTTGATGGGCAAACGTTGATTTTTTTATTCCTCTGTATGAACAAGCCAATGCAAAACGGATATATTGTATATGTGTTTTTTCATATCCAGATTCCCTGAATGACCCCTATTTCCTATCAAAGATTCGTTTTTTATTGATTAATTTAAAAATAATTATATAACGGATAATAAAATTAGCAATCAATTGAAATGAAGTAAAACAAGCGGGAAAATTTTTCAGAAAAAAACATTTTTAGGGGAATATCTACTTTATGATAAAACCAATACAAATAGACAATGGCGTGATGCTGAAATATCTACCAACTATATAAAAGTAAATATAACATAATTTTCATGGAAATGAATACTTAACTATACTTTAATAAAATATCACTGCCATAATAGTAGGGATTTAAATATGGTTGTTAAGTTAAATTATGTTACAAGAAAATCATTACGTGCGATTCTCTAATCTGCACGCACTAGTCACGCCATTAGAGAGACGATGTTAGCACGTATACAGTCAAATCCGTGGGAAGACGATACTATTTCTGATCGTATGACGAAAATAATATGTCTTCTCACATGTGATAACAAATGTTTGATGACAAAACTGAATTCTAGAAAGAGAAAGAGTCTGTAGACAAGAAAAAGAACGATCTATTTGCAGATAGGCGTCTAGCGTCAGTTGTGACGTCATAAATCGACGCGAGAACGTTGGAAAACCGACGCCCATGCGAGCCACTTGTTACTATACTAAAATGAACATTAATGGCGAAATCATTTAAATAACACAAATAAAAATGGCCCCTGCGATAACATCCTGAAGAACATTCTTCATAAAAATACTTGATTCTGCCTTACTTTATTTTATTATTAATATAAATTATGATATCGACCGATTTTCAATACCAAATTTGAATTGTTGAAACATAGAACGATTCCACGTGTTTTGTCATTAACGACCCGAGTTTCACCTTTCGGCATCGTCAGGTATGATGCTAATTTCAGTTCTATTACATTGACTGTGGCAAAATATGTGGAACCGTACAAAGCTACTTGCCATAAGCACATTTAAATGAACTGAAATACTTTATGATATCGACTGAATATGCTTGATGGAATTTCAATATCAAATTTTAATTGTTACAACTTTGTACGATTCCACATGTTTTGTCACTAACGACCCCGGTTTCGCCTTTCGGCATCTTCAGCCATTCTATCACATGGATGCAACAGAACTGACGTAAAATAAACAGTTAGCATCGTATATATATTAAAGTCATTAATTACAGAGAAAACACTTACCCTTAGGCTAGCAGTAAATTACAGCTAAAACAAATTTAACAATATTAATCTAATAATAATTAACACAATTACCTGTGATAATAATTCATTAACGATGTTGTTAATTGGTCATTCTTGAAATGGGTATTTTCAATAAATACCAATCAACTAACCAATAAAATGTAAATGGGTTTTTCTTTTTTTTATAGATTATAGTTATGTTGCATCCGTGTGATAGAATGCCTGAAGATGCCGAAAGGCGAAACCCGGGTCGTTAGTGACATAACATGTGGAATCGTACAAAGTTGTAACAATTCAAGTTTGAACTGACATTCTTTGATAATTTCATTGTTCGTTAATGATTTTCTTTCAACCTCGTGCATATCAAAAATATAGCCCTTATATACTGCCGAATCGAGTAAAAAGACAAGTTAATACAAAAGGAAATGTCTGCCACTGTTATTTAAACCCTAGGCTCTCTCTTAACCCCACAGTTCTAAAAAAGGGAACCCAAGAAATACATTACGATCAGAAACATTTCCTGTCATCAACACATTATAATATAAGAACTCCTTTCCACATTAGGTATTAACGTTATTTCAGTTTTGTTATTATTTTTCAGGGGTGTCAAAGTTGTTTTTTTTGTTTCGTATACACCCAGTCCTTTTTTTACGCGATTTTTTTTACGCGAATTCGATTATAAGCGATTTTTTTGGACGGCAGCGCTACATTTTTTTACGCGCTTCACTCGTTTTTACGCAATTTTTTCCCAAAATTATCACAAAAATTGAAACATTCCAAACATTCATGACGTTCATGCGATTTCGTAATTAATTTTGTAACCAAATTTATTGTAAAAAATTAAGCTATCAATTCCGCTATTTAAATCTCTGACAGCACAACAAAAGATTGCAATACTTAAAGATTCAAATTTAATATTGGCTTAAAACTATCATACATTTTTTTTTTAAATCGATATTTTGGTTTTGAAAAAACGTTGAAATACCGTAATACCGGATTTCATATTACTGAAATTCCTTCGTGTAAAACCTGCACTAATTACTTTGATACATTCATCAATTATTAATATTAGGTACGTCACATTATCGATATAATTAAATAATCATATATACACCCAGTCCTTTTTTTACGCGAATTCGATTATACGCGATTTTTTTGGACGGCAGCACTACATTTTTTTACGCGCGTCACTCGTTTTTACGCAATTTTTTCTCCAAATTTGTTGTAAAGAAGACATTTATAAACGATGCAAGGCATGTTTGTTTCATTATTTAAAACTTGATTTTGTAAAGCATTCCATGTTTTTAAATACACATACAATTGCCAAATGTTGACGATACGATATGACGAATGTATCGGATATTATGCGAATTAATGTTTTAGGGTGTGTAAAGAAATATAATGCAATTGCGTGAAATCATTCTTGTATGCGATTTTTTACGCGCCTTTTTCTAGAACCAATGTATCGCGTAAAAAAAGGACTGGGTGTATATGCGCAAACCAGTGAAAAAACGTATACATGTGTGCTTTTTTAAATTCTGGGTCAGATTCTCGACTTTGAAACCCTAAATGATGTAGGTGCTATTAGGGGATACTTTCTCCTGTATTGACATTTAATGACGATTGGTTGTGAGGACTTCTGTATAGTTTTTGTTTAATTTTTGTAATTTCAGTATTATATTTGTGAAATTCATAGCGTATTGGCACCAGCTGTAATTTCACGTATTGTATTTTTCTTTTTACAATAAACAAATTATCCAAGAGTGGATTTAAGCATATCAAAAGGTTTTTTATTTTAACCTTTCCAGGAGTAACTTATTAATTTTAACCGTGCTGTAAGGAGTGAGTTTTTTTTACATATTTTTTTCATTGTAAAAAAAAATACAACTCACATTTTTAGGGTTTTATCGTAATAAAACCAGTTGCATAATGCAGAGATCACAAACTATTGACACATAGCGCTTAAATATATTATCACAATAATAATTGTTGTTCCATATTCCTTTACAGAAAAAGCGCGTCGATGTACCAGTACGTCCATACTCCTGGAAAGCTTGATTGAAATATCAATTTTATATAGTAACTACTGTAAAATGAATAACTTAAAATAGGTAAAGCAAAAGATTGTATACGTCATTCACATTCTTTTTTCATCGAAGTTACGGAATCCCCTACTTTAGATTTGATTAAATAATGGACGGTTCCAGATAATCCAGGTAAATAAGTAGGTTGCCACTTATTTATTGGCTCGCATTCCCGAACGATTGGTCAGGTTCGAAAAATATTGCCATACGTCAAAATCAAAACATTGAAGTACTTTTCGGACATCTTGGTCACCTTTAGTAAAAGTGGGAGTGTTCGCTCTGAACACATCGATGAGATTTGAATTCAATCACCCGTATTACTTTCATATTTGTTTGATTTTTTTTAAATTAATACAGATAAAAACATTCGGGTAATATTCTTGCGTATGCATATATCGATGTTGAGGGAGATTGGGCGTATATAAGTGATCTTCAAACTTTGTCGACTCACGGAAATTAGAGTCTTTTTGCGGAATCTCATTCCATTCAAAGGAAAAAATATCTTAAAATAATATTCAAAGCAAATAAATCCGTTTTATTTACGTTATATTAACAGAAATTATATAAGTACATTTTGACTCGTGGATCCCCCAGAGAGGTGTCGCAGAACCCAAAGGCTCCGCGGAACACAGCTTGAAGACTACTGGTATATATGATACCCTTGAATTTTTTGTATCAAGTAAGAAAGCGAAAATTGTAAAAATTATGGCGTTATAAAACTTTCAAAATTAAAGTCATATTTTCTAAGACGAAAACATTTCATAAGTAGATTTATACAATTCAAAATGCCGACTGAGTGAAATTTGAATCAACTGTAACCTTCTTTCTTCATTTTAGTGAATTGCTTTCTAAATATTAATTAATTAATGTAAAATTCCTGAATATTCATAGACGTGTGATCGCAGCAATTATAACTTCGCCTGCTAAAAGCGTTCAGTGTATCACCGTCTGCTAGAATCGTCTCGCGTGGGTGTTGCCATCGTATAAAAGGAGACGCCATTATGGATTAGCTGTCATAGACAACCGCGCTTTTCAAATATAAGCACTAACGCTTCTTTTTAACAAGTTTTATTTTAGTTATTTGTGTTTAAACGAACATTATTAATAAGGTGAGTCAAACTTTATTGATTATCATATTTATTTTGGTTTTAGTTTTATCATTATATTTACAAAAGTTTTGCAATATTTTTTAAACCATATAATATTTTGCAATAATTTTTAAGCCATATACTTTTTTTATAACTTCAAAATAGTTATTATACTTAAAACAGTTTATAACAATATTTACAAATAACAATTAAATTAAGAAATTAATTGAATTCATAACAAAATTTTATGTTGATTAATTTATTATTGTTGACAAATAGCTTAAATTCTTTCACTGCCCATCATAGTATAAACTCTCCGCCCACTCTTAAGCTAAAATCGCGCTTAACTATACAGCGTTCCGAATTAATCGTTATGATCTGTTTATTGTAATGAAGGGTCTCGGATAGTAAAAAATATATTCATCGACACTTTGTTTTAATTTTTGTCATCTCTGATAACGCGAATTCACACAACGCGTTTTCGTACTACTTTTTATACGAGTTCACGTTTTTAAAGCACAGATAAACGAAAATAGATTTTTTTCTTTATTTTGTATGAGTGGTTTTCCCAACAGTGCCATTTCGGATAATACGCCCCCTATCTACCGTGTTATCGGGGAATTTAGAGTATTGCGTGGGCAGGAAAACGTTTAACGTTGATGATTTTTTTAACGTTTTTAGTGTTTAACAAATTTGTAATATTTTGTAATTTCCACCAAAGTGCGGTCGCATGACGGACGGATAGTACTTTTGTATTCGGCACGTCCTCAATATTAAATAATAAAAAAATCTATGTGCTCCGAATTTTTCCTTTCAAATAACTTGACCGGTATAGCTCAACCTATAATTGTTGTCACTGATGCAAACTGGTAACCCGCAAAAAATGCCCGCGTAGTCATTATGTTGTTTGCTTCTTCAACTAAATAAATTTTATAATGCGTATTATTTTTGATTTTAAATAATTATATCAAATAACAATATGTCCCTCCCTTATCATAATTAATTTAAACGTAACATTTACAACAATATATAACTTAATTTTCAATTGAAAATTTGTAACATTTCAAAATATATAATTAATAAATTATACCGATATATAGTAAAGAAATGCAAAATTTTAATTGAATTGGCATTCACTTGGTAGAACTCCATTATAACCAGTGAAAAAAATAGCAATGTATTTTAGTTCTACAAAATTATTATTTTGAAATATAGTTGATAGCTATTTCGGCTCACCATCGTCGGAACTACCGATGGCGTCAGAACTGACGATGGCGTGAGCCGAACTAGCTATCAACTATATTTTTAAAAAATAAATTTGTAGAACTAAAATACATTGCTATTTTTTTTCCACCGAGTTAACATGCAAAATGTTTTGAAACTATAGAACAGGGGCCATATTTCAAATTAGGACATGAATGTCGTATGCGAAGCTTTGTGATATTTAGTGAATATTTTTTTTTGTGACTTGTATAATTTGAATGTCCAATTTTTCATAATTGCTAATTCAAATAACTCCTCACATCCTTTTAGGAAAGGCTTTGTACTGCAGTGGATTGACTGAGACTGGATTTATCACCCTCGTTTTTGTAAAGTTGGTATGTACCTTTAAATAATTGAATAAATCTACAAAGAAATCTTCAAATAAGTCAATCCACTGTCCTTCGTTGCAGCCTATGTTTTAAAACACTTTTCCACACTAACAAATATACCGTCGTTAAGCAAAAGAAAGTGACTATAAGAGTATATTGTTGAAGAGAACCGCTTAAAAAAAAATATGAATATAAAAAATCTATGTTATTCCGTGTATATTATCTGACATTGTTTGACATTTTATGTAGAATTAAGGTAAATTATACAATGTTGTTTATGTTGGTTTTCTTGCAACATGCACTTAGTCACTTTTTCTTGTCAATATATACGAATATGTAACGAATGAAAATTCAAACAATCGTGAATTTCTGCACGCCTATTACTTATATTTTGAAAGACTCTTCGATTATTTAAATTATACTTCACTGAGTCTTTAAAATGCAATATAAAAAATCCGTGTTCCTAAAAAATATGAAGAGCAATTCGATTTAAGATTTTGAGAAACCGTGATATGAATAAAATTATTTTACAAATACTACTAAAAACGATTAGTTTTACGCTTTTTATTACATAAAAGTACAGTAAATAATATCGCCCTATTATGTTCAATGATTGATTACATATTTAACGGTATTAAAAATGCGAGGCTCTAAAATAAAGTATTGGATTTTTTTCATAGAAATATGCATTTCAATTTTACCACGCACCTGTTGTTTATAAACATCAATTATATTTTTCAAGCTAATCATATCAACGTTATTCAATTTCTACTAATTATCAAAAAAGTTTTTTTATCTGTGATTTTTTAAAAAATATTTTGAATCCAAACGCTATAGGTGAGCGATTTCAAATGCATATAAATGTTCACGAATAAAATATTGTTTATATGCTGTGTTAAAAACATATTTCATGAAAAATGCAAAAAATTTGGAAGTAAACATTGTTTTTGGAGCTAAGCCAAGCTATACAAAACAATATGTTTCATCAAGCATCGCGAGATACCAAAATTTCCTTTCTTGTATATTTTCTATGAGTTTCTTATGTGAAGCACCTGTAGAATGAGTATTACAGAGAATTCGTAATACGCTTGGCTTGTAGCCAAATCACATCTCTAAAATAACTCCATTACATCGCCCAAGTCGTGCATATATGATTCTGAGTATGAGTAAAAAATAAATTGCCATTATTCATGCAACGTTTAAAAATAAACGAGAAAAATCGTAAAATCAACATAAACAAACCACCACACGGTAAAAGATGTGATGACATCTATGGAGCAATCATTCAAGCGTGACGTCAGTGTTGCTAGAACAAAAACCAAATATTAATTATATCAAATAAAATATATTTCATCATGATAATATATGGTGTTTTTTTTGTTGCTTTAGATGTCTGTTGTTCCTCTGATGTTCCGCGACTGGTGGGAAGATTTCGAGAGGGAGCGCCCCTCTCGCTTGCTGGATCAGCATTTTGGAACGGGCGTAAAGCGCGATGATTTATTATCATCATTTAATTCCTTCAATAGTAGCAATGCATTCAGAAATTCATACTTCAGGCCATGGAGAACGCAAAATCTTAGTAGACAAGAATCAGCTTCGACCATCAACATGAACCAAGAAAAATTTGAGGTACGTTGACAACATTTACAGTTTTAATTAAAATATGATAAATTAATATCAGCCTGTTTGGTATATTTGTGATAAAATATTGGCATGGTCATAATCTAATTATTAAAAACATAGTGGTCACAAACTACGATCCTTGAAATATATTTATCCAGCTACTATTTGTCATATATGTATATAAATATTTTTAATATAAGAAATATTCATCATACAAAATTTTACTATTTTAGTGTGACTTTGCATAATGCTTTAATTGAAAGAAAATGACTTTTTTGTTTACGGCGATGATGTGTTTCTTTATTTATTGAAATTTTAATGATAAAATAAAAGCCCAATAGAAAAATTAAAACCTACTTAAACTATTATCTAGTACGATTCCAACAAGATTTGTTTACTGATCATCTATTCTTTAAAAAAATAATGTGGTCACAAATGAATCGAATTTTCATTTTATATCTACAAACAATTCTTCAACTTCTATAAAAAAAAAAATTCACCTACGGTATTACAAAAATCGATTTCAACCACAAATTCTTTAGGGATACATTTAATTTTGTTGGATTTCCATAGGACTAATTATATTTTAAAATAAAATTTATTGATATCAATGTAACAATTTTTGACTTGCTTTTACTTTCAGGTTATTCTTGACATTCAACAATTCGCTCCAAATGAAATCACTGTCAAAACAGTTAACAACTGCGTGATTGTTGAAGGAAAACACGAAGAAAAACAAGATGAGCATGGTTTTGTATCTCGCCATTTCACCCGCAGATACGTGCTGCCTCAAGGTCATGATGTATCCGATGTTATCTCAAGCCTTTCATCCGATGGAGTGCTAACAATTACTTCACCAAAGAAATCTCTACCACCACCAAACACCGAAAGAGTCGTACATATACAACAGACAGGACCAAGCAAACCACCAACGGAAACCCAAGTCAAAGTAGAAACTTCCAAAGACTAGTATATTAAGCAAAGATTTTTAAATTTAAGTTTTTTTTTACTAATAAAATTAAAAATGTACCTAATTTATTATATTATATAAAAAATGTGTTCAAAAACTCAAAAATACAAAAATATGAAACGTATATGGCAACTTATTAGTCTGCTTATCTTTAGTAATGGCGGCATGTTTACTATCTGTCTGTCAAATTTCAGATTGTGTTGCATATTTTAAATAAATCTGAGCTTCACGCAATAAAGAGCGTCTTTTATTTATTAAACTACCCAAAGCTTACAGACTTTATTCTCTTCCCAAATCATTCACTTTTGTGGGTTTTTTTTTTTTTAAAGATTGTTAATTCCACTTCAGTCCTAGATAACCTTATCTTGCATAACTTTGAGTCCCTGTTGTGACATCCCGGTAATTTAACATAGCGCACCCTTCTTGACGCATGCACTATTTTATACAGCAAGTGCATAAATGATCAATATTTGTTGAGGCAGATTTCGATGAAATGAACTATATATAGCATCAGGCCCTATGCAACAATATTGACTTCTTTCCGTCGCGGTACGTCGCGAATGTATCTCTGTGCGGCGGTCGCTGCTCATATGCAGATGAAATCGCAAGCTTAGCGAAAAGCTTTTTGCATTGTTTTTTAATAATTTCGTTAGTCAGTTACCAACAATGATTACTTGTCAATGGGTTTCGTTATTTTTAATAAGTTTGACCATTTCGGGGTTTGGCTCATTCATGGAGGGCTATTTTCCTATTAAATATAACACTTGGTCGGAAGCCGGCTGGAAGGATCTACCGTCAGACATAGAAGGAAAAAAGTAAGTGATTTCAAATTAAAAATTAATCAAAAAAAAAAAAAAATAGATTAATAAAAAAGTGTTAAAATTTTTCATGGAATTCTTTTGTGTAATATTTCAACAAGTGTTACTCGGCATGAACACGATTTAAAAGGTAGAATGATTGTTTACCCACTGTTCATGTTGAAATATACATGCCGTTGTCTACAATTTTCTAGTTCTAACTAAAAAAAACACTATCATTGGAAAAGTGAAAACACTTTATTTTGTGAACTATATTTTGTAAAAAAATTGCAAGAAACATCTTGTTTTTGCTTTTCACGTCTATCACAGTAAATTTAAATTAAATAATTATGTTCAATTTAAGAGTAACTCCTACATTCTAAGACTTTTCATTCTCGTTAATATATTTGAGTAAAAAAACATTTTACAGCGTTATGCACTTAGCCTTTTTAAAATCCTTAACAATGAAGATAAGTTTGCTTACAAAAAAAATGTAACAAGAATTAAAAAAGACATCAATTGTTGTGTAAAAAAAATATGTTTATTATGTATAGGTTACTATTGTATCTTCTTTTGTTTCATACTTCCCTTTACTTTATTGTTACAATTTAAACAAACTGGTTCACATCCAAAAAGGTTGTGCAACTCTCATATAAGAAATTTATCCAACATTTGCAAGCATGTTTTCTTTTGATATTAATTAAAAATACAATAAAATTCATCACACAATACACTCATGAGTATAGATGAGGCATCCACAGGCATTCAGCCTATTGTTGACTGGTAAAAGCTTTATTTAAATTCAATTTTTAAATTTCGTCTTCCAGCCACTTCAAAATGGTTTTATGAAAAATTATTTCACACTCTGGGTAGTAGCCTATTTTGCTTAATTTATTTATTTGATATATTAATAATAAAAAAAAGCCTTGAGATAGTTTTATCTGATTGCCAATTATTAATATCTGGATAATTTTATGCAAGATAGTATTGATCCAAAAATGGATTCACCCATCCAGGTAGTAGCCCAGATGTCCTTGTACTTTCTAGGTTATGTATAGGTTACCAAGGTTACAAATTAAGCCTTAAGTTTGGATCAATACTTTTATTCAAATTGTTTATTTCTGTAACAGATATACTCTCATAAAAAAATAAATAGTTATTCAACATAAAATCACATTTAATGTTAGCACATCTTATAATTTTTTTTTAACTTTTACGAATTAAATTGATCTTTAAAATTTGTATAAAATCTTGTTATTCAGCAAAAATATACTTTTTCAAAAAGTCAATAATATATTGCTAGTAATAATTTCCTTATTTCAGATCCAATTTATTTACATAATTCATATTTATCCGAATGATTTGATATGTTTTATAACTCCTTTCAAATATATGGATTACCCAAGTTACCACATTCTTCCCAGTGATAAATAATTATAAAATCTTTGAAACATTCTTTTTAGAAAAAAAATCGACATAGCAACCAAAATTTATTTTAATAATTAATAAAAATATTGGTAATTACAGTTAATTATTTTCAATGACAAGTATTTCATTTTTTTACAGTACAATATTTTTAGTCCATCTAAATCAATTTTGAATATTTAATGTACAAGTACTTGAATCTGTATGCTTGATAATTAGGATAAAACTTTTGCTGCAAGACTACAATCTCTGTCATGGCATGTAAATTCTACACACTATAGTTAACGTCACCGTCCGTGTGATTGAATAAATCATGTTCTTTTTTTGTGTTAAACCTCTTTATCATTACTGCACATTTTCGCTAAATAACAACACCGAAATAGTTTTTTCTTATTTTAATTTTAGACCTTGCTTATATTCTTCGTCCATCTATCAAGAAATTTTGAAAGTAAAAATTAAAATTCATTTTATATATTGAATTGGCATTCACTTGGTAGAACTCCATTATAACACGGTGAAAAAATAGCAATGTATTTTAGTTCTACAAAATTATTTTTAACAAATATAGTTGATAGCTATTTCGGCTCACGCCATCGTCAGAACTATGCTTAAACTAACATTTGCTTATCTATATATAGCTGTGCAGAAAAGGCACACAACACATCCTCTCTCCTGTTCCAACAGCCTAGCTTGTTGCTTTAACACAATAACACAAAATTTTCTAAATTCTAAATGAAACAATAGGTGTCTATGACAATAAGATTATATGTGGGATGGAAGTGATCCTTCTGGAAGTAAATCAGACCACCCCTTTGTTCATTTTAATTCATTTTAATTTTTGGTAGTTATAGATGCGCGTATCCGAAGACGCCACATTGTGCTTTCCCGGATCGTAACGTTTGTCTCAAAAATGACACAAATGGCGTCCGCAGACTGTAAATTGTTAAAGACTACTTTACACTCAAACCTTAAAAACAATCTATTGAATTGTAAAAAGCATGCAGTGTGAGACACAAATTACTATTTTACTTTATTTTACCTTAATCGATCTCAATGTGATATTATATTCCCCAGGCTTGATGTAAAGCAACTGTATACAGGGAACAAGACACGTGTGGTTTTGATAGTTATTGACGCACTCCGCTATGACTTCGTTAATGAAAATTACATGCCTTACACCACAGGACTCATTCACAACGGCACGGCCTGCTTCTATAAAGCCAAGGCTGAGACGCCAACTGTTACCATGCCAAGAATCAAGGTAATGGTATTGCAAACATGAATGGATTTTGGTGTATCACCAACCTATGTTACTTGATTGGGAAGTTTTTGCTTGAAGTAAATAAATAAATAGTTACTGCTGTTGCGGATTTAGAGCCAGACAAATTTTTAAAGTATTAATAATACCATTCAACTACACCAGTGGTTCTTAACCTTTTTAGGTACTGAACCCCACGAGTTTCATATGCGCATTCACCGAACCCTTCTTAATTGGAAAAATAAAATTTATGATATCGACTGAAGGTGCTTGATGGAATTTCAATATCAAATTTGAATTGTTACAACTTTGTACGGTTCCACATGTCATCAGTTCTGTTGCATCCGTGTGATAGAATGCCTGAAGATGCCGAAAGGCGAAACCCGGGTCGTTAGTGACAAAACATGTGGAATCGTACAAAGTTATAACAATAAAATGATTTTTTTCAAATTCAAAACATAAGTATATATAAGAGCATGTCATCACGGTTCGTATGAGTCGGGTGTGTGTCTTGAATTCCGCCGAACCCCTGAAACTGACTTGCCAAACACCTGGTGTTAGCCAGGTTGAGAACCATTGTACTATACGCATGCATTCGAAATCAGTTTGGTCAGTGCAGAATTATTTGTGTACTATATGTCTGAAGACACCAAAAGTTGAAACCCGGTTTGTGAGGGACAAATTATGTGAAAATGTATAAAGCTTAAAAGATTCAAATTCAATATCAAAATTCTATCAAGCACTGTCAGTCGATATCTTAAATTATTTATAGTAAACCAAATAACTTGATATTAGGCATAACTTGCTTAATTATATAATAATGACAGTTAATTTACTTTTTCTTTCATCATACATTTCATTATTGATAGTTATTTACTGCTTTGTGACAAGTATCGTTCAAAGACAAGTCTATATTCTATATTTGAATGACTCTAAAGACGCACTTTGTTAGATTTATCTGAGGCATGAATGTTTGTAATGTTTTCTCTTAGATTTAGCCCCTGCATTATATTTTTTATTTAATTGCATTTTGACATGACGTTATTAATTTTGTTTTGTTTCATTATACAGTCATCTAATTGGAAGCGAGCCAAAGCGCAATGGAGAAGGACATTATACTTGTGGCGAGACATTTTTGCAAGTGTCCATTTTTATATTTACTCTATCCTTGAATGTAGTTAGCATTATTTTCCATCCTGCATGATATGCCACGAACATTATTGTTTTTAACTTCTACCGACAAACATTTGGACACACCTAAGTATTATTTCACTATTTATTTGTATTTGCAAGAAGTTTAGAATACGTTATGTTGCATATTATTTCTGTTATAAAAGAGTATATTGGAATCGAGTTCTTTCACATTTTATAAAACAGTACTTGTTGATTATACGAGCATGTTTTGACTACCGAATCAGTTTAAATTTAAAAAAATCACCGCTGATTGCAATTTCTTTATTATTAAACATTTTAACTCACTTCAAAATATATTGCCAGCCAATTGTCATTACTGTCTTTACATTTACTATGCAATTTTAAGCGGCCATTTTGCTTTTTTAAATTCAGAAAAAATATCCCAGAAAACGCTTGTCATTCCGATTTGATTATTTTTTTTAGTATATTTGTAAACTATTGGTATGTCATGTGCATATTCATATACCCAGGTATAAATTTTAAAAGTTAAATTAAAAACAAAACTATCGGCCATTGCTGCATTTTACTCCTATTAAATTTATTGATACTATTTTCAATTTTCTGGGTTTAATTTGCTTGCCGATCATTGATTTGAACATTAAAAGGTTGTTTCAATAGTTATGTAATGGAAGGCCCTAAAAATTGTAACTGAACCTAGTCTATTTTTTAACATACAGACCCTTCAATTTCTACTATTCCTTCCAGTCTATCAATAATACACTACGCATAATTACTTCAGTTGCAACAAGTTACTTTCTTATATTCATTTCACTCTAAAAGCATTTATTTTTTTCCCCTGCACCAGTTAAACTTTTTCGATTAGTACTCGTGAAGTTACATTGTATATTTAATTTCTGCTAAAAAGTTATGTCTACTTCATTTCACTTTGTTTTTGCTTTTGTTATATCATTATCGCATATGTTTTTTTTTTTTTTTGAATGCTCTAATTTATATATAAAACAAATACAGCGCAGTCTTGATCAATATATGAATGAAATGGGGCAATTGGAAAAGAATATATTAAACATTCATTGCATATATTAAAATTTTACAAATAGTTGAGCATTTTGACAAATTTTCAGTGGACAGAGCTATATAAATAATGTTGATGCTATTCTCCTTCTAAATAGTCAAGCTGTATATCTCAGTTAGAGAGCAACAAATGAGCACATTGGTGACTCATGACTCATGGCAATGTATGGGAAACTCCCTCTTCGATCTATTCAAACGTGTTTTGATTTAACATTTAACAACTCCCAACTTGTACTTTTTGTTATAAACAAACTCTTCAGGTTGCCTGCCTTGGTATAAAAGTTTTCGACCTCAGTCTTAAATATATTGCTTAAATTGCAAATGTTGAACATATCCGAGTTAAAAATAACTGATTCATGGGAATGTGTATAGATCATCGGAAGTTTTATCTTGGCTTATCATATGGTACCATTTAAGTCACCCATTTGCACTGTGATATAATATAAAAATGATGGCAGGGAAGTTGTATCGCAAGATGTTTTGACCTAGGGGTATGCCTGTATGATCATTCATGGCTGTAATACTCGGCATTGAATTCTAACCTAGAATCTCTGAATTGATTTTGTATGACACAGTTTTTCCATGTATATGAGGATTGGCTTAATTTGCTAATTTCACGATTGAGAATTCTTTTTTGCATAATTATGAAGAAGGATATCAATCAATCAAGGATCTGCCGTTATATGCTCACATACTTTCAAATAAACAAAGAAATAACTGCCCGCTTTCGAATATGCGTATTGCTAATTTAGTTCTTTCAAATTATTCTAGGCCATTACTACGGGCAGTGTCTCAAACTACATTGATGTGGTTTTGAACTTCGGTTCATCGGCTGTAACTGATGACAGTTTTATTAACCAAGGGATATTGAACCATAAGAAGATGGTTTTCTATGGAGACGATACTTGGCTTCGTCTATTTCCCGGCATGTTCCACAGAAGTGAAGGGACTACCTCATTCTTCGTTTCCGATTACACAGAGGTAACACAAGAAACATCATTCAACATACAAATATAAATCTCTCATGAATTGAACTTACCTTATTTTAAGTATTACCGGAACTGTATGCTAAATATTAAACACTCATGTTCTTTCACCCTATTAAGTTGTGTGTTTAAAGAGTGTGTAAATCCATGAATGTTCATCTACACTGACTTAAAAATTTGAATTGTTAAAACTTTGTACGATTACACATTTTTTGTCACTAACAATCTGGGTGTGCAACAGAACTTGTTGCATCCGTACGGTAGAATGCCTGAAGATGATGAAAGTCAAAACCCGGGTCGTTAATGACAAAACATGTGAAATCATACAAAGCTGTAACAATTCAAATTTGATATTGAAATTGCATCAAGCACCTTCAGTTGATATCGTAAATTACACTGATTTATATGAATATTAGTGATGTCCTGAAAATACGGTGTGAATCGGATAACTGCTAACCCCATTCTTCAATTGAACATAACATAAGTTTTATAAATATTTTAATAAAAAAGTTTTAGTAAAAATATTATTAAATGTAAACATATGTAGTTCTATAGCTAGAATCATAATTCTGAACCTAATTATGGCGTGAAGCTAAAATGGTTATCGATTTTATCCTGATCATCAACTATGGTAGTCTGTGTTTCAAAAATTCCTTTATTTTTGGATATATAATTAACAATTCACCAACCTAATTTTATTCTTTACTATACTATCGTGTTATGCGGCTTATAAAGTTCCTCTGCTAGGTTGATCGAAATGTCACACGTCATCTGCCTGCCGAGATGCCATCAGAATCGCCACCAGATTGGGATCTCTTGGTGCTCCACTACCTCGGCTTGGATCATATCGGTCATCTCGAGGGTCCCTCGAGTCCAAAAGTGGGACCCAAAATGAGGGAAATGGACGGAATTGTGCAGATGATATCTAAGGCAGCTGATAATTGGGCAAGTCACACAGACAATAAAATTAATATCCACATTTTTTAATTGGTGACTTTTCTAAAATAATGTTGGCGCTCTCTTTGCAGGAAGATGAAACCATTCTAGTAATATGCGGAGATCATGGAATGAAAGACTCTGGAGGTCACGGAGGTGCATCTCAGAGTGAGGTTATGGTTCCTCTCATTCTAACCCAAAAGAAAGGTTGCTTTGATCCGTAAGTTAGGCCAAGTATTAAATATAGGATATGATTATTAACTTTGAAATTGTGGTCTATAAATGATGAATGATGATTTTAGTTCTACACCTACTCCTTTGTTTACGCGATTTACTCTTTGTTATGCGTTTTTTTTTACAAATACTAAACAGCAAGGGCTTAATATAAATTGCTACGGCATATATTGTGTCACATAATAGCAGTGACGAGGAGGCAGCAGAACCAACATTCGAAGTTGAAACGATTCAAAAAGTAACATTTATATTGAAAAATACCAGTTGCATTAGAAAATTTCAAAATAAATTGAGACTGCATGATGAACTAACATTATCAAGAATTCTAGCCACCGGAAATCCAGAAATCTAACCGAAATATAGAAAGGAATTCATTGTATAGAGATATAATTTACCGTCAAATCAACAAAACAAATCCAATTCAATAATAATTGACTCAGATCAATAATCTAGGAAATCTAACAACAGTATTTCATCATACGAGTCCGAGCAAAATTCAGATTCAAGCAAAATTCAATATGGTTGAGGGCATTTGTGTAAAATTTGAATTGTTACAACTTTGTACGATTCCACATGTTTATGTTAACATGTGGAATCGTACAAAGTTATAACAATTCAAATTTGATATTTAAATTCCTTCAAGCACCTTCGGTAGATATCATAAATTACATTTGTGTAAATTTTGTTTTTATATTCAGAATAAGATATTCCACCTTCACAAAAAAAAAACTGTATTCAAGATCTTACAAAATCCACATGAATAACGCAATCAAAAAACAGTTTGAAAGATCAACAATACAATACAGTACAGTCAATTTCCGCTCATCACAGAAGTGTTTTTTTTTTACAGACAAGCATCGGACGTGAACCAAATTGATATAGCCGTCACCATTAGTTATTTACTTGGAGTTCCTTTGCCCGCTGATAGCATTGGTAAAATATTACCACAGGTAATTAATATAATATATAAACAACAAAATATATTTACGCTTTGTATTTGTGGAGGATAATTTTGAAAAAATGGTTCAGATTTCAGACTTGCTACCTTATTTTACTGGAGGTGTGAAATATATATATTATTTTGCCTTTTTCAGGTATTGGTTGATGGAAAAGATGGTAGCTTGGCAACTCAGCGTGCGCTTTATGGTATGTACTACAATAATAAATTGAACTCTATGGCTCTGGAAAAGACACTAGGTATAGATAAAGCGCACGAAAGAGGTATGAAAAACCTTTCTATGAAACAAATCAAACTGAATATTGATCTTTCAGTAATATTGAAATAATTTCATACAAATTTTTTTTTTCAGCATCCTACAAACAGTTCCTCTCAGCGGTAAAATACCACTCTGATTGGTTGTCCGATGAAACGAACACCGCATCTGCCAAAATGGCTGCTAAATTATATGATTGCTCTATTAGTAACATGTCGGAGTTTCTTAGCAAGATGGTGGCCGACTTTGACATGTTTGCCATTGTTTTAGGATGCTCACAAGTTATTTTGGTAATTTACTTTAAATAAAATAATTGTTTTTCATTTAATCAATTAACCTTTGAAGATCAGAAAATCCACAGCACATGCATCAATTATTTTTGTTGTAAAATTTTGAGATCTATGTGATGTTTAGTATATCGAGTAAAATATAGCCATAAGTGTAAAATTATCATTTTACAGGAGTTTCAAAAATTCAAACGTATTATTCATGAACTGCCACAATCACAGTCTAAAGTTTCTTCAGATGTCCAATTTTTTTGAATCACTTTCGACTTATTGTCCAAGTCTTCCCACAAAATAGCACCGAGAGCTTTAATGATGCAGCGTTGTGTGAAAGAATATTCTACTACTGTGTTCAGGATTTTCTTCTAACAAGCTGAGACCCATTTTGTAGTTTTTGATGACGGTACTATAATTTATTGCAGTTCTCAAATAATTTTTAAATGGCTAGTTGACTGAAATGTGCACTGTGCATTTCAACAAAACTATTTTTTACTGTAACTTGATTACCTGCTCTATTGCACCCAACTAATTGTCCCCCATCCACAATTAATGTAAGTGATGAATCATCAGGACTGCAGATTTTACAAGTAATTGTAAGACCCCATCAATTATAAGATGTTGAAATTCAGTAATACCTGGAAAATAGAATTATCGGTAGAAATTGACATGGATAAGAAAATCTTAA
Source organism: Himalopsyche japonica (assembly GCA_028555115.1). Lineage (NCBI taxonomy): Eukaryota > Metazoa > Arthropoda > Insecta > Trichoptera > Rhyacophilidae > Himalopsyche > Himalopsyche japonica. The sequence continues at coordinate 1,061,003 of JAHFWJ010000578.1, read as the reverse complement.
TCCTGAAATAAATATTGTTTTAAATAATTCACTTACGTGCTTGTCAATATGTGTCTTTCACTTAATATCTTTTGTCCTATCTAAAGTGTTTCTATTTTCAATTATTTCAGGCTTTATTTACACAGACTTTTAGTCTTTATGCAGCATTCGCAGAATATCGGCCTAAGAAGAAACCTCATAATCCTCACCAACTAATGAAATTCGCGATAGATGTTCTCAAACTATTAACTGCATTTGTCATTTTTCGAATACCTTACGAGGTAATGTGTGGAGCATTGCACCCGACCAGTTACAAATGTAGATTAACTCAGAACGGTGTGCTATCCTATCTGGCGGCTTGCGTAATCATCACGTCCTGTTGGAACATTTTGCGACACATAGTTTGGGTGTCTGCAAAACCTATTGCGGTCAAGGTCAATTTGGTAGAAGTGTTTCTGCTAGTTGGAACGTTTGCGCATACTTTTCTGTATTTTGGAACGAGTTTCATAGAAGAAGAACATCAGACATGGTATTATTTGTGGATAACAGAAACGTTCTTGATATTTGTATACACGGTCAGAGTTCTCGTGGAGTATATCCGCATGAGGCGGGAGAACTCGACGGAACTTCAAGACAAAAGTGATCTTGAAATGCAAATGCGTGTCACAGGAAGATGGTTACTGCCGCAGTGGATTTTACTGATGATACTCCATAGATTGTTGAGAACCTTGAATCAAACCGGAGACAAATGGGCTTTCTTACCTGACACTGGTGACTGGTTGAATGAAGAGGAAAACAAAAATATTTTGTCTTTCACAACTATGATTGGTAGGTTTTAAAAATCAATCATTACCAATTTCATGTATCACTTACTGGTTAACCTTAACCTGTTTCATGTTTTTCCAATACATACTATTTGTTACTGTATGTTTCAAAAGATGTCTCTGTTTGATTGGCAAGTGACAGTTGTCAAATCTGCGCGGACACATGTTATTAGAGGTTCCCCCATTACTATTTTAGTTTAAAATTTTCATATTTTATTTTCTAAAAGACGCGTCATTTATTTGTCATGCCATCTCTGTAGAAAAATTTTAACATTTATCTCGTTCAATTTGCACCGGTAAATCTTGTGAGGATGATCGTTAATTGATTTCTCTGGAAAGTTCATAACAAAAAAATTTGATACAGAAATATAGTTAATACGAAATGAAGGCTTACAAAATATTGGGACTAAAACAATCATGAAACAACATCAACTTAAAATATTCCGTGTTGTGCCATTTGACATTTCAAAGTTGCTCACGCACCCATCTGTTCGAAGTCTACACACTAAACAGCTCATCCGTGCAATGGTGCTTGTAAGGCTTGTGTATTGTGATAACCATAATAATTCTCAAGTATTTTTTAATCTTTGTTTTCAGCACTGATGGCAACGTTTTACATTTGCTTAAAAAATATTGAAACTACCAAGTACTACATAGCACACGGGTTTATAATGTTAGTGGCTATTTTATGTGTATTATTTTACCGTGTCACGATTCAAAGTGTTCACCTACCATTCTTCGGATATCCTCATTTGGATGAAATCACCATTATCAAAATATTTTGGCTAATGATATTGATGATAATGATAATTGAGTTCTTCGCCACGATTGTCACAGTATTTTATGAGACACAAAATATTGCCAGAGTCAAATCAAGAAGTACATCGATCAACCCTGCCTCTCAAAATCTGCTGGGCGGTACTTCCAAGAACAGGCGCCCTGAAGTACCTGTGAATATTGAAATCGGATCGCATCCTTCGTCGCAGCTGTTCGGAGTGTCCGGGGTACCAAAACCTGTCGATTGTTTGAAGATGAAGACTTTGTCTTCGATGACTGGTGTTCTCCTCAATATTATCATCCTTATGTCATGTCTTTATCAGCGGCCTCACAATCTAATATTGGTTCCGAGTCTCTGCTGGACGAGTAAACTGATCAATCAAATAATGGACTACAGAATCGGTAGCATTGTCAAGACTGTCGACAGTCAGACGATAAAAAAGAATTTGTTCTTCAAAGCGCTTTTCCATTACTGGATTGGAGCTGTGTTTTTCTTCTACCAGGTAAATTATTATTCATTATAATGTGACATTCAGAAAATATAATATTGAGTTTTCAAAGTACTTTTTTTTTTATTGAATTGGTAGAAATGCATTATAATAACATAAATAACATATCCAGCTCAACAATTTCTTTTTTATATATACATTATGCTTAGCTTTATACACTGTTTCAGAAGAGATAAACAATATATTGTCTATCTCTTTTCTAATATCTGAAGTTATAATTTGCATTCAGCATGCCTGCATTAAAGCTCTTGAATGATTAGAAATTAATATAATTTATGATATCAACTGAAAGTGCTTGATGGACTTTCAATATCAAATTTGAATTGCTGAAACTTTGTACGCTTCCACATGTTTTGTCACAATCCACATGGGTTTCGCCTTTCCTGTAATTTAAAAAGACTATGTATTGCATGATACACAAATAAATCAGTGTTTTTTATTTTTTGTTTTTCCAGGGTAATTCAAACAGCATAGCTTCTGCTGATCTCAGTTCTGGCTACATAGGACTCACCAAATACATTCCATTACTTGTTATTATTCAGGCTGGCTTCCATACGTACTGCGGCCCAATTCTCTCCTTTTACCTCATGTTTGCAGATTGTGTCCGACGAAACGTGGAATGGCATACGTAAGTCACCATTTATTTGAATAATTCATTATCAATCATATTATATTATTATCTATATTTCAATGTATCAGTTTAGTAAAATCATCTATAAAGTTCCTCACTTGAATTGAAGATTATTAGAATGAGGCAATGACAGTCATTTCTGTATCTGAGGAATTGCTTTCTCATAAATATCCTCTATTTCATGAATAAGTCACGGTATCTGACTAAAATTCAAGATTGCTGGACCAGTAGTACAGTGGTCAACGTTATCGGTTGCAGTGTCCACTTGCTTGATCTTCATTGGAAATACATTTCAACGTTGATTTATGTCACAGTGAAAAAAATAGCAATGTATTTTAGTTCTACAAAAATTATTTTTAAACATTATAGTCGATAGCTATTTCGGCTCTGCGACCCTTACTACAAAGATGCGAACACTTAGGCGCCGAGTTTGAATTTATATTAAATGATTCCTTCATAACGTGATTAGCGAATTGTGAATCTGTTTTTTTTTATTGATTGAATTGGCATTCACTTGGTAGAACTCCATTATAACACGGTGAAAAAAATAGCAATGTATTTTAGTTCTACAAAATTATTTTTAAAAATATAGTTGATAGCTATTTCGGCTCATGCCATCGTCAGAACTATGCTTAAACTAACATTCGCTTATCTATATATAGCTGTGCAGAAAAGACATACAACACATCCTCTCTCCTGTTCCAAAGGCCTAGCTTGTTACTTTAACACAATGACACTAAATTTTCAAAATTCTAAATAAAACAATAGGTGTCTATGACAATAAGTTTATATGTGGGACGGAAGTGGTCATTATGGAAGCAAATCAGACCACCCCTTTGTACGACGGCTGGACAAGTGGCGATACTATTATGTTAGTTTGTTCGTTAAGAATCCTTTGTGATAATTGATGTCTATTGATTTCCAGCTATTCCAAAGCCGTCATTTTGCGACCCTTACTACAAAGATGCAAACATTTAGGCGCTGAGTTTGAATTTATATTATGTGATTCATTAATAACGTGATTAGCGAATTGTGAATCTGTTTTTTACTGTTGAATGATCTTACATGTTCCTTAGCTCGAGTAGATATACTTCTACCTGTCTGTCCGATATAAACGGATAAACATGAGCCACAGGACATTTTATAAATACCGCTTCTGTCCAGTTTATTAATTTTATCTTTACTATTTTTAAGATGTCTGCTTAAATTATTGTTGACCTTGAAAGCTACGTTGATTTATGTGATCGATAACTAACATAAATGCCTGAGATGCCTCTACATTCCGTCCCACATATCCAAATAATTCATTTGAGATGCTCTATTGGAATTTCATATGCTTCAAATCGCCAGTGGACATGGTTCAAAGTTTTTTCATCATTGATGTGATTTGTAGCATCTTACGTAGGATGCTTGAGTCTGCTTAGCGTTGCAATTTTATGCATACATTAAATTTATAGAGGAGTACATTCATATGATTGTATTGAAAATCACACATTAATAAACAAACATGTCAGCCACTATTTTCCCTAAAACCAAATACATTAATTACACTTTGCCTTTCAGAGATTTTCCTATTCTTACCGTGTCAAAAATAAAAATGATTATATGTTAAATAAAATAATATAAAAATGTTCATTTTTATCTAAAAATATAAAGCCTTTTCTGTAATGCAAGTGCACAATTATAGTTCCATAAAGTAGTAAAAAGATAAAGGTCTTACCTGGCCAATTATTTTGTTCAGCATATGCAAGCCCAAATGAGATTTATGCTATTCTTGAAATAAAATAAAATTATGTACATGAATTGTATTTTATCTTAAAGTACAAAACCGTCTGAGCAATAGACTTTTAAACAGAATTCGGTCAGTCTCTTTTTAGAGTTTCTTTCTCACATAAAACCTTCAACTCTTTCATGTTATGGCTACAGATTCTTAAACATTACCACTGGAAAGTAGACTAAAAGTTTACCATTTTAGTGAATTTTATGATGACACAGTCTTTATTTATTGATTAAATCACATTGAATGTATGAAGTAATATTGTATTGTTTTACAGATTCCTACAACGTCTCAGGGAATTCTTGGGCACTTATTCCTTTGTGAAGGTTTTCCCCGTAGCCGTTTATCTGATAATCGCCATTTTTATGCGACATCATCTCTTCGTGTGGACCGTCATCTCTCCGAAACTATTCTACGACATCTTAAGCCTGTTCTTCACTATGGGCAATCTGGCTATCGTCGTATTTGTGTGCAGCTTGGTGAGCCTGCAGGTAAATTTGGGAAGGTTATTGCCAGCCATAGAGCAGAAAATCGACGGAGTCACTATCAAGGCTCTGTAATTCGGTTGTCAATATTTCAAAGAATCACATTGTTTAATACCAGTCATTATCAAATGATTATCATTACCAAAATCATTATCAAATTTTCTATTTTATGAAACATTTAATTTATTTAATTCACATATACAGCACATGATTTTATCTTTAAAAACATTTCAACGTTCCCGTTTTATGTAACATTTTTATTTAATGATACTAACTGGGGCAACTTTACTTTCCAAAAATTTATGCTATAACATAGATTTATATTGTTTTAGTTAGCTAATTTTACAAAAGAAAATTCTAAATCTACAAAAGTACATTTTTTTAGTTGCACAAAATGTATTTGTTGAAAGCAACAAAACACATGTTTTGTAAACTACACCCAATACTTTTTTTAAGTGATACATTGGTTCCAGAAAGTAGCGCATAAAAAATACCTTATTTTTGCATAATTTTATAAATTGGTTCCGGAAATCAATGTATCAAAAATATTTAAAAAAAAACATAATTGGTTTATATAATAGAACAAATATTTTATTGATTGTAAAAATACAATGAGGAACAGATGCATATGTAAGCATGCATTCATGCATGTATTCACTCATGAGAGTTATTCGCTGCTGCCACCATCCATTTGAACAAATATATCGATTTTTTCTCGGACTCGTTTGATTATATGCTATTTTTTCTAGATTCTTGATCTGAGTCAATTATTTTATTTTTGTGAGTCACTATTTCTTCTGTAAAAAAAAACCGAAAAAGAAATTATAACGAGTGAAGCACGTAAAAACAAGGTCCCATCCCAAGGTCATAGTACCGTCCAAAAAATCGCGTAAAAAAAAGAACTGGGTTTCTTGCATGTAATATCATGATGTAAAGCATGGGTTTCTTGAAAAAACACCTGCAAAAAATGTTTTCCATGTGTTGGGTTTTTTAAACTTACTTATTTACCAACTAGTTTTTGCATCTGTATATGAAAGACATATACACTATTGCTTAATTTAGAATAGTTAAATTACCACACAAATAGTATATATATCTGTTAAAATCTGTTAAGATACAATTGGTATGTCCGTATTGCAATCGTCAATGTCGTTGGCGACTGTGATTGACCTCATAGGCTCTAATCCAAATACAAACAGAGCTTTTTTCAATCAATACTCTCATTGATATATATATCATAGACAAGGGATCTCCAAACTACAGAACGCAAACACTTCTATTCGTGCTTGCCATAGTTTATTTTAATTGTATTGTGGACTAGTCCCAGTATGAAATTTCTTAATGTTGTTTTGATAACATAAAACATATCTGCAAAAGATGTATAGGCTAAGTATGTTAAGTACATTTATCGGTGTTAACAATAATTTTTAAAATATATAATTAAAAAATAAAAATGTCCGGACGATTGGTTACCAACTTTTGTAACAATGTATTCCATCCATGAATTTACTAAGGCGGCTTCGAAGAGTGATAAAAATAGATGTAATCTATATGTCATGTAAATGTCATATAAACCCCACTTATGATAATGAATTTAAGAATATGTAAGGCTAGATCATAAGGATATGATCTAATGTGAGCTTATTTTATTCTGATAGAAATGTTATAATTTAATTTGAACAGACTGCATATAGAGGTGGCCATTAAGTATATCCAAAGCAAGCTTTGTAATGTCTCTATTTAAGAGTATTGTATATGGATATTGCCCGTGGCTTCATCCAACTGATATTCTATTAGGTTTTCTCATGTTTCATAGTTGGAATGCTCAAAGAATGTGCGAGGCCACTTATTTTGTGGACAGGCACTCTTTCTTCTCCCAAAATGTAGAACCAATCTGCCAATGCTGATCCCACTGCAAAGAGGTTTAACTTTGTTCAACTACGCATTCTGAGTGAATTCAAACTAGTTCTATTTCTATGTTTTAGAGTAGATTTTGTCAATACTTTTTTATCCTTTCTAAAATTGCTAAAGCATGATATGATTTTGTTATAATATGTTTCGTAAATGATAAAAATATTTGTTTTATAAAACCAAATAAAACAATTTTCAGACAAAAAATTATAACCTTACTTTTTGATAACAGTAAAATTTTCATTTCATAAGTAAATATTTATAGTTTATGATATCGACTGAAGGTACTTGATGGAATTTCAAAATCAAATTTGAATTGCTAAAACTGGTGTATGATTCAAAATGTTTTGTCACTAACGGCCCGGGTTTGAGTCTTAAAAACAGCTAATGAAAATGACATATTCCGAGTAATCGACTATAAATATCAAGCAGTTTTGCACACTCAGTATTGTATCGTTTGTTTTGATCAATGAAATGAGATTGAATGGAAACAACCAATAAATTATATATAAAAAAAATACTCAAGTTTGTATCATAGTTTGTCTCATTACTCAAAATGTGCAGTGTCCTATTAGCTGGTTTTACTTGTGACTTTCAGTAGTATGCTTCAATTTTTATGGTAAATTGGTTGTACAAATAATCCGTTTTCATTGAGCTACCTTTTGTGTGTAAAATAGGAAAATACTTATGAATTTTATCTTGCATGTTGAAGAATCAAAAATAATTAGATTTATTATTGACATGAATAAAATGAACCAAAATATATATTATTAAATAACTTACTTATAAATTATAATGTAACTGAAAGCATTAAGATAATGGTCATATCAAAGCCCACTGTGGATAAATTTTCTGTAGAGCAATATTATGGACTTGAGAATTGTCTATTTATTGAAAATGATTGGAATTCTTCGAAATAAATCAGAGCCCTAATAGAAACCAACCTTTTGTAAATAACATTTCATTTTGTTCTCATGTGAATTGGCTTAAAGTGATTTACTGCTTTCTAAGAAAGAGCAAAAATTAACTACATGAGTGCCACATGACCTATATTTTGTATGTAACAAAAGTATTGCAATAAAATATGAATGGCATAAACAAACCAACAGTGGGTAAAATACAATATTTTGCCAAATCAAATGCATTTTTATCAACTTAAGTAAAGTTGCATGAAATGTTACAATAGTTAAGTCTACAATATATGCTTGTATTTCAATTATCGTTGTGCAAAAATAAATTTATGTCAATATTAAGGACTGAGAATTCTGTTAAGACTTGGACCCCTCTTAATTTAAAATATCAATTATTGGGAAAACAACTCTTAAGTTTAATACAATTTTTGTAATTTTTGAATTATTAAATGGTTTATTGTAACTCATTATTTTTTTAATCGGAATGTGGTGATTTGGGTAATGAACGATATGTCACAGTAAAAAATAATAAATTATTCAAATCTACTGCTAACCTCAGTACTGTATATATTAGACTCTTGTATCCGGAAAAAGAATATAATAGATAACATATATATTGATTGAATAGGCATTTACTTGGTTGAACTCCATTATAACACGGTGAAAAAATAGCAATGTATTTTAGTTCCAAATTAAAAAAAAAAAATTAAATATATATTTGATAGCTATTTCAGCGCATGCCATTTAGTTCTGACGATGGCGTGAGCCGAAATAGCTATCAACTATATCTTTAAAATTTTGTAGAACTTAAATACACTGCTATTTTTTCACTGTGTTGTTATAGATAGCACATTTTTATTTTGCCTCAAGCAATATGAAAACGTATACATAGCATTTACATTTTACTTGTTATTTTATACATGATACATTGTATACACTGCAAGTACTTGAAGTGGCAATTATCTTGTGTTAAATATTTCAATGGTTTGACTCACCTAAAAGAAGGCGCTTGTGATTTATTTTTATATGAATAATGTGTATATTATTATAATAACATAGTTATTTTTTTAAGAGAAGATTATTTTAAATATTTTCATTCCTAAAATTTGTAATATATTCTTTAAGAAAAGATGTACTGGACAGTTATGTCAATAAAGTGTGTGATCGATGTCATCTATTTGTTTAAATCATTATTTTTGTGTACTAAACAAAGTAGAAAATAAAACAACTTAATAATGGGTAGTTTTTCCCATTCCTATCGTCTTTTTCTTTCACTCCAAAGTTGAATGGCTGACTCTCAATTGAGTTGTATTATGTAGTTAGGGAAAACTAGACATTTTTTAATTTTTTTAGGTTCTACAGAAGTGATGATTTTAACACAACAAAATTCTATAGGTGTGACTGGTAGAGAACCAGTCAAGAAATTAGAGCAATCAGATGTTAGGTAATTCTCTTAAATGTTGCACGGCAGTCTTGTATTAAATAAGTATATAGTATAGGTTGTGTAAACCTGTACAAAGCACTATTTGGTGTTTTTTTCTATGATTATTATGGTAGTAGTTATTGACTTATTACGGTTCCATTGGTTGCGAATTGCTTACCATATAATAGGTTTTTAGAGATAAAATAAATATGCACTTTACTGACAATTTTCTGAAAAAAGCTAATCTTTTAAAAATTAAGCATTTTTTCAACGGTGAAATTCAATGTCCCATGACAGTTTATAAATTACAACAGAGCGATGGATGGCATTGACAAAACGGATCATTCCATCAGTCTACCAGGTGATTTAAAAAAACGAAAAAAAGGTGGTTGGTAATCTTTGCATACTTATAAAGATATGGCCACTTCTAATGTTTAGTAACTGCATGTTACAGATAGATGATATATATGAATCACCTATTTTTCAGATGGATGATTGCACAAAGGTATATACAATCAACAAAAACAAAAAGTTGATTGAAATCATCAGCAATACTTATAACAGTAAAAAAACAACAGTCACAACCCCAAGCATATCGAAAAACCTCTGCATTGTGTTATTTGTTACAATCAAAGTTGCTGCTGTTGCAGACTGTTTATGAAAACGTTATGTGTTGATCAACCTTGCTTTGGACAATTTCATTACTAAACCACCCATTACGCCTGTTTATTTTCGAAGATATACAGATTTTTCTTAATTTTGGTTTTCAAACCCTTAGCTTTGTTCAGTATCGTAAACACAGCAATAAAAAAAAAATTCACATGTTTTCTTTTGGGCATTAATGGGTAAAATAGTAGACTAATGTAAAGATATTTCAAAAATAAATAAAACAGCAGTACTTACATATTAAAAATTATATATTTTATTAAGATATTGTCTTTCATTGGAATAGACATGTCATAAAAATATTTTACACTGCGTGTAACCCTTTCTCGATGAACAAAATTGAGCAAATGCAAATTAACGGAATGATATGTAAAAACAAATATAATTAAAAGCGTTTGAAATTGATTTACGAGACAATATAAACTGAAACTGCCATTTAATGCACAAAAAGGTATAGAGTGGATTTTCAACCAATTGTTTAAATTCTACAATAGAACCCACTAACAACTGAACCAAGAGATGTCTATATAAGTAGTCTGGATAGAAGGCAGGGATGAATTAATTAGTATCGAATAGTGAGTATTTTTTTTCTTCAATATACAGTGATATAATTCGGATGAAAAACCAGTAAAAATTAAACAAAGAATCATTTTCCATGTCCAATCTGCAGTTAATACAGGAATATTATCAATAGTAGATCAAAATTTAAATATAACTAGAGAGTTACAAATGGAATATAAAACTTAGATGCAAGAAGTTTTTATGAATAAAATGGTAAAATTAATTAAAAAAAATCAATATTTTATTATTTTCCGATACCCAATGAATATTTAATATTAGGGTATTGGTAACAAAGTATGAAAACACTCGCAACTAAAGAGTATAGTAAAATTAGCAACATTTACAAAATTTTACTACCCTGTGAAGTAAACATGACAAAAAACAAGATTTTATTAATGAAAACACTATCATAGATTAGGATTAAGACTTGACATATGCAAAAAGTAGCAATGTAAATGAAACATTAGAACATGGAATAGAAACAATTCCTATCGTTTTGAATTTTTAGTTGATATAAAAAATATATTTGAAATAGCTAGTGCCAATACGCCAAATATGAAATTAAAAAATCATACAAGATAGACCCGGTGAGAATTTTTATAGATCACTTGAGATCAATTCAAGGATCATTAACATCACATACACCCATGTCCAAGACCACAAATTTTAATCAGAAAAAAAAGCATAAATTTGATAGTGACCTTGCCAAGATTTGACAGGAAGACCACCTGATTGCTGGGGCAACTTTATTTTAAAACTAAATTTTCTTACATGTTCCAAATCAAACAAGTTCATTTCAATAATTTGTGGAACACAGTTCAATTATGATCCACGAATCTATATAATACTTGTGATACATTTTATTGTCAATTTTAGATAAGAAACCAAGGAATTTCTACGACTATTAAAAAATCAGTAATATACCATGAAAACTTCACCTCACAATATATATTTATTGGCTTACAAACAGTAGATATTGCCAGCATGGACAACAAAACATGTTACTCCACAGACAACAAGTCAATGTGATTTTACAAAAATGTGATAACTTGGAACAGTGCACACGTTTCGATAATTCAAATGCGATACCTTGTGATAAAATTTTATAAAAATAAATTGTAAATCCATGCAATGTTTTGTTTATAGTCCTGTAGAAAAAAAAAACTGCATTAAGTAGTCTTTAGTGACATATGAGATGTTATTTTATAGGAAGTTGCAAACAACAATGATCTCAGTCAATTCGAGTCAATAGATCAGCAGTATCTAATAATCGAATGATAGCACAGGAATATGTCGAGCAAAAAATGATCACCACAGTAATTACATAAATCCAATATTTGGTGTTTTGGGAGTAACAAACTTTGCAGTCCAAGCCAACAACTCATAATGCAAACGATATAAAAAAAAAACCCGAGTTAACCTTCAATTCCTTCCAATAACGAAAATACTAATTCCTAACCCTGTACATTAGAATTCAAAGCCCGTACTTGTTACAATCTCCTACTAGGATTATAAAAATATACAAAATCGTTGCAAATCAAATAAAACCTAAATGTAAACCCTACACTATAAGATACCGTATGGTGGATTATTTTATCCACTTAAATAGTAGAAAATATGTCCATTCTTTTACAAACTATTACAGGTACACCCTAATATATAGCATATTTTTTTAAACAAACGATAAATTAACACCAGCATTAAAATGCACCCAAATAATATTGCAATGATCACTTATCTGCCGTTTTAGTTTTGTATTGTTAACCGAGTGGGTAAACTACACATGTTAGAAAAATGTCCAATGAGAGGGAAGAATTAAAAATTAGACCAGTCAAAAAATCAACTCGATTGGAACACAAGCAAATTGTATTGTATTTGATCACCATGCGGTATCACAAAGAAAGCAATATGATTCAACTCAATGTTTTTTTTCAGTTATAATAGTTTACATAAAAACTGAGTCTTAGAAAACACGGTTTAAACACTGGGCAATCATTTAAATATACTTTACAAAGCTGTTATAAGTAATATACTCAATAAAGCTGAGTTCAAAAAAATAAGCAGAAAACTTCCCTCATATAATAGTATACAAGTGATTATTGCTTAAAAGCATACAGATGGATATACACGTAAAAAATAAGAACTTTATTATTCCACTTGCTGTGATGCATGTTTCCCTTCTTTGACACACTTGGTTACACAGCAAATCGCTAATATTAATTTTGTATAGAAAATGGTTTTATATAAAGTAACTGACTGATTCAGATTCACTTTGCTATAATTTTGAAATTTTAATACTACACATCAGTTATTGAAAATAATCATTAAAAATATACATTTACTTATCTTCCACTTAAATTCAAAGTTATTTTTTCATATAAACATTTGGTATATTCAACATTCATTGTGCTAATTAACACCACATCATATTTAATATGAGCCAGTGAAAAGATCTTGCCAGAACGAACTCATTATTTAAAGAATTATCAGAAATTCAACCAATCACATGTAATATTGGTATTAAGCAACATTGAATTCGTAAAATATTATATATAATATTCAAGATGTTTTCGTTATATGAGGGTAATTGATGTGGAAAATTTCTCCTCAATTCAATCCGATCAAATGGGAACTGAAAAATAAATTAATGATGGATAGATGAAGAAGATAACATCTTTTGAAATTTTGTAATTACGGGATCTTGGATAGCAATAATTTCCTGTATTCGACTAGATATTTTTGTATGGCTGATAGTATAAAAGATATAACATGGTAACAGCAACTTTTTTCCAATATATAAATCTCAAATGTGCTTCAAATCATTAGATATATATTCATTTACAGTTGGGTAGGCGAAAATAAATAATTACTACAAACAAAAAGATTTGGTTCAATTGGACCTGATGACTTGGTGACTGACAGAAGATGAAATAAATCTGTACAAACACTTGTATATGTAACAAAACAATGAGAATACTGCAAACTAAATCTTCATGAATAACATGCATAAATAGCTAGGAGGCCAAAAAATTACTGAGACAATAAAAATAGATATTGAGTGCATTTAGAGAGTATAAAACAAATTCAGATATTTGAAGCGATAAAAACTAAAAGGTTACAAATAATGCATTTGCTTAAAATATTCGAGACATTTTAAAAATTAAATGTTTAAGCTGATAGGTTTTAAAACAACTGCACAGCACTGGTCCGCTGTTACTTGTACCACAATGATTTTCAACACTTCATTTGATCTGGTGGAATGAATATCTGTTATTAATCATGATTACATAAAAAAAATAAATGTTCTCATCTGAAAAGCAATATGGCAGATTACCTAATACAACCATCAATATGTAATTTATTAAGTACTAATTAAGGTTTTTATGATTATAAAGGTGTGACTAAATAAACAGAGATGTAAGATTGCTGAGAAAACGTATTGTTTATCAATATTTTCTCACATGCAAAACAAACAAGAAATTGTTATTTTAGATATAAAAAAAATTAATTGTTTTTTGATAATATTTAAACTGTGTTTTATTGTGACCATAAACACCGTTATAGTGTTGAAAGTTCACTCTCTGTAAAATGAATCGAATATGATAAAAAGGCATTCTAATTTACATAGAATGGTAGCAAAAAGTGGCAACGTTCCGTTTTCATATTTCTAGAGCTAATATATTCAGCGTAGCAACGGCTGATCGTTTCCTACTCCATAACTTTATATCTGTAATATGCTATGCTAAATACTCCAATGGCAATGCTAATTAGAACTGATCCCCACACCAGGAACTGAAAGAAGAAAAATAAGAATATATGTATAAAAGAATATATATATGCAGCTTAATAAACAATTGAAAATAAAACTAAAGCAAATTGTATTAATGTATGATTTTCAGGGTTACCTATGCTCAGATTTTTGAATGGAGTTTATGGAATACTCCGGTCAAAAGGAAAAGGACATTTAAATCCAAAACTTGTGAGAGAGCCCTACTGATACAATTTTTTTTTCACTACTCAGAATTCTATTATAAAAGCATTATGTAACCTTACGCAACTTAGATTACAGATTTATAATTTAGAGAGCAGAAGTTCAGCATTCAGCAGAGACAAGATATTATTATGTAGTTTACTAAGGAGCTACTTTGTAAAAATTGAATACCTTTGTCATTCCCAGGACAATGAAAGCGAAGTACACAAAAATCATACTCCTTTTTTTAAAATATTTTATAAAGCCATACGTTGTTTTAAAGAACAAAAAAAAATTATAGAAACTATCAAAGATCTGCATACACATTAGGTATAAATACATAAAAGATTTTGAATTGCTGTCAGTTATAAGCTTGGATATTCGCCCAATGATTCACTAAAGATAACAGAGTAAACAAATGTTTATCACACAGTCAATCTTCAATTTTATCAAATCTAAAATAATTAATAAATTCTAACCTCTCAATTAAATATCATTTTTAATGATTTTTGATATACATAATACTATTTTACTATGTAAATGTGGCAGAAAATGAATAAATTATTTTTATGATTGAATTAGTATTTACTCGGTAGAACTCTTTTATGAGACCATGAAAAAACGGCTGTGTATTTTAGTTATACAAAATTTATAAGATATGTAGTTGATTACTATTTCGGCTTACGCCCTCATCAGAACTATTAAATAAATGGCTAATCTAATAGCTAATGGCTAAGCTAATGGAGAATCTGTATTATTATATAGAGGCAATGTTTGCTAATGCTGAAATTTTCAAATATTGCCCTAGAAGATATAAATATTACTTAATTGAACCAAATGTGTGGTTAAGCTGTCTTAACCGACAAGATGAATTGAGCATATAAACAGTCAATATTTTACATTTAATTTACATCTCATAATGAAGTATTTTTAATGATACATTATATTTGTTACACATTTATAATTAGTGGTATGAGCGATTTAAATAAGAACTCAAATCGCAAAAAAATTGTTGTCTGTCACGGAAGGAGGGGGAATGGGACTTACCACTATGCTAACCATAAGAGATCAAATCGTTAAACTATTATAACGTGTATAAATATGACATTACCAACATTAAATTCTCACAATTCTTCAGTTTCATTCTTGGAGTCAGAGGCACACCACGCTTCTTGTAGTCATCAATAATTTTTATTTCATTATTAAAATAAACCAAAAAAAGTATCAACCAATTTCAAATTATTTTTGACGTGACAACGTCTTATAAATCGATGAATGCCCGCTGCACGCACGAAAAAACATGACTCATTGTCCCGTTTGTCGCGTTACGCCGAAGGCAAGCGTGCGAGCGAGAGCGCGGATAAGCGATAGAGGCACGATCGGCCTACCGTTCGGATTGTGCCGCATCTATCTCTCTTCCACTCGATTGGTCGATGCATCTGAGTAGAAAAGAGACAGCGGCAGCACACAACTTATACACCTACAGTACCTACACGTGATCTGTTTACAACTGTTTATAAAGTGAAGTGAAATGTTAATGTGGTTTTCATTGTTTATATTACAACAACAATTGCGGCAATAAAGGTAATTAATTCTTGCATATTAAAAAATCTGATTAACGTATAACAAATATATTTTTAACAATAAATTATCAACGATTTCTTTCAGAAAAAAAATTGTAGATTTCATTTCAGTCCTTCTTCGTATCCATACAAAATAATGATAATTCAATAAAAATGTTTCCATTTTATTCATAAAAGTATGCAATCATTTCATCAATGTTTTCTTGATGACGTTGTCACGTTAAACTATCGTCCGTAAACCGACTGTACAGACAACCAATTTTTTATATAACTCTTTCTCCCGGTACCTTTGTTTTAGAAGACCCTTTCTTGGATTTCTCCTCTTTGTTTTTGTCTGAAGGATCGCTGGCCCCTCCAAGCATCTTGCGAGCCAATTCTTTTTCCCGCTGAGCATCCTTTCTGTCCCTAGCTTCCAACTTCAGAAGTTCTGCTTTCACAAACCGGTCGTCAGGAGAGAGAACAAGCGCTGCTCGAACTGCCTTTAATGCTTCGCTTACTTGATTCTTCTGTGAGTGTATCTAAAACATAATATGGGTTGGTTATTGAATTGGAAAATCATCAATTTAATAGCAATCTAAACAGTTTTGAAGATATATTGAAATTGACAAGGATTGACCAGCGTGTTGCCGCACCCTGAACAGTTGAATCAAGGATAGGACTTTAACACAGGATGAAGCAGGACGTGCAGAAGAATCTTATAAATGACATGTTGATGTGTATGCTACACATATCAAGACTATCTACAGCAAATATGATAATCTTGCGAGACAAAAAGGGGGGCATTTACTATTTCATTCTCCATATTTAAAATCTGATTATTTTTGTATTTATGAAAGTTTCGGAGTTGTTCATTAGTTTCGCAGATCGCTGTGGGACGCAGAGCAAAAACAGAAGAAGAAAGAATTCAATTGCATGGCTTTAGAAAGTAATATTCTTTACTTAATTTTTGATAAAGCAAAGATATTTTTATACCTTTCCCTTTCTGAAGAGCGCTTTCACATTATTAGGCTGACAACCAAGAACAATGTCGACACTGTGCAGGGCAGCATCGTACGCGCCTTGTTTCATTTGTGCGGCTGCCATATTGTTGTAAACTTTCATTCTGTCTGACAGTAGTAAATGAAGATCTTCTGATGTTCTCTGCAAAGAAAAATAAAGACAAAACTTGTTATTTGGTGAAAGTAAGCAAGGAAAAAAGCAAATCTCGAAGACAAAATACAAATAGAGGAGATGGTAATAGAAGAAGAAAAAGTCTCAATTCTCTGGCGATGCACAGCCAACTTATTTTGAGCTCTGCAATGCATGTAAGGATTATTAGAGTTTTACCGGGAGATCTCCATCAGGGGTGGGATCCGTGATGCCTCCTTTCGTTTCGTCTAAATAGTCGATGGCCTTTCGGTAGCACTGAATAGCCAATGAAGGTTCCTGCATGCTGTACCACCAGTTGCCTCGTTCACGTTTTTTATTTCTGCAAAAACAACAAAACAAAAATGAAAATTACCAGTAGTGAAAATGCTCAACTTTTACGCATTAATTATTGTTTCAGTTTACTACTTCAGCTACTTACTGACTAATACTAAACTGACAATTTTCTACTAACCCTATTGTTTGCCGTTCTTTTATAGTTAATGTTTCCAATTCTGGTTCAGGTTTCGATTCAATAAGTTCGACGGTGTAGGTAATGTGAGAGTTGGGTGGAATATCGGGAGCCATCCCACATTCACCGAATGCAAATCTCGGCGATACTTGCACTTCTGATATCTCTCCATCGTGCATTAGTGGAAGGACCAAATCGATTCCTTGAATAACCTATTAATGACATTTAAATAATTAATCAACACAAAATTAATACTATTATATTTTACATATTTATCAGTGATTGCCAGCCAAATTATTTCTTTTATTTGTTTCAAAAGAACAAAATAGTTTTGGGGTAAAGGTAATATTTGTAAATAAATTCAAAAGATGTAGATCCATGTCAGTTCAGTGGTTTCCTTCCTGGAATTAACGTTATTAGAAAAATCAAATCAACTCAGAACCAAATAAAGATTCAGGCCTCAATCAGAAATAATAGCTTCTAAAAAACTATTAAAAAATAATAATGAATTGTTACAACTTTGTACGATTCCACATGTTTTGTTGCCAACGACCCGGGTTTCGCCTTTCGGCATCTTCAGGCACTCTATCACACGGACTAAAGGTCAGTTTTGTTGCACTTTGCACAAGTTGAAATTTGGTCAGTTCTGTTGCATCCATGTGATAGAATGCCCGAAGATGCCGAAAGGAGAAACCCGGGTCATTGGTGACAAAACACGTGGAATCGTACAAAGTTGTAACAATTCAAATTTGATATTGAAATTCCATCTAGCACCTTCAGTCAATATCATAAATTATATCAATAATGAACAAATTCATCTACATTTTTAGTGGGTTTGAAAATTCAAAAAAAATTTTTTTCATATTGTTAGGTAATGTTATCGAAAAAATATTCAAAATAACTAACTTTGTAACAAATTAAGTAACTCTTCAAAGGGTTAAGTGATATTTTTTCCTTATGAAAGTATCAATGACGGTTGTAAACAACAATGTAAATATACTCCATTGCTGTAATAATGAAGGTTCGAAAATGAAGATCCTAGAATTGATGGAGTTTAAGCCTGAGACAAGTATAGCTTGGGAGAAACATCCTCTGGCTGATTGAAAATTTAACAGGAGTCCTGCCTTATCCCATGCTTCGAAAGCAGGGTATGTGGTAAAATTGTCACTTTCTATTTGAAGTACCTAAAACACAGGATGCCATAGTTCTAGACAGGGAAGTTGATGCATAACTATAGGTTTTTGGATTAAGTTTAAAGTAACAATGCTTTCACTCACATCACCATCTCCAAGTTGAATTTTAACATTACTGTGTTTGTCAACCACTTGCCCATTCTTCAACTTTCCTTCATAACTGATTATACAGATATCAGTTCTTTGGGGTCGGTTCTCTGGGTCACCTTCTCTTATGATCTGAAAAAAGTCAATGAAAGTGATAACTAATAGACAATGCTGATAATTCCAATGTCTTTATTGAGATTTAAAACATTTTGAAACAATTTGTACTTTTAACTCTATTTTGCAATCTCAATGAAAATATTTGGAAGACTGTTTAAAAGAGAATATTATTCATGGTTTAGATTAGAATTACAATTTTTTGATGTTTGCATTTTGCTATAACAACTTATTACATATTGAATAAGATAAATGTTAGTCGTCATTTCTGTTACACCCGTGTGATAGAATGCCTGAAGATGCCGAAAGGCGAAACCCGGGTCGTTAGTGACAAAACATGTGGAATCGTACAAAGTTGTAACAATTCAAATTTGATATTGAAATTTCATCAAGCACCTTCAGTCGATATCATAAATTAGATAAATATTCGTTACAATATGCCACTCTTTTTCATTCCGACAATGGATTAAGTGCCGATTATAATAACGCAGTATTGAATAAAATTTTAATGAATGAGGATCAAGGAAACCGACAAATTATGTGGAATACAAAGGTAATATTGGCATAAAAAATACAAAACTATAAGGAATTTTTTTTTTTAGAGTTAACCTTAAAATATTCGGTAAGCCGCATGAATTCTCGGTTTCCTTCATTTCGCTGTTGAAAAAAAATGAATATTTTCAAACAGCATTAAGTATTTGTTTTCGGATAGAAAAAGAGTTGCATGTTACAAAGCAATTTTACCTAAAATAATCCTAAGCTTGAAAAATACTGAAAAAAATGGAAAAATGCATTTTTAAAAGCGTCGAGTTTATAGACACCATCCAAACACAAAATTCTCTTTACTTTCATGTGAAGTTGTAGGTAATCCCTAAATTTAAAAAAAATGTTAAGGCCACGTGATTTACTTGTTCATTCTCTCAAATAAGGAAGATTACCTTACTACTAATGTAATCGATACTTTGAAGCACATCAACATAAATAATTCTAAAATATTAAATAAAAAATATTTTCTCTGCTAGCATTTGTTATGAGTGTCAAAGTGACAGTCAATGTCAAATAATTAGTAGTATTTATGATCGAAAGTACGGAGACTAAATTACTACCTTTTTCATAATATGACCACTTCCCAGAACGTCAAGCCATTCCTCGGGTTTTCCTTGTGTTTCCGCGGAGTTTATATTTTCTTCAGCCAATTCGCTGGCGCCCGCTAGATCTTCGAACGAGCTGCTGTCGGATTTATCAATATTCTTGTGTTCTACACTCATATTTGAGCCGTTTATAATACTTATGGGTATTGAAACTCTGAAACTAATTCAGCTGATTACCATGAGTTGAAGAATATCAGGCTTGATGTTTTGATTGCGCGTCTATGTCTAAGCAGGGGTCGCTTGGCGTTGTTGAAGTCGGCAAACACTATCGAAATACAGAATGTTCAAAAGGTCGAATGAAGGTAGTGGGATTGGAAAGTGACTTATCTGTAATCTTATTTTTCCAAGTTCGACATCACGACTTCGATCGTGACAATCGTTTTCAGA
The DNA here is from genome assembly GCA_028555115.1 of Himalopsyche japonica. Taxonomy (NCBI): domain Eukaryota; kingdom Metazoa; phylum Arthropoda; class Insecta; order Trichoptera; family Rhyacophilidae; genus Himalopsyche; species Himalopsyche japonica. Next base: position 1,040,467 of record JAHFWJ010000578.1, on the reverse strand, counting down.
TTACATGTATTCAGAAACGTCCCAAATCAAGTTGATAATGAGTGTTACTGAAATAGAAAACAATTCTAGAGATAACCACATTGTATAATCTATCCCTTTATTATACAAATTGACTGTCGGGAAGATTTTTGAGTTTAAAAATATTCGCCTTTATATTAGGAAAATATTTTTTCCAAGATTAAAGGCTTCTATTCCCAGCTGATTAAAATTCAATTTTATTATATATTACGATCCATCTAATATAATTACAAAACATTAATTTACATCAATTGGATGTAAGCTATATTATCTCAGGACCAATACTAAAATCCCCTTTTTTGCATATAAATTGTTACCGATTTTCGGCGTAAGCAAAGATAAATAAGAATAAATGAAAAAATATTTATTGACCACTATAATTTGTTTTAGGGAGACGATATTTTTTATTTTGCAACATTATAAATAGTTTTGACACTTGGAAGCTGTCAGACTTCCTGATATTATTGAAATTAAAAATAAAGTTGTGTTGTTTTCGTATTGAAAAATGCAAAAATATGAGAAATTTGAAAAAATTGGAGAAGGCACATATGGAACAGTGTTCAAGGCAAAGAATAGAGAAACCCACGAGATAGTTGCTTTAAAGAGAGTGAGGTTGGACGACGATGATGAAGGAGTTCCATCGTCAGCACTCAGAGAAATTTGCCTCTTGAAAGAACTGAAGCACAAAAACATCGTGAGGCTTTACGATGTCTTACACAGTGATAAAAAATTGACACTCGTTTTTGAACATTGCGACCAGGACTTAAAGAAATATTTTGACAGTCTCAATGGGGAAATCGACTTGGATGTTGTACAATCTTTCATGTATCAGCTATTAAGAGGCTTAGCATTTTGCCACAGTCATAATGTTCTACACAGAGATTTAAAACCACAGAATTTGTTGATCAATAAAAATGGTGAATTAAAGCTTGCTGATTTTGGACTGGCACGAGCTTTTGGTATTCCTGTAAAGTGCTATTCTGCCGAAGTTGTAACTTTATGGTACAGGCCACCAGATGTCTTATTCGGAGCGAAGCTTTACACGACCAGTATCGATATGTGGTCAGCAGGATGTATTTTTGCAGAATTGGCGAATGCTGGTCGACCTCTCTTTCCTGGGTCTGATGTTGATGATCAACTAAAGCGAATTTTCAAATTATTAGGTTAGTGTTTTTGATGACCGACGTAAAAATGAAATTCTGGTAAATATGCTGTACAGCATGCTTCTATTTCCTGCCTGAAAAAATATATTTTGCTGCTGACAAATGTCAATTAATTAATTTCATAGAGAATAAAAAATTGGCAAAAAATCAAACATTGACTTGTTCTAAGAAATTATTTTTGACACGGTATGGGAACTTTCTCGTATTGATATTATATTTTGCGTAAATTATTAGTTTCTCTAATGACCATCTATAATTATTTTTCATTTATCTACTAGACTGCAATGTTTTTAGCTGTAAATAGAAAATGTTGTAAAGCATATTTAACTTTATTAATACCTAATTATATAGTTGATAGCTATTTTGTCTTACCCTTCATCAGAATTTCATCAGTTCCGTTCAACTGTACATCTTATAAATTTTGTAGAACTAAAATACATTGCTATCTTTTTCACTGTGTTATCTTTTATCACTTGAATGTGTTAGCTGTCACTTCTTGATGGAAAGGCATGATATTTAAAATAATAGAAACACATTTTTCGTACTATTATCCACAATATATTTTATAATCAATTTGTATTTTAGTGTTGACTAAATTATAACTTTTTCAAGATAGATATAATTGTTGAGTGTTGCATTGACTTTTATAAATTCTTTTGATGTTATTATTCTAGGCACACCGACAGAAGAAACGTGGTCAGGAATAACTCAGTTGCCAGACTATAAACCATTCCCAATCTATCATCCGAGCATGAGTTTCTCACAGGTAGTACCAAAACTCTCCACTAGAGGAAAAGATCTTTTACAACACCTGCTAGTTTGCAATCCGATCCATCGAATTTCAGCGGATGAAGCGATGGCCCACGGTTACTTTGCAGACCTCAACCCCACTCTTAAAAATGATCGTTCCTAGAATTTGTTTTGTATTTTTGTATAAAATAACCGTCTAGTCAAAATAAACCATTTCGTAAGATTTTTCTACATGTGTGTTTATGATATTATTATTTATTATGTTTTAATAAAAGAATATTAGCTCTACGGAGGTTTAGTACTGTTCATTTATACCACAGCGAATTCCAATGGTTAATTCCATTTTGTCAGGTACAAGAAGCCACACTGATTCATAACTGGTTGGATAAGTCTCGGGTTCTTTGCTTGGAATCCAATATTGAAATGTAATACAAGAATTTCACTGCATTATAAGAAACACTTCATATAAATTTAACCCTTTGCACTCGAATGCCGCCTCTATGGCGTATATAAATTTATCGTATTACTCGGATGCCGCCGCAGTGGCGGCATGTTTATAAAGTCATTTTTTGTATACTTTTAACATTTTTTATTGGTCGATTTCAACTAGATCACAATAATAGATCATTGGGGAGTCATTTTCTAATAAAAAATCATAGCCAAAGATAGTCGGCTCAATCAGTCGTAATATCAATAGGTGTTGTCATCGAAATGCATGGTGGATTCCGAGTGCGTACTTCAACTGTTCTTACAGCAGACCGAAGCAGATAAATTACATATATTACGTTCAGGGCCTATGAAAGATTGTGCAGTATGTTCAAATAGAAAAATTTCTGGCGGGAGATCGGAAACACGGCTGTTTTGCGAGACCTGTGTAAATAAGCCAGGATTACATGTTGGCGATTGCTTTGTGAAATACCATAAAATGAAGAATTACAAATAAAATAAAAATATGTACATTATATTCACTATATGGCTATTTTACAGAAAAAAAATATTTTTTTTAATTTATACATATTGTTTTTATTAGTTTGATTTATGTAGCGAATGCGATTTTCGCAAAAAAAAACGCGTCGCGTTGCCGGTAGGTACATACGAAAAAGTGCTCGAGTGCAAAAGGTTAACGTTAATGAATTCATCTATTATCTACAATCAATCATATGCCTGTTAGGTTTTGGTAATAAAAATCTGAAATATATTTGGGATATCAACAGAAATTAAAAAAATCTACCACAGTTACTTCCCAATTGTAAAAGTATGGTTACTGAGAGACCAGTAAATTTCAACATGACATGTGGTTAATGTTTGTATAGAAGGAGTTATAAAATGAACTTCAATTTGGATATCGGTGTCGGAAAGGAAAAGGGGGCGTCATGTTCAAAATCGGGTCACTTCATGTTTGTTTATATGAGAACTGATAAAAACTGTGATGTTTAATTCAATTAAAATATAAAAATATAACGGCATTCATTTTTGTACCTTTCTGCACATACATATTTTGAATACATTGAAGTTATTTTGTATCTTCAAGTCTTTTCTCAATTTTTAAAACTTAATACCCTTTTCCTTCAGTACACAAAAATAAATCTGCAAAAACTCCATTATCATAACAGCATTTGATGGTAAATATATTAAATAATATCAGAATGTAAGAAGAAACACTCTTAATAAATAATAATTAGGTAATATATACGTATAAGAGATTTGGAGGTATTTTTGTATCAAATCTGAATTAGTAATAATCAGATCAAATCTATGAAATACACTACATTTTTAAAAGCATAGATTTTATAGGGTGACAAATAACAAATGAACATAGTAGAATGTCAGGTATAACCAAAATTATGCATAACAATGCCAAATTATTGATGATTTAACATTTTTTTACAAACATGTGCGTTATGTCTTATGTATCTTGCTTAAATTTAAATTGATTATTATTTATCAATAATTATTTTAAGTAAACATAGACATCCATTTTGTAATTTAACTTGTGATAAATATTATATTAAAATAGAATTGCGACAGTATTGCCATGTAGAATGTAATAGTAAAATAGTAGAAAATTCCATGGAAATTATTAGAAACATTACTAATCTTTTATATACAAAAGAGTTCTACATTAGTTGCTAATCACATGACTCAAAAGTGAGCCTCATGTATATTAATATTGATCAAAACGAAATGTATTTTCATAATACTTGAAATAAATGACTACCCTAATATATAACTGTTTTCTTTCAATGTCCCTTTGTGAGTAGCGCTGCCAGGCATACTATACTGGTGTAATGGTTTTATACCTTGAGTCCCATAATTTTTTTGATAATCTGTTGACTGATCATGACACCTTCCACTATTTATAAATATTTAGTCTCCTCTTAGTTATGAAGACAAAAAAGTGAAAATACAACAAACCATGTGCTATAGTGCGGTCATCAAGCGAGCTACAATTTTAATCAATTGTCCTTGTTTGATGTCAACAAATCTGGCAGCCCTACTTATGATAAATCAATTATTTTTATAATTGTGCATCTATTTTACTGTTGTATATGACAGGCATCAGATACAGAATAAGTAAAAAACAATGGCACTTATTTTAATACATACAGAATTCAGGAAGCTGTTAATTTTGTTATTTAAATCTCACAAAGACTAAGATTTCTGATTTTTTCTTTGCCTTTCGCCTATATCAACCTGATATTGAAAACAAGGTGCGGAGAGAGCGATCAGTAAACTACTTATGCCAGGGTCCTGCAGCTCTGTCGAGTATATACATCTTCCAAATTCCATCCACCCATTTGGATACAGAATTTCCTGCGGCATATGCAGCACGTGTCTTTACCACCTTTTAGTTTTGGATGTCATTGAGGCTTGTAAAACTCTCTTATGTAAAATTTCTAACTGATCCACATAATTACACTTCAAGTAACTAGAGAACAATTAAGTATATGGTTAAATATCCACATAAATCACTATCAGTGTTTTCCATTTGTATTTTAAGCAATAAACCATTAGGAATATATAAATTCTGAAATTGCTCCAATGACTGGCATTTTGGAATAAAAGCATTCTGACTGATTTATGAAAAACCTAGAGCCAACATATTAGCAGGTGTGAAGCACAATAATTTATTCATTCTCTAAATGTGAATTCAGTATTGAATGTATATTCGAGAATCATATACCCAGTTAATCCAAAATATAATACACAGTTAGGATTACAGTACTATCTTTGGGAGATGTGGCAGAGGTATAAATAAAACAATCTGGTAGGACATCAAGTGGGCGTTATTTATTTTTCCGCATTCACATCAGAGAAACAGACTTACATTGTGTATTTGTTTGATCTATAGTATCACGTCTCTTGCGCAAAAACTTCACATTAACAAGAATAGCATATAAATTTTGTTCTATTTATATATACGATGTTCGGGAAACAATGTCATTCCGGAATAATCAAACTTCCATAGTCACAAAAATCTTACACGTCTATATTAAGTTTGTGCAAATAAAATCCTAAATATTATTGATACAGTTCAAAGAATGTAAGCTTACTGACAAATTACAAAATTCAACACGTCCATTACTTTGACGTCGTGAACAAATATTTTATTTAACTTGACTAATACGTAATATGTAAAAAGCGTCATTTGAAATATGTTTTTTTACTCAATTTATGACAAATATAGGCAGATATAACATCCTTAACACCTACATATCATATTTGCCGAAAAATTGTCCACTTTGGACTACATAAAGTTCCTTTCCTCACGCTGTGACGAGATGCTTGCCAGCACACTGACAGCTAACCCACCTAAACCAAGGCACCGGCAAGACTATCCTTGTGTCATCACAACTTTGACATCTTATTCAAATTCAATACAACAGTGGATGCATGACATTATTTGAAACCATCACACTACAGCACAACACCAACCGACACAGTCAAGCGAGAATAAGTATCAGTATTAGAAAATTTTCAGTCACTTTTTAGACTAGCATTGTTTGGATACATAGTGTGATGAACAGAATTAACTAATTAATAACCATGATCGAAACATCGTTCCGTCTTGTAATGAGATAGTATACATTTCTACAGAACATCTCCAGTTGTAGCTCCAACTTTCTTGTGAGTAAAAAATCAAGATATTTATTTATTGAAGTGGCAAATTAGTTGGTAGAAATCCATTAAAATAGAGTAAAAATAAAAAAATATTAAAACTCAATAAAACCTTTTTATAATTGCCGATAAGAACAACCATCAAAAGATTTCATAGAGGATAAGAAAGTTATTTTCACCTTATTAAGTCACGGTATTCTACCTAATTCTTTATTCTTTGATTGACTATGCCAAAGATTTCATACAATTTTCCAACACTAGATGAATTTTGATAATTGCAGTGTCATTTTTGTTTCGAGCTCGATTTTTGAAAAACAAACAAGACTTCATGCCACAACTGTTGTAAATAATAAAGATATAGCTTTTTTCAGTTTTAAAGTTCTGTCAACAGACAGATCAAACATGTTTGAACATAAAATGGAAGACGGCATTCTCTTGTTTGACTGTGTCATATGTGCAGATTGAAAAATTGAAATCTGTATTCAATTGAAGATGAAAAGTTAGATGCGATACAAAAACTTGTGTAATGAATTTTGATATAGTTACAAGTGCGGATGGTAAGGACACAGCTCCGATGCGATAAAAAACTATTGACTAGATTAGTCTAATATCCCAAATACGCAAGGAAGGATGCCGGCCGCAGAAAACCCGACACGGGCAATCCTCAAGGAGTTGAAGAAGAATCGTAACGGAAAAAAATGGATTTTAAATTTCTTGAATATTGAAACATATCAACTTTAATACAAAACACGAAGTCAGCGATTTTTTTATTTACAAAAATACAAAAGGCAATCAGAGCCCTCTAATTGTCACACGAGAGAGTTGAAATTGCAATTGTACAACACATTCACTCGATGGTCAAGTTATTGGATCCACTAAAATGCATCAATGAAATTGGAAAGCATAAGTATTTTGACCAATATTGATAAAAATTTAGTTCATTATTTCATCACCAAAGAATGTCGGTTGCATCCACTCATCTTCTATAGATAATTGGATTGAAATTAACACAGATTGCGAAGCTTATTAACAAAATTCAGATATAAAAAAAATAAAAAATAATTGTGCGATTGTATAAAAAGTAAAAGTACAATATAAAAAAAAAACTAATTAATCAGATCGAAATAAAAAGATTAAAAATAATTTAGATTGAGGTCAAAAGAGTTTCGTAAAACTTGGTTCTGTATTTTTATTCCACGAATATACATAGGTAAAAACTATTAGATTTCATTTTATTTTTCACATGTCCATCTATGCTATTATAATAAATGTACACATCTTGATCATTCTACTATTCATTTGTGATTTAATATTATTCATTATTCTTAGATTACTTTACTCACCGCTTATAAATTAACGATAGTTTGTTTAGTTTAAAGATTCTTTCTCATTTTTAGAATTGTGCGGATAAATTTACGATTAAAAATAAACAAAAGAATCCTTCAAAGAATGTAAAAATTAGAATTTCTTAAAATAATTTAATGTGACAAACCGTATCAGAAACCAAGAATATTCCACTGATTATACCTTACGTTGTGTTTCCAAACTGCGTAGCTGTCGAATTTCTGTCAATCTATTTCATGATATCAATCGCTGTAGGATTTTCTCAAACACGAAATTTGAGATCAATAAAGTTGTAGGATTATCATATTGAATTTACCTGAATATAAGAATCCATTGAACATTTCTTCGTGATAAACATGTCTATTATTCAGAAAATACTGTGCATACAACACTAATAGTCCTATCGAGTCATTCTCCTATGAAATTATTATGTATTGGAGCTCTTCATAACATCATTAAATACTTCAAATAAAGTGCTATCAAAAGCTAATATAGCCATTGGTAATGATTTGTGCAGTGTTGAATTTCATAGATATTTTTAGTCACTGCTTATTAAAAGTAATTACAACTGTAGATGTTTTCAGTGTATTTTTAGATCTCATAATGTTACTGAATAATGTGTTGCTTCTGTTAATAATAGATAATTTATTTATCTATTGGGGAATTAAAATATCATAAAAGTAATTGTGCAGGGAAAAAGTTGAACAACTCTATAAATACACATTGCCATAATTTTCGTATTAGTATAGAATGATGTGTTTGGTTCTTATATTCAGGTATTTAAGATTTGTTCATATACAGTGGAAGAAATGAAATAAAGACTACTAATCAGAAATTATTTTCAAGCTAGAGAAGTATTTATTAAAAATCAATAATATTCATAAGATGAAATGAAAACAATGCTTCAGTGAATGCGTCAAAAATAGATTAACTCCAAGGTACGTTATGTTTACGCATTTGATCTTGATTATTACATGACTATTAACACAATAAAATGATGTATATCATTTTAATTATGACGCATGCATGAATGACACTAAGTATTTAATGCAATTAACAATATCATTAAAAAATAATATACAAAAATACATTTTTCCAAATTTGGCATTAGCATGTGCGGTCCTGCTTTGTGCAAAGTTTATCAAAATTGATTCGCAGTGTTTTGCAAACTGACTGCCACAACCGATAGTGAAAGTATAAATACGAATAATAATAAAAAACAGTTTTCCTAAAAAATTATCCATCGGAGATATAATAAAATTAAATTTGAGGTGAATGCACGAGTCGGCTTCAAAAAAAGTTCATGAGGATTCTCAAAATAAACTTAAAAAAATATGGAATTCTTCGAGAGATTTTCCTTGAAATTCAAAGCCAATGTAACAAAAATTAAATAAAGTTCACAATGCAATCTTGTCAATGATTGTTCCACTCCTTTTACTATAAACTTTTCTATTCCAGACACACTTACGGTGTCTATAATACCTCTCGTTTAATGTATATTTAACACACTTGGAATGAAAAAAAAAGCTTTTGTGCTTCTTAGCAGGAAAAAATGTAGAAATATACTTTCTATTCTTAGAATGAATGAAAAAATGAAGCAAGAGCTTCCATAAAGACATAGAAAAAATAAGAACTATAATACAAATGCACGATGGAAAGAAATTATAAAGACATACATATTATATTTTGTATTAAGATAAGAAGAGTATAAAAATACTTAAATAAAGAAAGAAAGTAACGGGAAAATTTTGAGAGTTTGCGATGAGTTTCTGAATCTTAATTACTATATCAATTGATTTTACAGCATAAAAACTGTTTACAACACTAATGTCAATTAAAGGTAATGCGTTATTTTACAAAGTGAGATAATTCTCAATTCTCAATTATTACAACAATTCGACACTTACACATACGTTTTTATCAATTGAAAGATTTTATAATCATGATTTCTCGCATAAGGAAGGGGAAAATAATATATAAAAAAAAAAATACACAGATTTAATAAACATTCTTGTTTGAAATGCGTAATTTAGTTTTTGATTTTCACTATGCATGAGCTCGTAAGAAAGATGAGGCGGAACTTTCCCCGCAACGAGACCGATACAGCCTTATAAACCGTTGTTGTGAAAAAATAACAGTATCGCCAATGATTTGAAAACAATTGAAAGTGAACAGGATCGATTTAGTTTTCATTTCTAGCTGATAGACGGATCGATAAATATATAAAACCAAACTATAACAGTGCTTATACATCTGAAGCTGTAATAATATATAATTAATAATAACCAAATAAACAAAAATTTATAAAACCCATGAGCGCACGCATTCTGTAGTGATATGAGGAATATTAAATGTTTTACACACACATACCACAATGGACATCGAGGAAAAATTAATATGCTCAATAATCAATGTGGTAAAATAACATTCATACAATCCTTGTGATAGGTAAGCGTTTACAAATCTTTTTTTTTACTTATTTAATCTAACATTCAACCACTGAACCCAAAAACAAATCACACAATATAATTAACAAAATTTATACATAAAGAAATATCTTAAACTCACTTTTGATTTGATATGATGCTTACATCATTTTGTTAAGACAAGACTAGCTGGAATATTGACCAAGTCTATTGAATCTTCGACAGAACTTTATAATGGAATCTGCATAACTCTCTTTATAACAATATAAATATGGTAAACATTTAGTAAGCTGAAACTTCTAATCCAATTAATGTAGCTGTAATTTTTGATTTATACTTTTGCCACTAAACTAATTGTTTTAGTTTTTTTATTCAATAATTAGAAGGATTACGATCCAGGGAAGAAACAACTAACCAAAGAAAACCTTGATTCATGAATACATCTATCTATAAACTGATTTCTCAAAAATATATAATATTTTTGAATTTTCCTGTCAATGATCTTAAGAGCCACAAAATTTCAATTGACTTTAATAAATGTGATACAAGTATCATTTTAATGACACATTATGCAGATGTGGTGTATAAATTCGGTTAAAATATTACAGATTTGTTTTCATAAACAAATCGATAAATAATTTGAAATTGATTAATATATGAGTTAGTAAGAACATGCAAACATAAAACTGGCCAGATAGTGTTATTCATATACGTGATGTGTTCATTGAGAACCAAATTATGTTAAGGTGAAGAAGTCCGTAAATAATTATCATAGAAAGAAAGCTTCGTATGATAAATTCTCTCGGAACAGTCGAAGCGTTGGCTATATTTTAATATGATTGCGTTGAATCAAGAAAGGTAAATCAAGAAGTTAGAATGAAATACGAAAATGTATTGAACATCTTTCCGATTCGTAGGTCTTATACATTGACTTATCTTAAGAAGGTTTAACAACTACGTTAGCATACTGTTTCTGAACGCTTTCGCCGCACGTCTTCTGCAGACGATTTTCACTGTAGTATTTCCCGGCGTATAAATAGGTGAACCTTTATTATATATGGAACGTCGGTGAAAACATGTGGCGTATAAAACGAAAAATTCGAATGAAAAATTCAACACATTCTTTCATAATGAGGGCAGAGGTAAATAATCTAACTTTCTGTTTATCCATCATTTAAATATTATCGATAAGTTATTTTTAAATTTTATTATTATTAATCATTCATTACAATACTTTATATTTATTTTAAAATAACTAATATATTTTTTTTTAATTATAAAGACAGTTTTTTTTACATTTTTGCTTCAGTTTTCTGGGTGATTCTGATTCAATAAAATGTTTTATTAATAGGTTGATCCGATAGTTTCACAAAGTTACCACCAATAATTGTCAAGAAACCTATTTCATATATATTTATATATGCCGCGCATTACTCATATATAACACATAATTCTGATGACAATCTATAGAATAGATTTCAACTTCAGTGAGAAAGGTCCTTAAGAGGTAAAATAAATTTAACATTCAATTCAAGATGACAATTTGATACTTTTTTTTTATTATATAACTATCTGTTTGAAACGATGCTTTGTATTACAAAATATGTATTTGCCGTAAACAATGATAATTTCAATAGAAAAAAAATTATTCGTAATGGAATATTAAAATTTCATTAATAGTATTTTTAATACGAAGTATAGTATTAGTTTAAATTTACTTTCTCAACAACATTGGCGATATCTATAGATTGGTCAAAAGTCTGGTTGCACAAATATTAAAATCTTCCAGTTATTTCAGAAAAAATTCAAAATGCTCATCACCGGCAGTGATGTGAGTGTGCGTTGTGTTGTGTCGATCAAACGAATCATAAATAAGAATACCTACACATAAAGCGTACCACTATAGTGGCACTCGTGTTACCTAACTTATAAAAACTACATTCAAAAGATCTGCGAGCTTTTTGACCATTTTCAATGACAGAGGCAAAAGATCACAAAATATAAATGCATGTACACGACATGTACACAATATGGTTACTAAGTTTTTCTTTCACGAAAATGATAATACTCGTACAACCGATACACTCAATCAAACAAATAGATTTACATTTTCTTTAATTCTAACAGTTTACACGTGTATTGTGTTGGTATTAAAGATTTACAAAGAAATTCTCTTAGTTTTGTACATCTCTAACAGCTTTAAGTCATTACTTCGTCAGGGGATGTTGGAGCTTCATATAATCTAAAAATCAAAAAAATAGTCTCTCCGCATTATAAAAACCATAAACACAACAATCAAAATGACAGATTTTATAATCATACACTTTTTTTCAATTTTCATTGATAAACACACATGCACAAAATTATTGATTATTGTTTGTTGTCATTGTTCAATTAACACGTTGTTGACATTTATATAATTAGAAATAATCACTGTCAATATAAATCAAACATCTCTCGAGGGAAATTGCATATGGTTTTTATAACGTAACATTTTTGGTTGATAATTAATTGATTTTTATTTTAAATTTAGCTCATCTTGAAATAATGACGCGTTCCATAATTGTCATTTGATATTTAACCACCCATGTTTCGGAGTAGACATGTGGATTGTTTTCAGATTTTATTATTGAATACATATTGATCTTTTTATATATTCAGTGCTGCAGTTTGAGAAGTACACAGAACAAAAGAGTCTCGGCTGATATTACAATTCATAAACAAGAATGTGAAGACTGTTTGAGAATAATTTGGTTTTTCCTTAACAGATTATTTATTATATATATAATTAAATAGTTGTCGGGGGAGTTAATAGAGGCCACAGCCGCGAAGGTTGTTGGCTATGATGACATCTGTGACGGCGTCGAACACAAACTGAATGTTGTTGGTGTCAGTGGCGCAAGTCATGTGGCAATAGATCTCCTTTGTGGTCGACTTGTTCTTCGCTTCGAACTGCGCCTGGATGTAGGCTGCTGCTTCGCCGTACTCTTGTGCCCCTGATAAAGAAAACAAATTGTTATTGTATTTTTCTACATCATTGCGCTGTTTGCAGGTTCAAATTCTAGCATGATTCATAGATTGATTTTCCTGTAGATTTATGAATCTGTACTCAAACTCATGGATAGCTGTAGTTTTATTTCTGTCCCCTAACCTCGTTCATGTCCCACGCTTTACCGTAAATCCATCTTAAGGTAAAAGAATGGGATTTCTAAAGTCTCTCACTGCTACGGTCTCAATTGTTGAGAGGGCTGATTGCGGCACTTGAGACTCGAAATTATAATTGTGTAAACAGTGTCAAAGTTTTTGTGCAAGAACTAATTTTTTATTGAAACATAACCCGGTTTGCCTTCATCATCTCCATATGTTTGGTTAACATCTACGATACTGAAATAATTTTTGAAATATTGGATGTTGGTATATCATTTATTTGATTTGGCAGCAAACAGGTTGTCAGAAAGAATTCAGGATGATAATAAAATAAAATTGGGTAAAAACATACCTCCATATTCAGGGAAACAAATGGTGAGAGGCGATTTGCGGATTTTTTCCTCGAACAGATCCTTTTTATTTAGGAAGAGGATGATTGAAGTATCTGTGAACCATTTGTTGTTACAGATTGAATCAAAGAGTTTTAAACTCTCTTGCATTCGATTCTGGAAAAGATATAACACAAATTAGTATTTGATTCTCTCAATATATCTACTGGCTAATACAATATGGTATTGATCTCTGTAAAATAACAATACTCGATTTTCTAAAAATGGAGATTCTATAAACTCAATTTAGTCTATTAAATAAATGGCAATGTGCATATTGAATGAACACAGAATCAAATTTTACCGTTGTCTCGTCCTCATGAAGAACTTGATCGTACTCTGACATGGCTACGCAAAAGATAATCGCTGTAACATCTTCAAAGCAGTGAATCCATTTCTTTCTTTCAGACCGCTGGCCACCTACATCAAACAATCTGGAAAAAGAAAACATTCATTTCATAAATTGAAAAACATTTTGTGTTGCCACTCATTGCAAGAAAAAAAGTGCTTTAACATTTCAACTGAGTCACTGGTGTGATTTGTCTTCCAATGAATAAAATAATGCAGAGATTAGCGAGGGTGATGGGTTACCAAAACAACTTTCAAGGTTGAGTCTCATCTAACAATCAGTTCTAAAAAAGTGCATAGAGATATTAATTGAATTGATATTAATAATCATTTTTATTCACCTATTTCAATTATGTTTCCAGTAAAAATAGAAATTTATGAAAAGTCAATAATACATGTAACGTTATAAAATCTGGTATATTACTTTTGTTGAATAATTAATTGTATAAAGGAATTATTCAATAAAGAAAAGAGAAAAGAAATTTATTCAATTGAAAATACCCTGAAACGCCCTGAAAATGATAATAGTCATTTATTACTATGCAAATAAATGGTATTGTAAGCCAATTAACGGCACGCGATTTTTAAAGGTAAATTTAAAGCCTGTTTTGACAGTTGAATACATTCATTGAATCGTAAAATGTGAGACGCAAGTCATACAATAAATATTTCTGGAAAAGGTCATAAAGAATTTTTTATGCATATTTTTGCTTTCCTTATTTAATTGAAGTATGTGTCTACCTTTACATTTCAAATTACGAAAAAAAATACAATTTTAACTCTTTCATGAAGTTCTCTGATGGTACGAAAACTATCCGACCATATTCAAAAATTCAATTGAAAGGCACTTTAAATGTTTATTCTAAAAATCAATTTATTAACGATTCAAATTTGGAAATTTCATTTTTTACTCAAGTGAGAATATTGGAACAAACGATTCCAATTTAGAACAATTCATTTTAAAATATTTATAACGATAACTATAAGAAAAAAGTTTTATTCAAATTTGGAACGATTTGATTCATAGAGACGAAAAAACGAAAGCAATAGTATTCAATTCTTGGGATAGATTGACTGTACTTACTTGAAATTGAGGTTTTTGAAGGAAAAGTGGACCTCTACGATGCCGGTAGTCTTGACACGAGTCCTGAGGATATCCTGCTCTGTAGGCTGATAGTCTTTCGCACCCAGTCGATCGAGGTCGTCCAGGAAACTATAAATAAAGAAAAAACATCATTAATATTATGTTTACGATGGTCATTAAGAAGTTACGATGTACAATGCTTTGATTTAAGGTATGTGAATTTAACCATTAGAAATAAGGAGAATTTTGATTACGATAAAAATATATTTTGACCAAAACCGTCGTTGCATAAAGGAAGGAAATTTTTTTCGTTAATATTTTGAAAAAAACTTGTTTTTTCAGTCATCCGATGAAGCATTATAACTAATTGAAAATATTTAAAAATACGCAATTACAATCCTATATTAAACGATGTGTAATAATTGAGTAATAAATGTATCTTTCAAATAAACACGCGTACATCGAGTCTTAATTATTTCCTACGAGAAAAGAATTTATCGGTATGCGAGAATATTTTTCAATGGTTAATTTCTATTAAAAAAAAAAGTAACACGAAAATATGCACAACTATCGACGCATACTTCTCGGTCAATTGGCTATGATGTTTTGCAGGTGGCATGTAGACATGTTCTACGATCATATATATTTAAATATGAAGTTGCAATGACACATTAAATTCAAAAAAATATACTAGCAATTGAATATCGATGCTATAATATATAGAGAATATCTGCTCACCTGACGTTAGTTGAAAGTTAAATAAATACCGACTTTTATTAAGATGCGTGTTTTTAAATATGCTTTAGTCACAACGATTGAAAGCTGTTAAATACATTTCCTTGTACAATTTGAGTTGAACTGTTGTACACGATTCCACATGTTTCATCACTAACGACTCGGATTTCGTCTTTCGGCATTTCTTCAGGCATTCTTTTGGTCGTCTTATCAGTTCTATTGCATCCGTACATGTTAAGTCATAATTACCAACCAGTGGGCGGAGATTTTTTAGCAAATATGTAAAAAAAAACCTCCGCCCGCTTTCCTCATTTACATATTGTTTTCATTTTTGGCTCGAGAAAACAATGACCAAAATACGAGCAAAATCGAGTGAATATGAATCGTATGTTAATTAAACACAAGGCGTATCTACATAGATGTTAACAGTGAGATGTAGCAGTTTATTTCAATGAAAATGTGACATATGTAAGTTTTATTTAAAACAAAAATTGTCCCTTAAGATATAAATTTTAATGAAAATGTGATATCATATAACTGAGAAAATATAGTTTAAATATGCTTATCAAATATTCAGTGAATACTTATAAAAGAAACAGTTTCTAGCAATTAGTTAAAAATTATGATTTACTGTTTTACTGAAACATAATTTAAAAAAAACAGGAAGTCAACATAATAGAATTAGAATAAGGTGAAGGTATATATTAAACATATATTTGAGATCTGTTCCGTGCAGTTTTGCATCTCGAAAATAATTTTAAATGTAATCTGCTATATTTATCGACATAAACAAGACAAAGTTTGCGTCAAAAAAAAACACACACATACATTGAATTCTTACATTTTATTCGGCAGACAAAATTTATAAACAAAACCGTAAAATTCCTCACGGTAATTTTATGATATTTTTTTGAATTGTTGACTAAAACTGTAGTGTAACTTTAGTAGAACGGTAACATGAAGCTGCGCGTGTTTTACCGAACCTCGGAAATAACGATCTCGATGGAAATCAAACACGGTTCATTTTAGACTTCATATCCGGTTGGGTAGATATTAAAACAAATATTACGCGCTCACCTAGTAGTTATCGAACAATATTTTTTCATACGTCAGTACATTTACCATTATAAAAAATGTGTTGATTTATTAATGAATAGAAAATAATTTATAACCATGTAATTGACGAAGTAATGAATGTTAAATATTACGTATTTAATTGTACAATGAATTTATTAAAAAATAATAGTTTTTTTTTACAATGTTATGTTGATTGCATTCGCAGTATCTAAGAAAAATAAATTAGGATATAGTTTTTCAACGAATACAAAAAATTATCAAGTTTCGCAAAAAAAAAAAAACAATACATATGCGCTGGCTGACATTTCTCATTCGATAAAAAATTTGTACATCACATGTGTAAAAAAATAACATTTTTGAAATGTCGTAGAATAAAATTAATTTTTGACTTTGAACTTTTGAATCTTAAATATTTTGAAATGCGAAGAAATAAAAAGAAAAAATACTTTCGCGCGATACTTTGTGAAGACGCGGCTAGGATAAATTTCCCGGGAATAATAATACGTTCGCAAGCAGAGATGTCGATATCAGTAACGAGTACAAGTACTAGTACAAGATATAATTGAGTATTGGATCTACTCGAATAAAAAAGTAGGTAATGTCAGTAACGTCAGTAATGAAAGATTCTAAATAATATTTGTTAATCAGTAAATAAGTGCATTTTTTTTATCAACACTAAGCATTCGGCATACTGGGCGACAGTCGGGTAGTAAGCCAGAAATTATGGATACTTGCATACTGTCGGAGGAAGCGATGGAATTGGCGGTGGATATTTTTTTTTGTATACGTCTGTCAAAAGAAGAATACAGAGATATATGTTCATTGTCGATTATTGAAATACTCATATAGTAGTGTGATATATTCCATCCTTATTCGTTACACGAAATAAAATGTGGCGTATAGATCGAAAAAAAGAGGGGAACGTTTACAAATGAGAAATGGGAAACAAACATCTGTGAGAATAAATTGCATAACACCCGCGAGGATTTTCACATTCGGAAAAACAGAGGTCGCGCTATTTTTCAAAGTTTTTTTCAAAAAATTCAAAGTCAGTTGTAAGCAGACCGTGATACGCGTTCTAAAATGGTTGATTCAAGCAGAATTAATAAACGTACATATAATTAAGTTTATTATATGGTAAAATAATGATATAAAAAAAAATTACAAAACATTAAATTGTATCCACAATACCGGTATTACGTATTGATTGAAATAAATAATAAAAATCATTTCACATACATCCTTATTGGGAAAAGTTAAAGGTGTAATTTTTTTTCACAATAAATCTACTAGTAGATCATTTTTATGCACTTGTAGAGTTCGGCGATATTAGCTAAAAAATGATATGATTTAAATCATATTATAACTGAAAACAACGAAAAAAATACGTTTTATCGTTATAAATATGAGAATATCTAAATGTTTTATGTTGTATCTTCATTCAAAAACTTCTTCATGAAAAATGATTTAGAATATAAAAATTGCAAAGTTCTACCATATACGATTTTTTATAGAACTCGGAAATATAATATAAAATCAAAAGTAGTGGGTTTTTTTTATCCATCAGTTGATAAAATCGTACAAAATCACGCGGGAAAAATATGCACATGGTCTGATAAATGAATTCAAGAACAAGTTAATTTTTATTAAAAACTTGAGTAAGTAAGTATTCTAAGGAATGAAAATTTTTTGTTTAATTATCTTTCAAAACTTGATTAGTTTGATTTGAATGTAATGTTGAAACTAAATTATATACTTCATTATTCAAAAAAATCTTTTAGTCGTTATCGTTAGCTGTCGCTTTTGGGATACAAAAAATGGATGAAAGAATTTCAAGAAACAAAATATGATGCGCTTTTGCGCAGCGATCTTCTTCTTTTGGAAGACAGAAGAAAGAAGTTATCCCCGGTTTAAGAGCGGGTTGAGGCGGAGAATCACGGTGCGGGTGCAGCGGTAAGACGTTGGGGGATAAGAGGGGTAAGGGTGCGGCAACAGGTAATCCGCGTAGCATTTGCTACGACAGCGAGAAACAAGATAGAATTCTTTTATTCCGTGAATATACACTAGCGCTATATTGGTGCGGATAAAAAAAGAAACTATTTTATTTGAGTTAGATTATCGTTGTACACAGATTTAAATTTAAATATATAAAGAAAATTATTGTTACTTTACAATGTTCTGTAAAACTCTTAGGCGACCTTAATTCTTATTAAGTAGACGAATTTTGATTCGGTATTATTTAAACTGCATTTTATAGTGTAGTGTAAATATTCTTGAATAATTTTGGCTAATAAAGTGTATTTATGTAATTTATATATATCAAAAGGAAGAGCTACAAAAACTGTATGAATAAGAAAAAAGAAAATTTTAGTTGCGTATTTTGTCGTGTTGCTTGAAATTGTTACGATAAAGGTAAACCAGCGGTCATTTTCCCCACGGAGTATCTACGGCTGTATCCGCTCGCATCTACGCCAAGCCGTTAAGGATCGTAGACCATACTTGAAGAGCTTTTGTAGAGCACACTTTAAAACAAGAATTGTATTCCACACGGTAAGATAGTAACACAACAGAAAAAATAGCATTAGTTTGAGTGGTGCCGTACTTACAAAAAAATATGGCCGAGACATAGCAATGATGTATATTGTAATCATACCAACTATCAGTCGCGAATACAATTAATAAACGATTTTACTCGACGTTTGGTGGAAAAAAATATGTTCGCTGCCAATGTGCATAAGGCATCGTAATATAGGTATCTTAAGAGTTTTTTTTTTCTACAACAACAGTTTATTAAATTGCAGTCTATTTTAGCTTATTTAAGATTACAAGTCACCTGTTAAGCATATCAAAAAAATATGTAGATTCAAATTTTTGTCAAAGTTTTGGATCGTCCTAGGCGTTCAGGTATCATGAACCCGGAAGTACCCGGAATAGTTTCATATAGCTGGCGTAAGAAGGTTCGCGCAGATAGAATGCAAGAAAGAGAAGATTAAATCCCGCAGGAGTGTTAACTGAAGGCTTTATTGCTGCTGTAGACACACAATTGAGGATCTATCTACTTATCATTGTATTGTACAGTCGACTGCAACAATATCGCCAGGTTCCTTTGTAGAGCTTTCGAGAAAAGTTTTCAACTAGGGTAACTCCCCAGGGATACCGACACAATCATCGGGATGCGAATTCTTTTTATTCAACATCTCAGCAATAAAGTGTAACGTATGTTAACAGAAAAAGTAGATTTATTATTTTTTTTATAACGATAATGTGATTTTTTTGTATAATCGTACATAGATTTTTAGAAGACGTTTATCCTCGCTTAAATTTAACGATAAAAACGTCTAGTAAGAAAATTGCCAGAAACAAAAAATATGTCGATTGTTTGATCACACACAAGTCGTTTTTGTGAGTTTAGCAAAAAAAAACTTTTTAATTTACTGATGTTTTCGATTCTAGATGTGAAAATAAATATATAAATGTTTAAAAATGGAAAAAAAATCTTTTTTGCGGTTCATGTTATATTGAACTTTTCAACGCATTGTGTATTCGATCGGTATTGCGATCCGAACTAGTCGCAATGTTATAACTTTTGCTCATCATGGTGTTTTTATACCAGTATTATTATATTCATCCGGTATTGCAATCTTTAGTTGAAAATGATGCCAATGATGATGATCTTAAGATTGGCGTTCGCTTGGCGGAATTGAATAATTGATGATTTTATTTACGCAAATACATTATTATATTGAACGAATATGAATAATATGAAAAGTATATCGAGAAATGAACTCACCTTGATAAATATTACGAAAATTGCCTTTCGATCATTTTCCAGGAAATTCAAAGTCAATGTTCAAATCGTTATACGGTGTGATACTTCTGTATTATGAGAAATTTATTATCTGAAGGCAATTATAATGTTAACAACGACTAAAAATATACTCAAAGAAATAGAAAGGATAAAAATATTTGTAGACACTTGCTAAAGCTGACTACATTTAATTATATATATATAAAACACACACAAATAAGTGCCAATAGAAAATAATTATAATTTACAAAAAATCAAAAAGTGTGTAGATGTCTTCATATATATAAGTATGCGTAATATATTGCTTATCTAGATATACATTTATTATAATACATGCACAATATATAAATGTATACATCGATGAGCTTTTCACGCTGAGATCTGTACGGTTGGATTTCCGCCTGAAATCAGTTTACGGCGTATCAGGAAGCCTGCGGAAGCTGCTTTTGCTAGTATTGGTGCAGTGGTACACACCATTTGTTTGGTCATCGATATCGATGACTAGTTTTATTTTATGAACATTTTTTTAGTGATATACGTAATTTCAATATTTTAGTAATGAATAGAGAATTTTCATCCGATACTTGCGGATTTTTTTACAAGCATTACTAGCGAGCTTCGAACATGATTGATATCTTCATTATATCTACCACGACATGTGAAAATAAGAGACTTAGAAATTTGGAAATTTGTTAACTTGCTGTCTACGTTGATATACAATTAAAATTTCCGAATTAATATCATGTCTAAACTATGTTGAATTGGATAATGAAAACAATATTACATATTGATGGAATTTATTTGTTGGTTTCAAATACACATGAAAACTGAGTTTTTTTATTGTCAGATTGTAACGAAAATGCAATTTATTTTGATGTGGACGAAAATTACGGTAATATATTACTTACATCTTTTTTGTAGTCAGTAATTCGACAAAAAAAATAAAAATCACAAATAATTATCATAGAATCAACATATAAAATAGATTATGGATATTAAGGAAATGGTTTAAATTGCCGATTAGTTTGGCACGTGTCCCGTATGCTCCGGTTTACAACCGCTGCACGAAGTATCGGAGGCTGAAGGGGTGAGGTTCCAAGCCTCCGTGGGGGGACAGAAGGACGTGGGCGCGGTTTTGACGTCACGGGATCAATAAGCAAGGCGTGCGGCTATGGTGCTACGGCTCTACGCGGCGTAGAGAAGCGACGGAAGTTTTGCTAGTGCTATGTGATCGTAACCTATGCACTCTATATAGGGAAGTGAACTATGTATTACGGAACTGTACTATCAAGTATATATTTTAGCGTACAGGCTACAAGCTATAAAGATAAATTAATCACAACTTTATAGATATTTTACTTACTAAATTACATGTCGACACAATTAATAATATTAACATTTATATGTAATATATGTATTGAATTAAAGATTTACTCTATTGATTGTAGGAATGTTTTTAATAATGAAAGATTTACAACGTAATCAAGCAAGAGTTTTTAAATCAAATTGCTAGTTTTTTATTTATTTCACTCGCTTTGTACTATTATTTGGCTCACAAGTGTTTTTTGAAAAGCATATTTAAACAAAACTGCTCGTATCTTTCTGATTAAAGAATTATTGTTCACGGCTGCAGTGGTGAGTATATTTTTGCTAATCTGGTAAGAAAAATGGAGATTCACAGCTCACTTATTATATGGGAACCCCAATTCTATATGTGAATTTATCAACCAATGCAATAAATGTTTTCAAATTGGAAAACCTCACAACATAAACTTGATGAGAATTTCAACAAATAAATTGAGCTCTATTTGATAAAAAAAGATACACGTCCAAACCCTGAATATAGAAACTGAAAAAATCCAAATTTAATATTGACCTTGCCGGGAAGAGGAATCTGACGTACCATGCCGATACAAGTGAAAATGAAAGCAATCACACTAAGTCACAATAAAGTTTATTATATAAAAGTTCGACTAATAATAAAAAGTAAAGCATATTATAAAACATTGCACGGCCTAGATTGGACTCTTAGATGCCAAAAATTATTTCAAAAACAATCAATCATTTTAAGACAGTTGATATTGCAATTATTGCCGGTGATTTTATACAACGGCATGTCAGTTACACCATTGTATTATTTTTTCTTAATATTATTACTTCTGCAATATTATATTATCATACTAACAAATTGCAGCAGTAATTGTGTCGCAAATTGTCTACCGAGATCAGACGATTCTCAAAATTTAATCAATCCGGCACCTCTCGACTACACTGTATTGAATTCAATCAAATTATTTAACTTTGCAGTGATTTATTTAAAAAGTGGTGATAAGGAAATTATTGATATTTTTAAGCAAAGGAATTAGGCTGAATCTTACAGTTATTGACCATGATATAGTACTTGATTTGATTACAATAATGACTATCTCATTTTGTCACCATTTGTAGTTAAGCTGTCTTTATTTAGGAATTCGTATTACAGAATATACGATTAAGAAATGTTAGTGTTGATAATTGTAGTTTTATAAACCCTCCTTTTAAATTACTTTACTTGAAACCAGGAGTGGCCAATTGCTGTACTTCTGCTCTTCATTTAGATAAATGGTATAAACCAATGATGGCGCACATTTTTATTTTAACTCTTTCAGTGCCAAGACCTTAAAAATATTTCACAAGCAATAAGCCGCGTGTTTTCAAAACATTCGTGCAAAACTAACTCTAGTGAGAAATCATAGCTTTTTTTTAATAATTTTTGAATTTTTTCATAAAAAAAAATACCACATGTTGATATGTTACGTTTTACCCCGCTTAAAATTAAATCATTTAAATTGGATATATTACACATTCATTACGATAATAAATGACAATAGGTACCAGAAACAAAATATTAATAAATTTCAAGTGTCAGACCAAAAAATGATTCACAAACAAGTTGTTAGTCACACAGTTAGATATTGTAATTAAAAAAAAAACAAAACAAAAAACTGGTAAAGTTCGTCAGTCGAAAATGCAAGGCACGGTCAGTAGTTTTGATTTAGTGTCGACATTTATTTGACAGCTTTTTTGAAAGAAGTGCATTGTATCACCAGATACTGAGGAATGTATGTATATTTTAATTAAGATAAAAACTGAAATTTAGTAACGCCTTAAGATGTTAACTCTTCCAAGATCTTTCGTAAGAAAATTACCGTATATTACATAACCGTAATTTGAAGATGAATCTAATTGAAGTTTTGCTTTGTTTTTGTATAAAGTTTGGATTTTTTATTCGAAAAAGAAGCAAGTATTGAGCTAGGATGTATGCAGATAATGATATAAAGAATTTAGCTCAAGAAACTCAGTACAGTAATTTCAGCATGAATACTATATTATAGAATTGGGGAAAAAGTATTTAAAGAATTGCTGATAGCCTTTGCCTTCAAACCATTATTATTATAAGATTACTATTGCTAATGATTATAAAAATATAATACATTGCATTGTTTTTGGTATATCTGTAACGCACAGCATATATACTCTTATTTTCTTGAAGTATTGAGATATTTATATTTTAAACAAAAATAAAAAAAAATTAGGACTATTTCCAAAACATATTTTAGTATCAGGGCCAGTTTCGATCATCACGAAGTTTTGCGTACAAACTAATAATTGACTCAAAATTTTTGTGTTATCAATAGCCATACTGTAATTTGTATTCTATCAGTTGACAATACTCGTAAACGTGAGCAGAACCGTTCCTGATCATAAAATATAATTCATTTCCTACAAGAAGTGACAGTCAACTCCTTGAAAGAGTATGTTGATAAGAGCCACTACTATCAAGTATTTGGGAAAGTATGATAATTGCATACAATTTATTTTGTTTGTTTTTGTATGTCCCAGTAAACTGTTGACGTCACTGTATAGTAAACAAAATTTAGCATCACTATCGCTATCGTGTATACGGTGCTTTACTTTTATCAAAATTAAGGCAATATATTACACCAAATTAAATCCGCCCCGCGTCGTCGACAGGTAGTGTTAATGAATTCCTGGTAGTAGTGGCACACACTTGACAGAGTGTCGAACCTGAGACAGGCCCCGTCAAGGTCGGGACTCGACCCCAGGAGGTCCGTATCGACTGGGTCGCGGCTGAAAATAGAAAGATACGCGTGCGCAGGCCTGGAGCGATTCATTTACGCGCTAAGGCACACTGGTTTCAATTGCAACAAGAAATTTCCCAATTAGAATGGCAAATTAACAGCCTAACCAGTGTAAATGAGGATAAGCGTTTCGAAGAAACATATATTTTTATGATATTTTCTGGTGTGGGAAATATAGAGTAGAACAGAATGTATCTTATTCCAGTCAGAAGTTATCTACGCTTATAATGAATATATACAAAAAATCAATTTAACAAATCGAAGGTTGTGGTGTAAGTATGTATTTCAGAAAAACAACTAAATTCAACGACTTGTCTAATTTGTATAGATACAATGAATGCGGCAGTGTTGGGACTAGGTTAACATGTGGTACTGTCACCTAACTTCGGCAAAATAAATTGTCTTCGATAAAATATGTAGACACGACCAGCATGTCGATGGCATTTTTTTAAAACATACCTAAGACCGGTGGATTATAATCTAGTGACATACATACTAAAAAAATAATTACAATTTAAATTTACGAATTGAGAAGGAAAAATATTCAAGCAATTAGACTGTCTGCTAAAATTAGAATTTAAGAAGGGACAAAAATATATTTTAAATCATGTTTCGAAATTGCGTGTCAGCGGAAAGAAACATTTTTACATTACGCGCCAATTGTACAGATTGAATTATCAAAGTGCCAGTGTGCATAAATTTTACATTTGCTCATTTATTTTTAATTTGATTTAGAACAACGAATAACGTTATTTAAGAGTAACGGATAAAATACAAAGTTCACCACATGAAAAAAGTGAGTAGAGATATAGTAAAAAAATAATATTTAGGTAATGTATAAAATAAGATTTTAATCAACTTGCTCGATTTAATTATGATAAAATTATGTTTATTCAAAAGATATTTTTAAATTAACTTATAATACAAGTGAAATATACGATCAACAAGTGATCTCTTTTTGAAATTCAACCCATTGGCTAATATTGCCTTAACTGTTGAGATGGCTGTTGGCAGTATTTTGAAAGTTGATACTAAAATGCATATGATTGTAACAGTGTTTATATCGTTTCTATATTTATTGATTGAATTGGCATTCACTTGGTAGAACTCCATAACAATACGGTGAAAAATAGCAATGTATTTTAGTTCTATATTTTTTTTTTGTAGAATTAAAATACATTTCTACTTTTGACGGAGACGTCTGAACTATAGTTCTGATGATGGCATGATCCGAAATGGCTATCAACTATATCTTAAAAATAATTAATTGTAGAACTAAAATACATTGCCATTTTTCCACCGTGTTTCTATATTTCACCAGCTAATGTGAATTACTTGTTTACAGTCATGTTTATATTAAACGACCAAAGTGAAAAAAAAAACTATAAAATGGAAGAAGAGGTTAATTGGAAAAATAATTAATAAAAAAATATTGTTATATTCAATGATATTCAAATATTTTCCAATTTTATGCGAGCCGTAAATAGACACATAAATTTATAATATGGTTTGAATATTACTATTTTTTTTAATACAATTAAAGTTTGACATAAAAATCGTATAAATCAGAAACACAAAAATACAAGTTTGACCGCCACTGCATATCAAATAAGGGCCGCCAAAAATAGCCAGTTCCACAAGTGGTTCTCAGCATGCCGCTTGCGCACTTCTGTATATAATTATATATCTGGCGAAAATCAGTTTAGCAAATTGATATCTCTAGAAGATAAATTTATTACTAATGTAGTTAGGTTTCTCAACGAAAAAAACGGTGGGTACGATGCAATAGAGAAAGGTACACTGAGTGTAAAGTAGGCTAACATATTTTGGGATACGTTCAAAATGAATAGTAATATAACGTATGGCCTTCGAAAATTTTGAAGTGAGGAAAAAACTAAAGAAGTATCATTTAAATTATGAAAGGATAACTTCACATCGGGCTTCAGTTTGAAACTAACAAGTTAGCCAAAAAATTAGGTTGCAATAAACTCTGATTTAACAATTTACTATCACCGCTTTGGAATGACGAAATTTTTTGTTACTCGATTTCGTATTTTAACGATGACTTGAGCGTTAGGAGATGTTTTTTTTGATCACTCAGTATTCAAATCAGCCGCTGTGTTGGTCCATCCTTTGTAGTCATGTGTGCAATATATTAACGAATTAACATAAATGCGATATGGCTAAGTAAATTCAATATAGGCAAAATTCAAATTAAATAATTCTACACCATAACATAAAAACATCAATGTGGACGTATTAAATCTTACTATTTATGTTATAGTTGGTTGTTAGCGATTCAATAAAACACACACAATATGGAATAAAAATGAAATTATCATGAAACATTATAGACGAGTATCAAAAACCGGGATTTAAAACGATGTCTTTAAATAATGGATTTCATAGTTAACAATCTTAGCTATTTAAAAACACATAGTGAAAAATTTAACAAAATTCGATACTGAACTTAACTCAACTTTGTTTTCTTGCGAAGAATATATTCTACAAATTCGTTCTGTGCATTATATTTTCTTATCTGTGTATGTTTATATTGCTATAAAAAAAAAAACTTGAATTACCAAACCAAACTACAGATTTTCTTTACAAAGTATTGTCCGTTTAACGAAAGATAAAACTTAAAAAAAAAACACGAATCAAGCGGGCAATATAAAAAAATCATTTTAAATTCAAAAATGATAAATGAATCCTCAACGATGAATCAAATCTGTATTTTTTATAGATATATGGCTCGGGGCGTATATTGCAAACATCATATAAAGCAGTACGCTAGTACGGACGAAATATCGATAGCATACAAAATTACCGAACGCACGTGTTGAATATTTTTTGTCGAATGACGGAATGCCGAAGGTGAAATACAATTACGTAAAAATATCTCTACTTACATAATTTAAAATTTCACGATTTGTGTATGCTTAAGAAACTACAGTCAATATAAAATATTTAATAACATCATTGTGTTTTAATTAAATGAAGGTGATATGAAAGAAATTATTATTGCACGAATGTAATTAAAAAATAATTTCTTGGTAGGAATTGCGCAGTAAAGAAATAATCAAAAATATGCAATTTTATAAATGACGATTTATGCTTTTTATTAACATTTAAATTAATAGAAAATTGATAAATATTGAAACACAATTACTGAAATGTCTTCATTATGAGTCACCAATTTCAAATGGAGTGAGACATCGAAATTATCAAATCTTAAGAAAGACGTAGAATTGGATGCTGCGATGACAAAGTAATCATAGAAATTAATCTTAATAAATCAGCAATTTATTTCACCAGCGCAAAAATTTGTTAGGTGCATGATGATTTTAACGAACAGTTCTAACGATATATCGTTAAAAAATGTAGAATTAAGAACATATTGCCTTATTGTAATGCGAATATACCAAGTTAAATCAATGCAAAAAAAAACATCATTTTAAAAAACAAAATCCAGTTGATATTTAAAAAAATAACTTTTATTTAATTGACTATCAAATAAATGTTGTTGTTTTTACTGAAATATAATATTTAAATGAAGGCATTAACGTGACAACTGAAAAGAAGAATATATATTATTGAAAAAATCATCAACTAATTTAAATAAAATATGTTTCCAAAAATCCAGCGATGCGTAATAGATTATATTTCAGCCTTTGCAAAATTTAGTAAATCAACATTTTATTCTTTTGAATAATATATTTGCAATATACATTTGAGGAATTCGAAGGTTTTTCCTGTTTTTTTTTTCAAGGAGAAACTATAAGTCTTCGACACCTAAAACGCACGCCTGAAAATTTGATTTCGATCGATTAAGAAATATTGACATTTGATCAATATTTATAATAACCAAGGTGAAAATAATGGTCAAATGGACTTTGACAGTGACATGAAAATATAAAATATTATATATATGTACAATACAATACATGAACATCATTCGATTATCCGGGCCAAATATAAACTCACGTTTTCTGAAAAAGTGAGGATAATCGAGAATAAATTAAAAACACAACGAATAAATAATAACAAAAAATACTTTATGGTTTTTTTCCAGAACATGCTATTTTTTATGGTTTTATCCAGAACATGCTATTTATTTTATGTTGGTTATAGTTAAACGAATCTACTTGCTTACTGCTGACACCTAAATTAAAACTGTAGTAAAAAAAAGGAATCAAAAAGTATTGTTAAATTAACTAGCATTAAGCAAGAGTTAGACGCAGCGTTATGAGTTTCAGAAACAAGTTTTTTGCTATAATTTAACAGACTGAATTTTATTTTTTATTAAAATCAATGTTAAGTTAGTTTATAAGAGTATTAAAAATAGTAAAATAATGTGTACGGCGGGCATTTGTAGGTCGTTTGGACTTCTGTTTTTAACAATTAATATAAAATTCACCGTATACAGATTGAACAAAAACGTATGTTTGTTTTCAAAACAAATATTTATTGGTTCTATGTCTCGATTTTACTTTTTTAATTATACATAATTCACTTTATAGCTATACAATTATCATTTTTTTTGTTTAATTTTTTGATACCGTTAAGAAACGAAAATTAGTTCCAGCATGGAATACATAATATTTTAAGCTGACAACTATCTTGAGCACAAAAAATGTAACCGAAGCTTTACAAATGCAAATCAGGGTATGTAATTGTATTATATTTGTTTCCGTATTGTTTTTGCACCGTATATTATCCATCCACGCACGGTTTAAATTTGTCCTACATTTTGATCGTTCAAATCCAGTCTTGTCAAAAATTGCTCAAGCTATCAGTAATAATATTTTGATATTGGACAATCATATTTATTACATATATTATTGGTTATAAAACAAATGAATGTTTTTGTAACGATGCTCAAAAATTTGTAAAAGAAAGTTAGTATATTTTAATGTCTTATAATTTATATTATAGTAAAAATACTGAATTTAAATATATGAAAACTTGTATGGTATTAGAAAGGTATAATTAAAATCGTGTTATTAGTAGCGCAACTAATGGGTGCGTGATTGTGTCCACCGCACGAGTAGCTTTAAGATTATGGAAGGCTTCTAAGATTTAAAAAAAAACAATATTTTTTCAGGTTGTTGTAAATTAAATTTTGCGGTGGGGGCGTTAGTGAATATATTTTATGCTCGGATCTGTGATTATGTGTATGGAATATTGAGTAAATTTATATTTTTCAGTGGTAACAAATTATGATAGAAAATGTGTATAAATTAATAATTAGATTATTCTGTCATTCACGCGAGTAATGAAATTGCATACGTGCAAATGGATAGTCGACAAAACTGGCTGAAGCCTATTCATTTTTAACAGAAGAATGAATGAAATAAAAAAAATACTCGTATAACTTCCATTACAACTAAATGGATCAAAAGACATTATTAAATAAATATTATTGAAGGTGACGTACCGCTACCAATAAAATTAGAATAGTAATCAGACTATTAGCATAGCGGAGGCGAGCACTGTTCACAATAAATATTATATTTAAAATTTTAGTATCAGTAGTATATCAATATGAGGTCAGTAAGTATTATTGAGAATAATTATTTCACATTAAACAATTTGTTTTTGTAGACATTCAAATGTGTTCTTTTTTTAAATCATTCCCGAAGTGTCAAACATATGGAGATTATTTTAATATACGTTGATTTTTGATTGTATGCTACCCAATTATCTCCCAATTTACCCAATTATATTAATTGTGTATTATTGTAAATGGTTAACAAATAGATAATTATCAATAGATGCGTATCGTCTGTAGGTCACCGTTTGTCATCAATCAATGAAGAATTAATAGATAAGTTACCCTCACCTTAATGAACAAATGACTATTATTAAACTTGCCTCTCAAAGATTCTCTGGGTGAAGGTTGTCCGCACATTCAATATTTGATGTCAATTGAGAACACGACTTGTACGCGTAATGTTGGAAATGAAATAACGTTGAAAATTTTACATATAAAGTATCTATTATTTACTTAAATATGATATTGAAAACTCGAACCAAATATGACAGGATTTTTACTTAATTCTAAATATAGATTATAGTTTTCATTTTTTAAACCACGTCCAACATTGCAATTTATTTTAAATACATAGGAACTGGGTATAAGCCAAGTTTTTAACGATACTCTTCGAAAATGGTATTGTAAAAAGAATGTTTCAATATTATCACAACAGAAAGTACAGATGTTCAGTTTTTCAGGGACCGGGTTAGGCATGGAATTATCTCATGATGCTATTATGTTTTTGGACGCATATAAAATAATTATTGTAAATAATAAAAACAAATTTTTAGTACGTATTTCCACAATATATTTTCTGATCCGGACCATTTTCGCTCATCGCGAGCATCATCAACATTTTTTTTGTGGTGTTGAAGACTGTTTCAATTTGTATTTTTTAAATAACACATTAAAAGTGACAAGAATATCAATTAAAAATCAACGATTTTTTTTTATTTCAAAAATGCAACTGACAGGATTTAAGTTCTACAAAAGTGACAATTATATATGCACATTTTATTAATCAGTATACTATTCGTAGCTTCAATAAATTTCGTTTCTTTATCATAATTATTTTTCAATTAATTTCATAAAAAAGGTTTTTGTTTGAAATATTTCTTGTATTTTCAATCGGTTGAAATTTCTCTGCACAACTGAAAGAAAATAGTTTTAATGCACTTGTAACACCTAAAACGAATCGTCATTAAGTTATTCTCCTAGTTGTATTACTTGTATAAAAATATGACACCATGTTTTTGAAAAATATTTAACATATTATATTTCTTGATGATATTAAAAAATGTCGAATTTGTAATTTAAAAATTTTGAACTGAAAAACTGACCATGAACTTCACCTCGTGCGTCGTTGAAAATGTCCGCGTTTTAAATATTCATTAATAATATACAGAAATTATTACACACAGCTTAACATATCTCCTCATCTTAGAGTTTTGACCGTGAACCCCGAAACGCGTTTCTCGTACAGAACCAATTAATTTTACTTCTTGCCCTTTGCATAAAATAGACATTCATACTTCAATCGTAGGATATTAATAATAAGTGATAATTGGTTTATTAATAAACATATGAAGCATTTAAATTAAATAATATTAAATAATAATATCGTTATCAAATACAAGATTGAACTATGTCTAGATACATTGATTATAAAGCATTGCAGTATACATTGTTAAAATTTGATACGATGCGACGATAATTATATCAAAGCCTTTCATTATATAGTAAACACCTCTATAACGTTCAACCAGATGTAGAAGTTTCCTATAGCGTAAGTGGCAGTCCCCCGTGTAGTGTAAAAATTCACAAAACGCCAAATTTTCAAGGTCAAATTAGAATTCCCATAAATATATGATGTCTACATATTTTATATGCGTGGACCGAAAAAGTCTTTTGTTCCTTGACTTTGTTAGACGTATTCAATGTCAACGTAAAATTTAAGTTAATTTGATTAAAAAAAATGTTTTAAAAATACATTTGAACGAACCTAACATCAAATTTTGGACGGGTGCCTAGTCCCCTATAACCTAGTTTCCTACAGCGTAATCTCAATCTCTATGATATAGAAGGAAAGGTAGGGGGTCGATTACCCAAAGAATAACGTCATAAAAAGTGAACACAGGAAAAAAATTAAGAAGTCAAGGGTGACCAAAAATAATATAATTACTCTATAATGTGAATACTATGCATGACCCACAGATGATACAAATTAATAGTCGTTGAATGCTATAATGATATTTTTTTCTTTTTTTCTAGCATAGAAAATCGTTTTTAGAGCTACATTTTCCATGTATACGATTTTTAGTGGCAGTTATAGAAAAAAATATATTTAACTGGAATGAAACAGTCAGCTATAAATATAAAATTTCTTGACCATATACAAAATTTATCCGTAACACTTTCTTATTACAATATTTGATAAATTAATCAAATCACATGAATTCATAGAGAAAAGAAATAATAATTGTATAAATATGCATAATAATTGTTATCAAATACATAATAAAGACAAGTCGTTTCATAGTATCGTTGCCACATTTCATTTTTTTAATACCCTTTCAACAAACTAAAACTGCGTATTTTACGATGTAGCTTGACATTCTATTTATACATAAATGCTATATGTTTTCTATTAATAATTTAGCATCAAAATATATTGGAATATAAAAATTTTATTCGCGTCATTTACAGAATATCGTTGACGAGTTATTTTAATTTGAAACACGTGGCAACTTTGAATGAAGTTTTTTAAATGGGCGTGTCGACAAATATTTTGAAACTATAAGTTCAACTAACCTTAGAAATTATGTT
Organism: Himalopsyche japonica; assembly: GCA_028555115.1. Classification (NCBI taxonomy): domain Eukaryota; kingdom Metazoa; phylum Arthropoda; class Insecta; order Trichoptera; family Rhyacophilidae; genus Himalopsyche; species Himalopsyche japonica. The sequence continues at coordinate 1,007,555 of JAHFWJ010000578.1, read as the reverse complement.
GTTTTATTATTTTGTAACAAACGGTGGACATAAATATATTTTAATCGTGGGAAAATTAAATTACCTCAAGTATGTGATGATTAGTATTGGCAATGAGTAGATATTTTTATATTACCAAGAAGTGAATTTGTAGATTTCTAATAGACTCATTAACTAGAAAGATATAATGTGTTCAATGTAATAGGTGCCTCATTGTAAAGTTAATATCGAATTAATGAAGTAATTGGAATCAATAACAAGATTATTTTTTGTAATTATTCAGTTGGGTAGAAGATGATTTTAGTCACGAATTGCAATCATAATACTGAATCCATCTATTCAAAAAGTTTTAACATTTAGCATACCGGTGAAAGTAGAAACAATTAAGACTTTAGTCAACGAACTAATTGTCATCTTATTTATGGATATGTGAATATTTGATTATTCAAATTTTAATTATTTTAAATAATAACAATATATTGATAGCATATTAAAAGTGGAAAATTTGAATTTCTGAAACTTTCTATATGTTATATATGTTTTGTCATTCAGGGGACACGGATTTCGGGAACGAACAAAAGACTCCAAAATTTAATTTTGATATTAAAATTCTATCAAGTACTCACCTTCTGTCGATATCGTTAATTATTTCTGATTATTTCGTTCTTCTAAAACCATTGTCGCTTTCAATTCAAGAGAAGTTGATAAGAGCTACTTGTCTTGGGATATATGTTAGTAAGTCTAGATGCTTTTCAATGAGCAAAACGCATGTCACATCTAGGAATTCACCAAGTGTTATAATAAAGTAATAAATTTCATTTATACAAGTTTCTTCAAATAAAACACTAAATAACGTTTCGATATGTTTTAATAAAAAAATTTAAGTTGTTAAAACCAAATGTGAACGAAAAATCGATGCCCATCACACGGTTATTATTATTCACCTCGAAATAGGTTGAACGTGTAAAAAAAATTATTCCGCAACGACTGCGGAGTGCGTGAGAGTAAAGTATGGTGTCCACTATCCATTTGAGTATTATAATCGCTACAGCTTATAAATTAAAATTGACACGATTTTTTTTTAAATATTACAATTTTTATCGGTGTATTTTAGAGCCACTTCAAGGATTAAAAAATGCCTCGAACATAAAAATGTAAGATCAAGGCAAACCAAACGATATTTTGTTATTAATTATTATAAGTATTTGATGCAAATTAAAATGCCTATAAAATAGTAGTCTTTTTTAAAGTAGATTTATTAATCTTTAAGAAGAACATTTAGATCAGGGGAGGGCAAAGTGCGGTCCGCCACCATTAATAGTATTACGAACAACTTTTTTTTAAATATTAACAATATTTAAAAAATTAAAATAGTGTACCAACAGAACTACAACTTGAGATTATTGATCTGTAGGGTGACACTGATTTAAGGGAATGGCACCGTTGTGAAGATATCTCCAAAATTTACAATGCCTTTAATTCAGACAAATTGATCAACTGAAAGACTATGCAAAAAATGTTCTATTTTATTTTTGGATCAACCTATATATGTGAACAAAAGTTTTCGATGATGAACCTCACCTCATCTGAACACCTAAATTTCAAAACAAGATGTTTCAAAACAACACAACAGTTTCATTACTCTCAATATTTTTTGTGTAATGTTTATTTTATTCGGATATCGTATTTATTCCGGATTCGGTATTTATTTTTTGTGATAAAAAATAGTGTAGATCTAAAAATTATATATTAATTGCAGCCCGCCACTCATTTTGACTTCTTGAATTTGGCCCTCCATTCAAAATGTTTGCCCTCCCTGATTTAGAAAATGAAAAGGTTACATTCAATATTCTGTATATATGACTTTCAATTCAACGATTAAAGCACATGAGAATTCGTCCAATTTGATTCTAGTATAAGAAGTCTAAGAAAGGTTTTCCTATTATAATAAAGGATTTGTGTCCTTAAGAATTGCTGCTTATTAAATAAGATACATTAAAAAATGAAATCGCGAAGTGAGAAACGTTATTAGCTGTTGATTTATAGATATTTTATTTAAAACTTAATTATATAGTAAGCAAAATCAACGGAATAATATTATGAAAATCTTGGTTTTTTTTTTTATAAATTTAAAATACGACCATTACCATTATAAATCATGTATCCGTTTAAAAATCATTCATTTAATTTAAAATAAACCTTCAAAGCCAGTATGATGACTGAATCGAGTCGTGAAGATGGTAGATGTGATGTTTCTTCTCATTCCATATATGAGTTCGTCGTGTTCCAGTGTCATTTAACGCTGCCAATCATTTAGGTCTGGGTTTAATATCCGAAAATATCAATTTAATTTTGATAAATTCTACATAGATAGCAATACGTTTTTTTTTAAAATCCAATTGACCTCGAGTGATTTTAAAAATATATATCTCAAGTGATTCAAAAAGTTGAAACATATATCGCCATGGCCTCTGTTCGTCGTAATTCAAATATATTTTTTAAAACGAAAATTATGATATATATGTCTGTCAATCTGCGTCACAGAATAAAACACAAACTATTCTCTCTCTTACTCGTTCTGCATGCGCATTGTATGCATCAAGTGGATAGAGCAAATGTTGAAAGATGGGACTGTATCTGATTAAAATATAATGTAATAAATAATACAACATTGTATTGGCAGGTAACTGTCAAACAAGCAATTTAAACACATTATTGCTATAATTTTAGAGCTATAAGAAAATTTGCATACATCGAGTTCAAACCGTAAACAAATAATAAAACTTAAGTCAAGCATATCAGCTTAAGCTGTTGTTACCTAACACTGAATAACATTTACTCCGTGAGTTATTTTATAAGTTTGATATAATATTGCGAAAAGATAATGTCAAAGATCGTACCGCAAGTGAATATTTACGGTGACAAGAGGATGTAACGGTAAAAATAGATTATTTTTTACAGATATGGACTATAATCGTGTTTAGACATATGATAACATGTATGGTAAGTCAAACTCACTCACCAAAATCTACGCTAAGTCAATACTTCTTCATATATTTCATTACTTATGTTATTACAACCATTTCCGCTAGCAAATAGTTTGCGAAAAAACATCAAAATAGCCGCTATTTACAATTTCAAGTCCTTACAATGTCAACATCAAGTGTTGATTTTACTAAAAAGAAAATACTTTTTTTGGTGTTAAACATTAGGAATTTGTACATTTCGAAATGTATATTTATGTCATTTAAAATCCTTATAAAACAATGAATCCTCGGAATAATTGATCTAAATAATAAAAATTGTACCTACCCCATACCCGTCCCATGAAGAATTTGTCAAGGTAATATATCGCACCGTGCTATACAAGCGTTTTTTCGTATAGAAATTAAAATAATCTTAAATTACGACTATTACAAATGTATAAAGAATATGCTTGGACGTTTTTGAACTCACTTTCACCGGTATAAAATTGCAAGCTTTTTCTGTAATACATTACGAACGTTGCGGAAGATGAATGGATTGCAGTACACTTCACGTCGATTGTTCCAGGTCAAATTATTTAATGAAACTGTTACATATGGTGTTATTAGCTGATTAGCAACTTGCTGGCTCAACAAATCCAACAATTACTTGCAAATATGCTCCTCGTTATTTTACATTCTTTACACACAAATCAATCGATTAAATATCTATATAAATGGATATTATCAATCAATGTAGGTGTGTCTGTTTGTCTTTTATGCATTACTACACTATTCATCTAATTGATATGAAACTTTACGAATTTCGTAAGTAAACTCCCACAAAGGTTTCTGGCATCCCATAAAAAAAGGAAAATCTAAGTATAATTTAATCTATGTATATAAGTCAATGTATATGTGTCTGTTTGTCCCTTATGGATTACTAAACTATTCATCCGATCGATATGAAAATTTATAGTAATTTTGAGATCACTCCCGCAAAGGTTTTGTCATACCTCCCAAAATCGATATTGAACTTTACGAATTACTTAAGTACACTTTCGCGAAGGTTTCTGGTATATCACTCCAAAAAAATTATGTATAATCTAATCTATATATAAAAATATACATCAATGTATGTGTGGCCCCCAAAATCGATGTATTATCTTATTTATATTATTACTATACACTATTTAAAATTAAGTTGTTTGTAATCATAACAAGTTTCCATGAATTTCTTTACTCGTCGATGGCAGCAAAGTTCGACGGGTCAGCTAGTCGACTTTGTGAATGAATTGTATTTTGCAAACGAGTATGAAGCACAACACTTTTTGCGTAATATTTTTCCCAATCGTAAAAAATGTAGGCTACAAATGAGGTAATATTCATTTATTCGAGCAGTTAAAAATTTGATACAGATTTTTATATATAGCACGTACACCTACGATTTACCATCAACTCAGACAAGCGGAAATGATTTCTGTGTTAAATAGCAGCTTAAAACGCCGATGTTCTAAATATGTATATATAAAATGCAAGTCTGGTATGATAATGATGCAGTAAACTGCATTATTTGTATGGGCAGATGCATGACGAGTTTAATGTACATGCGTGTCGAGGCATAGTAATTGCATTTCTTCCATCGGATTATGCAATTACAAACATATTGAATTGAATTGCAACAAACTGCAGTAAAGTACAAACGTATTTAACGATTTTAGATAAGTATACACGATTCCATTTCTGAGGCTGATATGTTGCGTTGCGTAGTTAACGATTACTTTAATACATCGGGGGTCCATTTTTGATACCGAAAATTATAGTCGCAAATAATCTGGGGGTTTCAGTGACTGAATACTGAAAAATCTCCATATATATCTATATGATAGCTCTTTCTACTATTATCAGTTCGAGGCTAGAAGGATAGTTACTGATGAGACTTTCCTAATAGTTAATAATCGCTCTTGCTACGCTCCGTTTGTATCGCCTGAAGGTTGGGGATTATAGACATCACAGGCATTGGAATAAAAATTCAAAAATCTATAAAATATGTTTTTACCAGGACTCGTTCGTTAAATTCGTAATTTGCAAATTAATTTTATTATTATTCATCGAGACAAAATTATTCAAAATCCTAATAAGATAATTATAAACCAGATATTTACAAACACCATCTGGTTTATAATTACCAGTTTTAGTATTTACATTATTCTACCGTAGTATAGTTTACTATGTTGTCAAGGTGGGTGACAAAGAAATGTATTCTGTATAAAGTGGTTTTATAATGGAAAAAAACTGTTTTATAATAAATAAAGATATAACAATATTTTCCGATCATTTCCTATAGGAATATTACTCATATGAAACGAATGTAAATTTTTTCAAAACGCATAGGATTATTATCGATTTGATCGGAAAATTTTAGCAATGAACAAGGTAATTAATTGTCTTGCAATTTTTAAAGAACAAGGTAAAATCAAATGAATCTTTTGCATGAAACGGGTTTATTCAATCAAAAATCTAAATATTTTAAATAATAAAAAAATGCATTTTAAAAATAATATTTAAACGATAATTATTTCATATAAACACCTTTTATTACTATGCTATATAGTTTGTAATAGTGAAAAAATATTTTTTATATATATTAAAATTAATTAAGATTTCAATTATGTTAATAATTTTCTTTTCTCTATACTAATCGTCACTCAGAGTGTATTAGAGATAGAGATATTTCTCTATAGTAATAACTCAAATAAATTTTTCTCCCCACAAAACACTACACTGAGTTTTTTACATGGCCGAGATATCAAACGTCGTGTTTACTGTTCCTATTACAGTAATGACAGTAAAATGACGGGAAGTATGTTGTTTTTGATTAGCCGTGCTTTACGACATATTGTACACAATAATTTCGCGTCACGGTATTCCTACATTGTACATACAAATCTAATGAATAATAACGCTTTAAAGATTTAAGCAACATTGGCAATAAACACGGTGAAAAAATAGCAATGTATTAGTTCTACCAAGTGAATGCCAATTCAATCAATAAATTGGCAATAAATGTGGGTAAATCCACAAAATTATCCAGAACCATAAATGCTTCCAAATTCGTTTTCAATATAACCACTTTTAGTTTCGTTTTTTGATTCGATTTCAGTATGCGCAGTAGAGGAAAAATAAAGACACCAGTAATTTTGCATGTAAATCCATAAATTTTGTGATTTCGTAGAATTCAAATATCTAAGTCCACATTCAAAGTTTCAAATAATTTCATGTGTCTTCTATAGTAGCAATACCCGACAAAGTTTACCACTTAACTACGGAGCTGCTAATTGACATATTATTTACAGGATAAAATAAAAGTTATTATTTTAAATCCCTTTAGTATAAAATTGCGATTGATAGCATTGAATTTCCACATGGTATCTTCTTTTCTCGACGTTGTCACAGCTGTCACATGTTCGAGGAGTATATTTGTACTAAAAAATAATACACCTAATATGGTATAATATAAGGAACACCTAGCAAAACACTAAGTGAAATAAAATTGAACCTTCACAAAGTTATCGCCAAATCTATCAAAATATGAATTCATAATTTTAGGGTCCAAACAAGACTCATTAAGAAAATCATATTTTATTATTTAAATATATTATAACGGATAATTTATTCAAAATATCTATATTAGGCCCTTTCATGTGTCAAAAGCAAGGTATAAATTTTCGGATTTTTTTAAATGCAATTTCGATTATTTTTTTGGTTCAAGATCGCCTGGAAATTACGAAAATATGCTTAATTTGAAATATGAGGAAATACAGTCAATTCAGTTATTTAAATTTTTCAAATTTCTTAGACGAAATACTGAATATATATCACTGCAAATTACCGGTGACTAGCGGTAAGCTTGGCAACTGCTAGTTCAGATCATTATCATTCGACCACGACTAACACAAATCGAAAACTGATGTGTAATGTCAACATGACTAGGTTTAATAAAACGATATAGATATTTATAGGTTGAACTCTAAAATAAGTAACTATTTACTTATACACGACGAGCTTTCACGTAAAAAATCGAAAATACTACGATATAAACAGTTCATTATGATTCAAACATATTTCTTTCCAAAAGCGAGTTTAGTGACCCAGAAGTGAATTTACAATGAGATAATAAAGTGTTTTTTTTGTCATACACAGAAATATTGCGTAATCCTCAAAATTAGAAAATTATTTCGCATAATCGAGGAGACCACTATTAAATCTACATAATTTGCTGCCGTCAATAAAAATATTTTTTGAATACTTTCGATTACAAATAAAAAATAATGTCTCTGAGAAACATACAAATAACAAGTTTCTTTCATATGTGGTGAACAATTTTTTTAAAAATAGTTAAACGGAATTAGTCTATATCATTGGCGTATTGACGTGCAATTTATTTAATTTGTCGTATTTTTATGATTCACTGAATTTGGAGTGCGTCTTGAATTAAGGAAAGACAGTACTTGTGTTATCTAACCCAGTTTCGTAAAATCAAAAATATGACGTATTACTTATGGATAATTCAAAATTCTCCTTCTAGTTAAATGTATAATAACATTCTTTCGAAATCTATAACACAACGAAGATATTCAATTATTTTACTACAAAGAATCTAAAACTAATGATGATGAAAATTCTATCACAACTCCTACTCTAACTCTCTATATTAAATATTCTCTGCATAAAAAAATGATATTGAAATTCCATCAAGTATTGTCAGTCAATATCTTGAATGAAAAATTAAGGTGTGATTCTTTGTTTTTTTAATGGTTTTAAAATGAGATGTTGTATTTATTTTATAACAATACGAATTAATTTAACTTTTCAAACAATACGGGTCTCAACCGTTAAAATATTTGAAAACTATGAACAATATATTATATCGCCCTTCAATAATATTGGTACACCATCTGAAAATTTATGCATTATCACACTCACAATCGAATGCTGTCACAATGATAGAAAAAGGTCACGTGTTTAAATTTTAAGAGCTTACTAGACGTTAAGCCATTGTGTATAAGTGTAGTAAGTCAACGAACCAACCAATTCACTCACAGTCTTGCAATTGCAATAATAATTTGAAAAAAAAATATTGCATACTATATTTTTTATATCTATAAATTTAAAGTTATTGCGAATGTTTTATTTAATTAGCATATGTATTTTTAAAACAACCTGCAGAAAAATCTCGATTCAATGTAAGACTCGACGAAAATGAAAAAATAGACAACGTACATTAGACGATTCATAATTTTTATTTTTATTAAAATGTATTTTTGATACACAAAAATTAAAATATTTATTTTATACATATTTTCAGATGGTATTATAAATTGACAATTATAGGTTACGTTTCTTTTTAGTTTTAAAATAAACAATTAATCGAATCGGAACTAAAATATAAAAACATTTGGAGGATTGGTTTGATTGCAGAAGGCTGTATGCACCATTTTTATTTCATTGAGTATACAAAAACACATTAATAATTGTAGTCTATTCTAGAATTCAAATCCTTTTTAACCACAAACGAGTATAACGAATGCTCGAAAGAGCATCTGTGATTCGATTACATGCCTGACATTTAATAATAATTATTAGTAACTCATGAAAAATCAGTTTTAAAGAGTATATCAATGACAATAGATATTGTTGTATTCATTTAAATATTCATATGTTTTATATGTCAACGGCAATATCTACTCAAGTTGACCATGCCGTAGATATTTTGCGAAATAATTAACATCTTTATTTAGTATTGTATTGGTAGACTTGCAAAATATTTCAAGTTACAATACTTCGTAAGAATAACACATTTGTTTAAAAAAGTGCGTACAACAAACATTAAAACATATTTTGTTTTATGATTAGAGCCCGAATGATAACTGAATATTAAAATACAACAGGTGTGCCTGTAAAGATGTATAGCACACACATGCCAGATAACAGAGGTGAATCAGTGGCTCTAAACTGATGCTGCGCGAAATTATGGTTTGTGACAGTTTTTCTACGAGAACGGCTTTTGCTCTGTCGCTAAACTTTTATTTTTTGCAAAAAGTAAACATAAAATTACTGGTATAGGATATTATTTATGTTTAGCATTTAACACTTTTTTTAGATTCAGTCCTTTTCCACCATAATATAAAATAATAAAAACAAATATTTCTGACAAATATGTTGACGACCAAATTTCATTTGAGTAAAATGAAATACTTTTTGAAATATCTAATTCGAATTATCACGCTAATTTCCAAGTTATTATTAAACATGCGGACGAAATTCAATTTCATATAATTTGAATCCAAGACTCCCTGGTCAGTAAGCTAAATTGCATTACTGCACAATCTAAATAGTAATAATTTCAATAGTGTTTGTTTTTGGACGCAATGTGCATAACTAACATACTTCGTAACAAATTCTCCGTACGAAACTAATTTGTATGCGCATCTGACGTCTATTTGGATCAGTATATTATAAGGTCATTTCATAATATTGAATAATTTTAGAATGCGGAAAATTGCTGAGATTTATTTGAACAGACAATTTTCGACCGACTGGATGAGGTATAATTAAAAGAAGATTAAAAAAAATTCATCGCTGGTGATACAAAAATATAAACAAAATAAATTAATAAATGTCAAGTTAAAAATGTATAAGAACTCCCATCCTACAGCAGACTACCTTCAAATAAGAAGTGAAAATTCGGCTTTTTAATCGATTTAAAAAAAACGACACATAAATTAAGAAATAGGAAGATAACAACGTTAAACTGATTCTTTGCCATTGGCTGGAAAATCATCAGTGGTCTACTTAAACAATTATAGCGATGCGTAACTCTTGTTCAGTAAAAACAATATAATGATATATTTCCAAGAAAACCCTACATTTTTGCATCTTTACAAATAAAAAGTTCGCCATTCCTGCTATAGACTGAATTTTTTGTCATACAATCCATGTTTTTGATAACCTACTTATGATTTGTAATATGCCAAAAATAAATTAGCTTTATGCTATTCGCCCTGACTGTATAGAATAGTCATTTTACGATCAGCTATTTAAACCCATGATAGTAGAAAATAGAAGGAAGCATTCTACCTTACAAAAACATAATATAAGAAGCATCAGTATTACAAATTGGTTGCCCAACCTCCACATATTATATGTATGCATCTACTATTTCATAGCCATATACCATAAAGCATTAGAGGCCAAGAAAATAAAATAATAAGCATGCACTTTAGTGGTAAAAAAAGAAAAAAATCTTTGTCCTATAGAAAGAAGACATCAGCCAAAAAAAAAATGTTTTTAATGAGAAAAGTGCTGAGAATTCCATAGATAGAATTGACATTATTAATAAGTACACCGAGTTGAACGTCGATAAAATCAGTTTGCATTTGAAGTAATGTCCAATTGTAGTTGGTCAGATTGATCGCCCGAAAAGAAGAAGGCTTTCCAGACCATGCAAAAGATAATAAAGTATTGAGTCATGCGTAGGGCCAGCCAAAATGCGAACGTTGAATGTCATTTTATGTCAGAACTTTCGTCAGAAAGTGCCATGAATAATATTTCAATATATTCTTTTGAAGACCAGTAATCCATCAGACCTTACCTCGTAACACTTATTTACGAGGTAAGCTCTGAAATTTATCATTTTTTAAATATTAACACCGGTATGTGAGTTAATTGCAACCTGTATACCCAGACAGGTGTGATAATGAAAGAAAACACACTTCTATTACAATTTTCAAGTTTAATAAGGTGTGTCCATTTAAGTTTGGAAATGAATAAACAAAAGTAACACCAGAAAATAAGAATGTAGATTTTTTAACAATCACAATAATGGATATAATTTTAAAGGTTCATACGTATTACTTTTAATTAAAAGAAATGCGAACCGGATTTGTAGTTTAGTAAAAAGTTGACTGTCAATGGTTTAAGATTATTTTTAGCATCCCGGATAAGTGATAAATAACCTAAATAATATTTTTCATAGGAATGTGTTTTCGCCATTATTTAATGACATTTCCTGTTTGAAAAATGTCACATATTAACATAACAAGAAATAAAAATGAATAGACGAATCGTAAACTGCTGCGAATTGTTCCCACTGTAATTTATTTTAACCTTGAAGAAACAAACTGAATTAGTTAACTAAAAAATAAAACATTCACTCAGTGCCGATCAACGACTATGCATTTTTTACTTGAAGTCAGGCAATGAAAATCCAAAATTATGATGTCAACTGAACTGTTCGTTAACCGATAAGGTGCCCGTTGGTCTGCTGTCATTAAAAAAAACAGTGGGAAAAGGAATATTGTTCCTATGAATGAAACATAAACTATTTCAACTATTCATTATAACAATAAAAATATATGTACATCAATGAATGCTTTGCATAAAATATTCACTGATTTTCTATGCGCTTCATGACAAAATTGATTCAGAGAATGGAAAAGATATTCAAGAAAAAACGAAGACATTAACGATTATAAAAATATTGAATCTATTAATAATGTAGATATTTCAACGTCTGTTCAATTGGTGACTAATAAAGGTAGCGAATAGACCTCAACTAATTTTGTGTTTATTTGTTGATGTAGGAAGTTACTCCCGAGACACTCCAGATGAACGAAAAGATTGCAAATACTATTTTAGGAAAAGTATAATGAGTGGAGAAAGAAAGAAAATATTGCAGTGTTCTATATAAAATAATAAAGTTGCGGACATATTTGAAAGGTGTATGGTGCTGAAATATCGGCCTTAATATATTATAATAAGCCTACCGCAAATTTAGTAAGATAGGAATAGACGAACAAAATACATAAATATTTTCCCACAATAATTTTTATTGATGAAGCAACATCCATTATATAAAAAATATTATAGTACGTTTCGATTGAGAATATCCAATCCGATGAAGGATTAAAGTTAAAGAAATATATACTATAATTTGATGCATTTTAGTTTCATTTAATTCTACTGTGAATATTTGCTATTCAAGTTCTAGGATGAGCAGGTCCATTTCATTTGGAATTATTGGGAAATTGGGCGAAAGGCCAAGTTCATAAGTCCGAAATGATATAACAAAGAACAAAATTACTTCACTTCTGGTTTATTTAGCAAATTTTAAATACGTCTATGGCGAGATGGCTAATAAATTTTACATAATACAACATGAATTGTGAATATTTGAATCGAAATGTAAATTTCAAATGCGATTTTATGCTAAGAATTCTTTAACGCTTTCGTTTATGTTAAATACATTGAAAAATGACAGTTATTTGCAGACATTATTTTTAAATTGGTAGCATGGATAAATATTTGTCAAAAACACTAAATGCAAACGACGTTTAAGAACATCGCGTCATAATACATGTATAAATATTTTAGTATAACTTTTAAACTACAAATTATCTCATATATTTACTTTAATGATACAAAGCGATATAAAAATTAATTTAATAAACTAATTTAAAATATAATATTTTATAAAATTAGTCAAGCAACAAGGTCAATAATTTGAATTTTATTTAAAAAAAATATTTTTTTGCAAAATCCAATGTCAAAGAAACTTTTTACGATTGTCTACTTATGAATTCGATCACATCTTCGTCTATGCGGAAAATAATATAATATATACAACATGCCAGCATCTATGTCACCCGATCGTCTGATCTGGATAGTACCTAAAGTTCAACTAACTTAGGAAAGTCACACACAGGGTCCATGTTTAGGAGGTATCCACATGATGATGCTATTGAGACTTGGACGAAGAACCATCTAATCGATGTGGGCAAACTTTTACTATTAGATGATAGATTTTGATAAAATAGTATCTAATAATCAGTTAATCTAACCGATAACAAAAAAATCCAGATATTGAGTTCGTTAAAATGCGTAACTTCTCACGAAAGTTGACATTTGATTTAATAAATGAAAAATATCAGGTTAACGGTGACGACATGTCAGCGCCGAATTCCATCCAACTGACCCACGTGAAGAATAATTATTGCGTAACGGCCGGCGATGAATTGTTAATGCATAATTTCGCTTGTATAGTAGTACGCGTAAAGAAGGGGGCGAACGATAGAAGGCTGGCGGCTGTAGGGGCAAAAGCAACGATATTTATTTCTTAGTTAAACTGATCAGTAGTGTCCGGACTACGTGATAACGCGTGCTTGTAAATTGTGTTTGTGTTACAGTGATAGCGAACTGTTGAGATTTGCGTTTACTACGGTATGGATTATATACAAAATTATTGAATACAATAGATTGTCAATGAATGAATGATTTATGTTGAAAATTTTTCAATATTAAATTGAAAATTATTAAAAAAAAAAAAAATTAATTGAATGAAGGAGTGTGTTGAGGGATTTAAAGTGTTTTTTTTTACACGGTGAAAAAAATAGCAATATATTTTAGTTCTACAAAATTATTAAAAAAAAAATATAGTTGATAGCTATTTCGGCTCACGCCATCGTCAGAACTATTGCTAATGGTTAAGTCCAGGAAATTGGTGGAGTTGTCTACCTCTATCTCTAGTGTAAATTTAATATTACTTTGTATAGAGTTAGCTTTCCTTGCCAACAAATTAAGATATCGTCTACATAGCGGTAGTCATATACTATATTATTTTTATCTAATTATCTAAATCGAGAAGTTTTGATTCAAAGTTGTCCATAAATATTTCTGCAAGTAATAGGCTTAGAAGGCTGCCCATTGGCAACCCGTCATTTTGTTGGTAATATGTTGAGTTAAATTTGAAATAATTCGTTTCAATACACACTTGAATTAAAGAGTAAATCTCTTTGAGATTCAAATGGATGTAACTTAGATTTTTCTAATATGTCATGTAGCGTTCCCAAGCATTCCTTTACAGGAATGTTAGTGAATAAGCTACATCTGACATCTAATGAGATGAGTTTACTATTCGGGGGCAATTGTCTATTTTGGATTTTGTTTATTAAATCTACTGAGTTTTCTAAACCATGTGTAGGTCCGAATGTTTTTTTTTATAATTGGAATCTGTGAATGATATCAGTTTCTTATAAATTCAAAGTCGTCTAGGAATAATAAATTATTTTTTTCGCTGGAGTTTATAAAATAACTGTAACATAGTCTTAGAAAAGACATTTGTCTGCTATAACTAATAATGAACAAAATACACGTATCGAAGTATTTACTTCCTGAAGAATTAGTTCATGACAATATCTGCTTCATATGTATAGTCCGAGCTGTATATATATATTGAGATTTAAGTAGAAATCCGTATGAATTATCAATTTATTTGATTAACATAAAACTTTGGCCCATCGTTTATGCAAGTCTTAAATTTTATATAATAATATCTTTATTTTGTAATATTTCGGAGAAAAAACCTATCAAGTACCTACTTACTGTCCTCATTGGTTAAAAAAAACCAGCTATAGAATATTTTGATTAAGGCAGACTTAAACTAGAAAACATATCTTATATAAGACATTACGAAATGATTCGCATTTAATTTGCATTTCTGTACATAATTTTGTGAGATTTTTTGTGTGATATCGGCTTAAGGCGATAATATAGCGATGAAGTGACATTTTTATTCAGTTTTAGAAGAAAAAGGTAATCAAAGCGGAACGTATATTATTATATAAATTGAAATAAAAAGTAACTTTCAAAATGCCGACCTTTATATCAATGTGGTAAATTTGAATAAAATACTCGAGAGAAGAGTCTGTGTTGAAAAAAAAAATGTGTATGTTTATTTCCATGCGTAAAGATTTTTTTATTTGGCGAAATCAATCGTACGCTACTATAAATCAGATATTGCATTATTTCATTCAACACTTCGATGTCAAAAATTAATTTTACTAATTAAATAAAACTTATTTTTAGTAGGTTGCTTATTCTATTAAGCCTCTTAGATGTATTTTAGTTTGATAGGCATCAATTCATGAGAAACCAATTGTTATGGTGCGCATTATGAATACTCTGATATCTCTAATATAAAAATAACACAAAAGAAGGATCTTCGATACCGAGAATAAGAAGTGGCTATTCATTGAAAAATTGTCTTACGTACGAAGCAATGCATCGTATTACTTAATACGAAAATTGTTAATTTAGATTTATTTATTACTAGGACAAAATTTATATGATATATAGTTGATGACTATTTCGGCATACGCCTTCATCAGTGTTAATTCAGGTTATTTCGTAGTGTTAATTTAGACACTTGAATGAAGTGAGTCGATCGATAGGTCGATAAATATTATTCGATTGTTTTGACCAAATCTAGAGTTATTCTAATAGTGATTGATTTAAATCATCATTTGAAATATAATATAAGGCATAAAATAATTAAATTTATCAATGATTTCAAAAGATACTGAAACACATTTACCTGCCACTGATAAATACCAATATTATAAACGCTATTGACCTCACAAATATGAATTCAGTGTCAAAATAAGAAATAACTCCTAACGAGGTAAAAATATCAAAGAATATCGCCTTTTAAAAATTCTAGAGCTAAATAATAATACATTTACCTTATTATAACGGATTTCCTACAAATAAATGTCAATTCAATAAATAAAATCACACGGCCAATTTAAATATTTTGTAATAAGAAAATTATATGAAAAGCTTATTTAATTGAATATATACTGATGACGGCATAAGCCGAAATAGCTATCAAGTATATACTTTATAAATTTTATTATTATTATATAATGGCGCTAGGGGCCGTTTAGGTCCATGACCGACTGTACAACCTCTCTCCAGGCATCTCTGTCGAGCGCTCTTTCTCTCCAGCTGACTATCCCCAGCCTCTCAACATCCTTTTGAATGTTATCCGCCCATCTCCGTCGAGGGCGACCGAGAGGTCGGGTGCCAGCTGGTGTTCCTTCATAAGTCTTATGAAGAGCTCTAGACTTCTCAGATCGTACAACGTGACCCGTCCATCTGAGCCTTCTCGATCTCAAGACATTAATGATTCTTGGTTTGTATCGGTCGAAGAGCTCAGCGTTCGTACGAATGCGCCACCGGTGGTTTTCATTAACGGGTCCAAGTATTCTCCGGAGGATTCTGTTTTCAAATACTTGGAGCGCCTTTTCTTGTTTTTCTGTTAAACCCCAGGTTTCACATCCATACATGACTATCGGTTTAATGATCACGTTGTACACCCGGCACTTGGTTTTGATGGACAGCATTTTGGACCTAAACAGACTTAGCGCGAAGTACGCTGCATTTCCACTTCTCAGTCGGTCAGCAAGCTCCAAAGTCATCTCATTCCTAGAGGAAATATTAGAGCCCAAGTACTTGAAAAGAGAGGTTCTCTCGAACGAGGAGTTTCTTATTACAATGTCTCCAGAGGGTTCGTTGCCTCTTGTCATTTTCAAATATTTAGTCTTTCCCACATTTACTCGTAGGTTTAACCTTTTTGCTGTGTCCTCCAAAGGAGTGAAAATATTTTTTATGTCGTCATCAGATTCTCCGAGCACCACTAGATCATCCGCGTAGCCCAATATTTTGTGGGACCCATTCAGTATAACTCCGCCTTCTGCTTTCATTGCCTCTCTTAATTTTGTAGAACTAAAATACATTGATATTTTTTACTGTATTATAATGGAGATCTACCAAGAAAATGCCAATTCAGTAATCAATCAATAAGTACATTTGACGATTAACTTTTTACTAAAGAATTATCGCAAATGTTTTTCTGTAACAAAAATCAACAAAAATATATCGAGTATATATGAATTTAACAATGTTTTGAGTGTTACAGAAACGCTTTTGAGTAAGTGTGCCGTTATTGCGAAAGGTATTGTGAATAATTGTGACACATAAGGTGAAGACACGCGTCTACCAAGTATGTTCATATCGTATTGAGTATTCTATCCGCACATATTGCCAATAACGTATTATCTGTCAATCGACAATCGTGACATAATTCGAGCACTGCAACGCAAACACAGCATCGCTAATCCAATTAAAGTGATTTACAGTCACGTCTTTGCTAATTAGAGAGAAGGATCGGTACAAGCTGATTTTGGTCTTGCCTATAATTATAAGCTGCATTAACGTATTATACAAATTAGCGGTGATGCATATTGGGTAATATGCATGCATGCTGTATCAATCGACTGAAAAGCAGAAGCTGTATTTGAAGAAAGAAATCTTAGTTTACAGTGGGATCGCACAAATCTGGATACATCCCGTATTTATTCCATTATAAGATTCACGTTTAATCACACTTTGATGTCGTCGGATTTAAGACGAGTCTAATAATAGACGCGTCTTAAAATCGTTGTAAAATTCTGCAGCGTTTTAAAGAAATCGAAAGTTGTGGAATGTGTGTTAGCTGTTTGGAAAAAAAAACCCATACAAGCAGGATATGAGAATATTCTTTCAAGAAATACTGCATCTCTAATGGGAACGTTTCATGCAACAAACAAAAAGCACGTTTGAAGTGAACATAAACAAAACAAGGATAGGCATGGAATGTTTCTTTCATATGTATCCATATGTTGGATCGTGCAATTTTAAAACCGAGCAAAAGCAGTAAAAATGTATTTCTTTGTTTGAAACACCATCTGTACGAAATACACCGAGGCATGAATAAAAGAAAAAAACAAAACACTAAAGTAATAAATTTGAATTGTTATAACTTTGTACGACTCCACATGTTTTGTCACTAACAACCCGGGTTTCGCCTTTCGGTATCTTCAGGCAATCTATCACACGGATGCAATAGAACTGACCAAAGATATAGTTACAAACACAGTAACAAACATGAACGATGAATTTCGATAATTTTCTAAATTCGTTTTTAATAGATTTACCAATTTTTGATTTCATGATGATATCAGATATCGTAAAATTTCTTTGAACATTGTTGAAATAGTAGTAGATTTTGTGTTTCATTCACAAAAACTTGTATGGATATATTTCATCGGATATGATTAAAAAAATCGAGCAAAAAATAAACTACTAAATAACTCCAAAAGACCAACAGTTCATTGCCTCATAATGTACCTAGATAAATAAAAATAAGACATCTCGAATGACCTTCGTTTACTTTCCATGAATTCAGCGAGTCCCAATCTTTACAATAAATATCCCAATAAGCCTGAGTTGTATTTTACATTCGTAAGCAAAAAGTTTAAAAAGCTCTGTACGCATTACGTAATCAAGTGGGCGTGACCGATCGTTATTTAAAGTTCAGTTTGGTATTTTGTTCCGTAATAATGATACTTTTCTGTAAGAAAAGTGTGCCTTTATAATGTTACCCATTTTAACAAGTTGGACAAACGCATTGAACAATTAAATTCAGCGGAATAAAACATTTTTTGGCAATATTCGTAACTGTGTTAATTAAATTAACCTTTTTTCTCAATGGTTGAATTGAAAGGTTTTACTGTTTTTTTCACGTAATAATAAATATTATATCTTACTTGAAATAGGAAACATCATTTATCATTGTTTTATAATAATATTGCAAACGTGTTGAACGTTGTATGAATCAATTTAACTAAATTATGTGTCCTTATTTACTAGTACTGGTGGTTGTATAAAAAAATCATAATTTATAAGAAAAAACGGATTGTTTTTTGGCCATTGGTTTTTTTATGTTAACTACTTATTTAAGTTTTACTTTTAAATATTTGCATTGGGTTCGCGTGTCGGACTTTTACAAAATTTGATTAAAATGTCAAGTTTAGAAATAAATCTGTATCGCTTTTTGACTGAACCGAAAAATCATGAATAATTCATTTGATTAAATATTTAATGAGTAAAAAGTTCAAATGTAAAGCCTTATTTACTATTGATCAATTGCAGGACAAGCATTAAAAAATAAACATACTTTTAATATTTCATTGCATAGAAGCAGAATATCAAATACCAATGAAGAGGAACAGTCTATTCCATATATTTTTATGAGTTAAAAATTATACTATATTTAATAATCACAATTCATGTATTTTTTACGAATGCGATCATTTCTACGAAACTTTTCAGATAATGTCATTTAGGTCATTCTCTTACTAAAAATGATCTAGTTTTCAAAACGGAAATGTTTCTTTCCTGTCAGGTATTCGTGAATTTTCATATTGAAGGCAATCTCCCTTGCGAGCGTTGTATTACTCGATATATTTATCCACCCATCGTAAACATGCAATTCAATTATAAACTCTCCCCTAAACGAACCAGGGTAGTACAATTACGAAATAATAAAATTATTTACAGCTATAAATAATGCACAAGCCAGCCATAGCATACTTTGCTTTTTTTTTAAATAAAGGTAGGAAAGATTTTCGCAATAAAAAATGATATTTTGTATACCGCCTAATTAAATTGAAACACTGGACCGGATTTCCCTTGCACGCATTTTTTTAAAAGGATTGACAGTTAACAGTTTTAAAATAGTGGTCGCACTTCTATAAGAGATGCTACTTCTTAAAAAAGAAAACAAGTGTCACATTCACATCATAAATTTGAATCCAATTGAATCATTCAGTTCTGTTGCATCCGTGTGATAGAATGCCTGAAGATGCCGAAAGGCGAAACCCGGGTCGTTAGTGATAAAACATGTGGAATCGTACAAAGTTGTAACAATTCAAATTTAATATTGAAATTCCATCAAGCACCTTCAGTCGATATCATAAATTGGCTCATATCTAATTTAAAAAATGATAAAAACTGATGATAATGTATGTGACTTCAGTTGATAATTCTCAAGACGAGAGAAACCAGTTCTGACTTTTATAATATATAACAGTGCATAAAGTGCCTACTAAACGTTTTGCTTTATTATTTGAATATAATGCAAAGAGGTGACAGTAAACAGCTTAAAAGTGTCAAATATTTGATATTTAAAAACTCGACATAAGTTCAATAAGGTCAATGCTACAGCGCAAATGAAACAGGTGTAATATTTTCATTACTGCATCACTTTGTTGGTAATCATGAAATACTTTCGCTTACGACGTAATGTGTTCCGAGATAAAGCGCTTCGGGTCAAAGATACCTGATTTCCAACACGTGGTCGGCGTGCTCATCAATCACCCGCGTGTGCTTATTATTTTGAAACAGGTAAACCCAAGTCTTGTCAAAGATAACTTAAAGAATGGCGGGTCCAATTCAAGATAGAAGATTTTCACAATACTTCGAATGTTTTATGATTATCGTATTTATATTCGTTGGTGTTAATGAAATTAGAAGGCTGAATTTTCATAAATTTGAACGTTCTTTTGCAATAGAACAAACACAAGGCCGAACGATAAATATACTTCACGAAATGTATACAATTTTACTTCATCGACAATAAAATTAAACATAATATATTGATTTGAATATATGAAAATGATATGAAATGAAAAGAATTGCCTGGGTAGTCATATTGGCTACTTTCAATTTATTGATTGAATTGGCATTCACTTGGTAGAACTCTATTATAACACGGTGAGAAAAAATAGCAATGTATTTTAGTTCTACATTTTTATTTTAAATAGCTATTTTTGAAAAAAATAATTTTGTAGAAGTAAAATACATCGCTATTTCTTTCACCGTGATATATTGATTTATTATAAAATACACTTTTTCATATATTGAATGGATTTAACGGTAATTTTGTGGATGTTGATTTTCAATACAATATTAGAATAACTATGTTATGTCACATGGTGTGTTACTAGATATTACATGGGTATCGTTAGGCCCTTTCACGTTTAGATGGATTAAAGACATCAATTAAAATATTAAATTAAATTATTTTTGAACATCAAGTAGCATCCGCACCATATATTTGGAAATTCTGCCTCACAAATAAAAATAATAATCAAGGATGAAACACCTAAATTGGCAGCTTCACAAGAATTATCTAAAACAGCTGAATTTACAATCGACTAAGGAATTTGCATTTGATTTGTAATTAAGTTATTTGGTATATTTACTTTATTAAAATGGACTTCTACTGATAATTGTCATAAAAAACCAGTATTTATTTTTATATGTATTCTAGCATACTACAATACATTATCTCCTAACCGTGTCACCCATGTTAGTAAGCGGGAAGGAGCGACGATAAAGCCACCCACCCGAAACAACACCGCCGATCAATATTGTGACAGAGGTGATATGTAAATATTATTACGTATAAAGCAATGCTCTCTCTGCCATCGATAGCTTCGGATTTGAGTCATCTACTCAATTATTCAAAAGAATGATTATATAATACATCAATATATTTCGTTTTTAATCGGAACGCATGCTTAAAAACGCATTTAATACTCACTAATACATACAATGATTATCAAATTTTTTATCGTTCTCGTGACGGCATATTACATAAAAATATAATTATCAAGTTTCGCTTTCTGAAAATAAATAATTCACAATATATGTAAAAAAATAACATGCGAGTTTTACTAGGTGCACGTGGGTTTGGTTATTTATAAAACTCAAATTTTCTCGAGATTGTTGTAAAAAAAAAGTGTCTCGCAATAGGAATATTAAATGCACTATAAACAGTAGCTATTTAAACAGTATTTTTGAGCGATGTATCAAGTTATAAAATTGTTTATATGCAAATCAAAAAATATACGCAAAAAGAATATGTTCACGAAATAAATGATTATCGATCACTGCATGGCTACATCGATCACTTGACTAAGAGAGAAATTTTCGACAATTTCAGATATTCTCAAACGTGGTGTATGGCGACCCCAAATAATTTTAATGAATGATTCCTGATTATTTATTTAATACTTACACAGTGGTAGCGAATTATTCGTATAAGTGAGAATAATGAGACTTTTTCTTTAAAATGTATAGCTATTTTTTATTTTTAAATATACTGAAACAAATTAATCCATGCATTTTTTTCAGTTATCACATTTTTCATTAAGATTTCAATTTGCATCTTTAATCAAAAATATTTGCGATACACTGTTTCTATGTTTGCTTCTCAAATGTTTAACATTATTCCGAGCACCCAGTTTGGGAATCAGTGGTTGGTGATTTAATGCCAATCGGTAATGCCTATTTTACTCAACGAGTCCACGATTATATTCCGGTCATCGTAAGTTACACAAGAGATTTAACTCTGCGTGTAGAGAACGATATTAGAAATTTGTAGGACAACTTATGTCGAATTCGATTCGATCATAATAATCGATTGAATCACATTGCATAACAGAAGAATAACCACCTGAGTCGATCTATAAAAGACAAGTTCATTAGAATCATGTCACAATTTTCGACCGTTTATTGGTCGAATTAGACAAGAAGTCATTATTTGAACACAGCAATATTTGGATTTCAAGATCATGTTGGTAATAGCAGTATTACCTAAATTTGAATTACATAATTGCATCAATATCGAGTATAAGATAAGTATAGTATTAACTGAAAAATAAATATCATTACTCATTACTTGAATTTAAATTCTCTGTATCGAACAAATCTTCTGTATCTCAAGTAATAAATCTAAATGCTTAAGTCTTGTTTAAATACATATTATACTTAGAACCTCTCCAAAACACACGAGCAATTATTTAGCTTTCATTATTATGAATTAAATATTTATTTGCTTTTTGCTACCGAAAGGATATTCCAATTTCAAAAAACGTATAGAGACAATGAAGATAAATCAGACGATTTTTTAACAAAAAATTGCTTGTATGTGACACTTTTTAGATTGTCAACATTATTATTATTTTTAGAAGAACCTATCAAAACTTGTTCAATTGTATTTAATTTTAAATCATGAAACTGTATTTCATCTCTTTATATTGAATGGAAGATTTTTTTCTTTTTAACTTGGCAAGTGCCTTATTAAATTTCATGATTTTTTATTATTAATTGACTAGTAATAAAATTCTTAAATTGCATAACCATACCTTGGCCGAAAACATTTCTATCGTAGCGGAATATTGTAGTAATACTATTGAGTAATTTCACTTACCTGAAAACAAAGAAAAACGGATTTAATAAAACATTCACAGTGCAAAGCAACAACAATCACAGCTACAAAAATTATTTCAGTTAATATACATATTATAACGAAGTCACTTTTAAAGCGTTAACTGTCATTTCAAAGAGATTAACATTTCATTGCTAAACTAATTTACTTCACACGGTGAAAAAAATAGCAATGTATTTTAGTTCTACAAAATTATTAATTTTTAAGATATATTTGATAGCTATTTCGGCTCACGCCATCCTCAGAACTATGCTTAAACTAACATTTGCTTATCTATATATGGCTGTGTAGAAAACGTACACAATACATCTTCTCTTCTGTTTTAACGACTTAGCTTGTTTCTTGCTCGCAATAAAACAATAAATAAATAAAACTTGTAAATTAAACTAAAAAGGCGGCTATATCACTAAATTTACATATGGAACGGAAATGGTCCATTATGGAAATAAAACAGCCCCCCGTAGCGGGTTAGGCAATGGTGATCGCATGTGTAAGAAGAAGAAAAAACATAATAAGAAATAATAATTTTGTAGAACTAAAGTACATTGCTATTTTTTTCACCGTGTTATAATGGAGTTCTGCCAAGTGAATGCCAATTCAATCAATAATTTACTTCATTCGAATGTATATTGTACGATTTCCTGGAAATTGTTTTTTCAGTTCTTGAACCTTTGATTTTGCATATCTGATAGCTATTAACGTAACATTTAGTATAAATATGCTTGTTTGTAATCTGTGTCATATCAGTTGATAATGCTAGTGTTGAGCGAAAACGGTCCTGATCATAAAATTTTATGTGAAAATAGCACTAAAAATGGGTTTTTATTATTTTAAAAACATATATCGAAATTCCATTAACAGCCTATATGCTCCACAAGAAGAAAAGAAATGGTCAAAAAATATATAAAAATATAGATACAACCGAAATATTTAATGTATCGTAATGAATTAAGTTATAAATTCATTATGTCTGGTTATAAATAGCTTAGAAAACAATTCATTACCAAATTTATTATCAACTCACAGATCATCGGCTTTAATTGGAATTTTAAAAAACTCTTGAACAGTGTGATTACTGTTGGCGAGTTTAATTAAGATATTCTAATTACCAAATCTCCCGTGCGTATGTCATTTCGAGCCATGAAAAAAAAACAACCTTGACATTTACTAACAGGTTTCCGGTTTAATTACACGTTAAGCGGAAACGACCGGTTTAGCGAAAGCTGTTGCAAGTATCGCTAGACAATTATTTAATTACGTCAGCAATAGTACGGACCGTTACAATTAAAAATATGAATTTAATGGGCAGAATTTAATTACACAATTAGTTATCTAAATTTATTGCAGGTAAAAATAGATTTGCTTTGCAAAAAATCTCAATTTACAACAGCATAAATGCAATGAAATATTTCTATTAAAATATGAGAGCTAGTTATATTATAAGAATTTGCAACAGCGAACTGTCGAGCGATTCGAATCTAAATACGGAAAACAGCTTCATTCATTACTTTTCAAGGGATTTGATGTCTGTAGTGTATTTTATAATATATTATTACCCACTCGACCTTTAACACAACATGTAACGATAACAATTAAATATTTTTGTAAATCCGCCCTTCTTCAGAGACTGACATAACATCAGTTAACGTAATAACAAGATCTGTTGAGTTGCTCAGCGTTGAAAGCGTAAAACTTTTACTTACTATTTTTGGCTTTGACGTTTTATTGGACTTTATAGAAAAAAAGAAAAACGTTTTCAATAAAGGATTATTTAAATAAATATATTTTTAAAATATCATCATTAGGACCAGTTGTTTTGATTTGCACTGTATTAGTTGTTAATGCTGGCGACATGCGAAACCTGATCACTATATTATAGCGTTAATAATGTAGTACTCAAAACTGTGAGATATTTATGTAACAAAATGCTTTTCACCGTGTTCTATGTTTCCATTATAAAATGGAATTCTACTAAGTAAATGCCAACTCAATCAATAATGATTTTCCACAAAAACGAGAGTTGACAAATTAAAGATGATTAAAATATCTCTCACCCAATTAGTGTTTGAATTTCAATGTAATAAAACACTTTGACGGGCTGTGTCGAACATTAAACCTTGACTTGATATGTCGGTGTCCTTGCATCTATCACGCAAATGTTTGAGTTATAAGCAATTAGGATATGTATTAGATTAGGCGATTTATCGTAGATTTAACGTGACATTGAAGTTCCCACATATATACATACGCCACATTGAAAACTAAGACAATCGAACAATATGTCAATGAAATAAAAAAATGACCTTAAACTTTAAAAAGAATTATAGTATTTTCAAGTGGGCGTTGAAAAATATATTCAGCAATGAAAATTCTGATCAGGGGAACAAGCGTAGTATAAATATGGTTTGAATCGTGTTATTTAGGACTTCAACTATCGTCGGCTGGTACTGATAATAATTGGTTACTATTATACATATAAAATGATATTGTGTATTGCTAAACAAATTATAAAGCAAAAAAAATTTAAGCGCATGTGTCGCGAAAAAATTAAAAAAGTAACAAAAAGAAACAAAACCATCCAAAAATCCATAAATACAGAGATCGGAAACATGGCCTTAACATTTGAAGAGATTATCGGTTCGAGGACATTTGAAAATCAAAATCGTATTTTATAATGAATAAAAGCGTTTTTAATTCCTGTGTAGTTAAATTAGCGTGTGAATAACCCGAAACTATTGTTCCTAATTCAATAACGATGACATCAACACGATCTCCTTCTTCAAATGTCGACAGATTTCAAGTGAATAATATTATCGATAAATTAATTTTATATGCAATAGTATTTACTTATTCGATTCAGATTCTGTCATGGCAACAACCCGGTCGAAATTGCTGCGGACAATCCGCCGCTATGCTATCTCTTCAGCCATTCCGGTAGACGTTGTGGAGACTACCGCCGATGATGAAGCCAGATGGCGGACCAGAACCTCGGGAGTCAAACCCTTCTCTGAGATTCCGGGACCTAAGCAACTGCCCATCATTGGCAACTCGTGGAGATTCGCACCGATTATTGGTAACTATTGTATAATATTATCCACTAAATATTTTTGATTAAAAAAAAGGTCGTGACAGTTTTCTAATGGAAATATGTTTCGAATAACAGGTAAAGCCAGCGACGAAGGGTTAATCGAGAGGTAAGAGACTGTGATGTTTTGATTAAATCCTCTTTTCTATTTATTTAATGAGTATCTGTATTTTGGATATGAAAGAGTTTGCACTTTTGGCTTATTGGAAACAGTTTTTATGTATACGTTATTATTTAAAAGAAAATATTAAGTTTCCATCAAAAACGCAGCGTAAACTAAAGTAATACTAAACGAACCGTATTCGCGACATGAAAATATTATCTAGTATTGATGCGATGATATTATATATATATTATGTCGCTGAAAATAATTAATACTGCTGTACAGTACAAAATGTATTTTTGATATATTTATATTAATGAAATACAACATATACCAAAATAATTACTGAGATCATCGATCAAACATACATGAATTTATAATAAAGTTCAGTCAATCTTGCCGTACTAGCATTATTGATATAATTTATGATATCGACTGAAGGTGCTTGATGGAATTTCAATATATATATATATATGCCACGGTGAAAAAATAGCAATGTATTTTAGTTCTACAAAATTATTTTTACAAATATAGTTGATAGCTATTTCGGCTCACGCCATCGTCAGAACTATTTACTAGTTCTGACGATGGCGTGAGCCGAAATAGCTATCAACTATATTTGTAAAAATAATTTTGTAGAACTAAAATACATTGCTATTTTTTCACCTTGTTATAATGGAGTTCTACCAAGTGAATGCCAATTCGATCAATAAATATATATATGAGTTTAAGGCATTGATATTTTAAGCAGGAAATGATAAAAGTTAATTCACGAAATCTTTTTCGATAATTACAGGTCAATACAAAATCGACCAACTAGACGAGGTCATGATATCTCTGAAAGAAAACTATGGTAAAATAGCTCGAGTAGGAGGTCTACTGGGTCACCCCGACCTTGTCTTCGCGTTCGACCCCAAGGACATTGAGACTGCCTTCAGGCGAGAAGAGGTACTCCCTCACAGACCTTCAATGCCCTCACTCGCCCACTACAAGCGGACCCTCAGGGGAGACTTCTTTCAAGGGAATGCTGGAGTTATAGGAGTGTGAGTTCACATAATAAAATTCCAGAATATTCCATGATTATCAAATTGTTAAAAAAAAATCAGTATTATATATTATTAGTATATTTATTTCAGTCTTTTTGAATAGATATATTCTTCAGATCATAACTAGACACATTTTCTCAATTGCAGCAATATCAACATATTCGTTGATTGAATTGGCATTAACTTGGTATAACTCCATTATAACACTGAAAAAATAGTAATGTATTTTGGTTCTACAAAATTATTTTTTTAAGATTTAGTTGATAGCTATTCCGGCTCACGCTATTGTCAGAACTATGCATAAACGAACATTTGCTTATCTATATATAGCTGTGTAGAAACGGTACACACTACATACATCTTCTCTCCTGTTTTAACGACCTAGCTTGTTTCTTGCTCGCAATAAAAATTGTAAATGAAACTAATAAGGCGGCTACACCAATAAGTTTACATATGGCACGAAAATGGTATATTACGGAAACAAAACAGCCCCCTGTAGAGTGCTAAGCAATGGTGATCGACATATATTAGTCAGTTCGTTAAGAGTCCGTGCAATCATTTTCAAAGCGCATTTCAAGTTCTAACAGATATATCCATTTCCACCCATACAAATTTACATTTGAACAAACCATTGTTTAATTGAATAACTCTATAAAATTACCCTATTTAACTTTAAAACCAGAACCATGAAGATGTGTAAAAACATAAGTGAACGCATGAAATAATAAAGCATTATTTTTTATTCATTCTTAACTGCCACAAATATACAAAAACGTGAATTTTCACTGAGAAAATTCGTGCAGAAATTTCTTTTTCTGCTAATTTTAAAAACCGTGTCTTTAGTTAAGGAAGCAATTCGTTACAATATTGTTTCGCCGAATTGATTTCATACACCAAAACATTAGTGAATCGGAAAATTTCGTAAAATTACAATTAATATAGCTTTTTCATGGAAATGGAAAAGTAGGTTTAATTGATATTCTGCAACGATATAATTTAATGCAATATTTATTCAATATTAATTTCACTTATAAAGAATATGAAAAAATATTTACCGATACAAATACACTGAGTATAATTTCCTACATTCAATAAATATTAAGTGCGTGATATTGATAGTGCTCACGGTATGTTTATTTGACGTAACGTCGCGCTTAATTAATTTAGAATATACAATGCCGTATAAAAACACACATTTATCTCCGTATTTCCTTTGATTATATAACAATAGTCTTGAATCAATTATTTCCTCATCACGTTTATGCACTTCTATTCAATTCATAACAATATCGATTTCTCTTACGCACGGTGAACAGATACCATTAACCAGATAACCATTTTTTAACTTGGAATTAGAGATTATCAACAAATTTTGTTTATTTTGTTAAAAGAGAAAATTAACCATTTTTAAAGTATGTTTTTTTCTTATACACATAAATTACAATTTAAAATAATCATAAAAAGCAACATAAAAAAATGATATAATATATTTGCGAAAAGATTTAAAATTATGCCGCGCATTTGCTGGTTCGGTCTTCTCAACAGGAAACATTGGCGATAAGTCCATAACAAGTTTTTGCTAAGCGTATATTGGAATTTTGTATTTTATTGCTATAAAAAATAATATTTTACCGATGTAAATCATTATATTTAACCATTATAGAGAAATCGCATATGTGCTTTATAACGTGGATATATGGGCGGCAATAAATTCGATTTGCAATCGTTTTGATAAAAGTTGTCAAACACAGCTGGTTGCTTTACTTGTTTCATAAAATCGACCTCTCTTAATTGATTTCCCCACTTGTCTAATCCGCCGACACCGCGAGGCCATTGACGAAGAAAACGTAGCACTCGACGCCTCGTCGAAAGCGACGCTTATCGACGCCGACGCTCGCCGGAAGCCAATTCGAGTGAGCGATCATCGATCATCCGTCGGCTGCCTTTCAGTACGCGATTTACCTGGCGAAGTTTTTGTGATAAGCGACTCACTTTTCTTTGAATTGCATTATGATGTTTCTTTGAGTTTACTATGAAACATTGAGCTACTGATTTGTATAGATTTAATTTTATAAGTACATATACGTTTTGATTTTATAATCCGTATTTTAATTTAGAAGATAATTGCATGTATTTCGTACAAAATTATTGAAAATGTCTTTCTCGATTAT
Organism: Himalopsyche japonica; assembly: GCA_028555115.1. Classification (NCBI taxonomy): domain Eukaryota; kingdom Metazoa; phylum Arthropoda; class Insecta; order Trichoptera; family Rhyacophilidae; genus Himalopsyche; species Himalopsyche japonica. Next base: position 978,191 of record JAHFWJ010000578.1, on the reverse strand, counting down.
ATCTATTCAGTAAACAAGTTAGTACACATTATATAATACATATAAATTTTTATTGATTGAATTGGTATTTACTTGGTAAAACTCCATTATAACTATTTCTGACAATAACTTGAGCCGAAATAGCGGTCAACTAAATCTTTAAAAGTTTGTAGAACTAAAATACATTACTATTTTTTCACCGTGTCATATAAATTTCTATGTTCATAAGAAAAAATAGCCCTTTTCGTCTGCCGTTAAAAAGGAATCGAATTTTCATAAGTAAAGATTTTTTTCAATCGAAAAGAGGTGTATAAAAAATTTGTTCACAAAATAAATTGCGTTGGCGTGCTTTAAATGGTTTACATCGAAAAATTAAATAAATCAAAACCTAAACGCAATCACAATTTAAATTTTATATTATGAGAAAATGAGGTTACAATAAATATAACACTAATTTTTCGTGACCCAATAAACAAAAGACAATTTGTTTAAAAGATATAAAACAATACTCATTAGTCGAAAATAGTTTAATTTAAAATTCGAGTACTGAAGCTCCATCTAGTGAAATTGGTAGATAGTTTAGTTAATAGTTTGGTTTAATAAATTTACTTAGTAAATTTTATTGTTAAATGATTTTTCGTAAATAATATGTTCTGCAACTAATAATGTTGAGTGTTGACAAGCGTGTAATATTCATCTATAGTTTTTACATAATAAAACACATAATTTTCACTCGCTTGAACAGTTGTGTAGTAAGTAGACCAGCACTAGAACACGAGTGGAAAACGCGAAGTAAGCAGCACCGCACGTCAGATGGCGGTAGTGATAATGATCGTAAGATGATTGATCGACATTCGCGTCCTCGCTATTTTGCCACCTCATCCTCGAATCCGAATAATTTCCTTTACGCGGAGGAAATAATTATCATAACACTGTTAAGACATAAAATTGCCGGATAATTTAAAATCATTAAATGAAGAGAATTATTCAATATTATATCAGACTTCGTATTGATTTACTCATTTTAATATGTTTAGATACAAATAATATTAAAATATATATATTAAATAATATTATGTCAAAAGAATTTAACAGATTGCATTGAATACTTTATCTACAGTAAAAAAAATAAAGGTAGAAAAATTAAATGTTTTGATTTATTATTTGGTTTTCATAGAGTAAAGTAAAAGATTTTTTTTTTATCAATTTCAGGCATGGTGTATTATGGGACGAATTCAGATCGAAGGTGCAACAGCTGATGCTGCAGCCAGCAACTGCGAGAAGATTTGTAGCTCCCTTGGATGAAATCGCACAGGACTTTTTGCACAGGTGATAAATATGAAGTGAAATTTGCTAATGTGTAAGAGATACAAAGGCAAACTAATTTTTGTGTAGGTTGACAGAATCCAAATGTAATTCAATAAAATAAATTATCAGCCGAGACGCGTGAAAACTGCTGCAACTGTGTGATTTTTAGCAGCATTATAAAAAAAAACTCCGCTTGCAATTCTAATCGAACCCGAATTCTATTACATCGGGGGATAATTGTATTTAAGAATAAATATGATACATACGTATATTATACAAATATGATGGCTTCTATTTGAGAAGAAAATATGTCAAGCTAAATCAAAATAATGCCAAAACAGCCAGTGTGAACAAGAATAGGATTTATGTTAAAATATAATACAAATCGGAACACTTTATTACAAGAACAATTGTCTGAGATACAACTTAAGAATAGTTTGTGCTTTAATGATGACAAACAATGATAATAACCAATTTGTTTCAGCTTTCTTTAATGATTGTCTTTTTTATTCTAGAATAGAAGATATGACAGACGAGAATAACGAGCTCCCTGGGGACTTTCTGTTTGAAATCTACAAATGGGCGCTTGAATGTGGGTATAAATTTATTTCAAACTAGTCTTTGTCAATGAACAGTATTATGAGAAAACAAGCCCATATAACACGGTGAAAAAATAGCAATGTATTTTAGTTCTGCAAAATTATATATAAGATATAGTTGACAGCTATTTCGGGTCACGCCATCGTCAGAACTATACTCTAACTGACTTCTGACTATACTCGAACTAACTATATAGTTCTGACGATGGATCAACTTTATCTTATTAAAAAAAATGTAGAACTGAAATACATTGCTATTTTTTCTCTGTGTTACCTTCTGAGGATGGCGTGAGCCGAAATAGCTATCATTATATCTTATAAAAAAAATATAGATCTAAAATATATTGCAATTTTTTCACCGTGTTATAGTGAAATTCTACCAAGTAATTTCCAATTCAATTATATATTCTGTGCATTACAAAAAATGGGGAATAAATGTGTTTCAGCAATCGGACGTGTAGCGCTGGATACCAGACTCGGCTGCTTAGAACCGTCTCTGGCCGAAGATTCGGAGGCACAACGAATCATCAGTACGATAAACACCTTCTTCTGGAATGTTGCAGAGGTGGAATTACGTCTGCCCATTTGGAGAGTGTATAGGACGAAAGCGTACAAGAAATATATAGGGGCACTAGATGATTTTAGAGAGTAAGAAACATATTGCTAATTAAAGTTAACGACATCTATTAGCTGTCCCTAAAACAAATAATAAAATAAATTGCACACCAGTATTTTTCTATTCGTAATGACTTGAGCATCAAACCATTAGTAAAAGCGACGGCTAACGCGTACAATTATCTGAATATTGTCGAGATATAAGAAAATGTTGATCCATTTAAACATCCTATATCATGATAAAAAAAATTAAGCTAAATTTATAAGGAAATCACACGACAAAAATTTAAAACGTACAACACGGTGAAAAAATAGCAATGTATTTTAGTACTACATTTTTTTTTTATAAGATATGGTTGACAGTTATTTTGACCCACGCATCGCCAGAACTATAAAAAAAAATGTAGATGTACAATACATTGCTATTTTTTCATCGTGTTATAATGGAGTTCTAACAAGTAAATGCCAATTCAATCAATAAAACGTACAACTTAAAAATATTAACGTTATAAGCTTATTATTTGAATAGGTCAGTTCGTAAGTCAAAACAGATCTAAAACTAAATTATGAACGATATAGTTTATCAAAAAATGGAAACTATACAGTAACAATCAACGTATGTATTCAGGGCAATTTATTTATATCAGGCCTTGTTTATATGGCCCAACGAGTACGATACAAGATGAATAATTAGCAATTAAAATCTATTCGAAGTTTGACACGAAACGACAGCGAATTTGGTTCGAGTTAATAACCGCACAGTGGCTCCCCCTTTGCAAAGGGAAGATGAAAAGAAAAGCTCTTCTACATCAAATAACCCTTTTCGCATACCACCCCACACTGCAGGGTTGGAAACGGTGATTTTTTCATGTTATCACATAACCTTGTAATGTACACAAACACATCTTGACAACCTTTCGAAACAAAAATAGAACGCGCCAAAAAAATAAGAATACGGAATTTTATGAGCAGCTGTATCTATAATTAATAATATTTGTAATGTGTTATTCGTTTAGAAGATGATAACAAAAAGTGTCTAGATGAAAAATTATATATTGATTGAAACATTTACATGTCTATATTATTCAAAATGTGTATGGCTGATAGATGTTAACACCGTTTTTAAAAACTACTCAACATTTACGATGTTTAATTTTTTTTGTAACCAATCGTTGAATATTGTTTTATAAACACTCCTCAGTTTTTTCTTTCCTTTCGTACACAGTCTATGGGTCAAGGACTCGCAAAAATAACCCCAAGGTTCCCACACTGGTGCCTCTTTAAAGGGTTTACTTGCGGGTGACATTTGACATTAAATGAACCCAGGGCACACGAGCCACGGTTTCAGACAGAACTAAATATTTTAAGCCAATTAAAAGTACTATTTGCTAATATGTGAACGAATGTTAAAGAATTATGTTTTGGTCTAGAAAGCTTCAAAATTATCTCTCTAGTCTGAAAATACTCTTTAATAGACGTTGTATTTTCCCATAGAAATAAACTATCCAGATATTGTTTTAGAACTTTTTATAAGATATTTTTAAAAATCATAAAAATTGATTGATTGACTTGGCATATACTTGATAGAACTCCATTATAACACGGTGAAAAAAAAACAATGTATTTTAGTTCTACATTTTTTTTAATAAGATATAATTGATCCATCGTCAGAACTATATAGTTAGTTCGAGTATAGTCAGAAGTCAGTTAGAGTATAGTTCTGACGATGGCGTGAGCCGTAATAGCTATCAACTATATCTTATAAATAATTTGTAGAACTAAAATACATCGCTATTTTTTCATCGTATCATAAAAATGTCTTAAAAATTCCACTTGTCAAAATCTTTCGCGTTAAAAATAAATTGTCGTAAATATTCCAGATTATGCATGAAGCACATTTCAACGGCAGTTAAACGTCTTCAGGAAAACAAAGAGAAATTATCGGACGAGGACAGAGGAAAAGGTGGATCGATCGTTGAAGCTATTCTCAACCAGCATGGCGACCAGAGACTCGCTGCGGTACTCGCTCTTGACTTGATACTCGTGGGCGTCGATACGGTAAGCAATTAATTCTAATAATATTTTTCTAGATAGAGTAATACAAAAAACCATTACTGGCCATTAAAAATTATTTTCTTTTTGAAATAATTAAAAAACGTTACATCCAACAAAGTACATGACTTTGTTCTTTGAATCAAGAGCGAACTATACAGAACTTACGTAATTCCAACTTGAAAGATTCAATTTGTAAATTCTGCGTGATTCAATTACACTCTTATCGATCAGTTATATTTAAACATCTATTGGTTTTCGGATAGGCAATATAAATAAGCGAGTGCTGGATTCTATTTCCCATAAAAGGCTTCCCGAGAAAGCTTTTCCGTGAAATACCATTAACAACTTAATATCCGTTCTTAAAAATAATAGTCGAAGAAAAACAGTTTTTAGAAAACATTGAAGGCGAATTTTACATCAGTGTAAACAGTGCATTTATTTACATTTTAAATAAAGAAATAGATATAATATGGGTTTTCGTGTGAAAAATGACAAGAAGCTCATACCAGTTTAGAGTGACGTTTGATGGTTATTTGATATATTAAACAAAGATTTTTTTAATATTTTTCGTCTCTGAGAAGATTAAGTCTAGTAAGAAAGATATTGTAGCAGTCCACCCTTCACTCTAGTATTTTCAAAATAGAGCATAGGAATCGTTTATCAAAACCATAAATTCAATAAACTATGATAAAAAATAAATTGCATATACTTCCTACATAACCGTAACACATCTCACACACCCAATAGAAAATAAGGTGGGTCAATTTCAATTAAAAAATGAATCCATCGAAACTATTATCATAAATGTATCCAACAACAGGTACTAGTAAAGAATATTTTAATATTTCGTTTTTTAAAATAAATAATATAAATTAAATTCATTGCATTTCTTCTATTGCATATATTTATGTACTAGAAAAAAATTCTCTTGAAATAGAAAATACTGAACTGTGACTTTTACTGAAACTGAACTAATGTAATTTTATGATTAGGATAATCAAAGAATTCTACATTTTTCGAAAAAAATATTTTTGCTGCCAAACCAAATATCTTCTTTCATACTTCATTTTGTATACTTCTTTTATAAAAACAAAGACAAAAAAATATTTAATTATCTTAACCTTCTTGTTTCAATTGCTTATTAGAAATGATAGATAGCTTTTCAATTTCGATAGATTTGATGGAATATGTAGTATCGAATGTAAATCGCAAACGTAGAGCTAACACGAGCCTAGAATAAACCTGAGATAATAATAAATGCATGTAATATTTCAATCAGCCGAGCCTGTTACGTATCAATTGAATTTTCAACGCGAAAGTTAAATTCACCACGCCCTAATTGCGGGCTGGGCAACTCAGTTTTATTGTGTTGCGTTGTATATACGTATTTCTCGAAATTTCGTACCGCCGGTTTGCCGTACGGAAAACGTTCGGCGAAAATGGTTCGAGATTTCACCGCTTCGGCGCTGGCGTCGGAAGGAAGCGCCACAGAGCTTCCGATTTTCGCCACCAGAGCGCCGCGAGTGGTCCGTAATATCGGAGCAGCTTTTCCAAGTAATTCTGTCTGTATTATCAGATACGCCGTGTTAAAATTTAATTGATGTTTTTAATAAACATTAAATTGTGGCAATGACTCGTTCGGCTTGTTTTATTAAACACAGTCTGAATAAAATTGAACGAGATGAATCAGCAATAAAAACATAGATTTGTATACGTTTACAGATATACAAATTTAATTTAGTACTTATTCTATATGTATGTATAGTTATTAGTCGTGTTAAAAAATATTCTGTAGAGCTGGTGTCAAATAATCTTATAGAATTTATCACGAAAACTCCCTTACATTATTAAATGTCACCTACCAATACCTAGCAAGAGCTTTTTTCCGTTAACCGATAATAATAAATTAATTGATTATAACCAACCGTTACAGTAAACGTTTGATGAAGCGATTTACAGTTATAATCAACGAAATTGCCGCTGCAATGCAATTGTTTTATGAAAAGCTTTCAGTCTACGACTCACAATTTGATCGATGTTATATTACAACCAAGTGATCGCACAGCTCAGAAGTTTCAACGCATGTTGGTCACGATTTGACGTGAACTTATTTATACAAAATATTAGATATGCTACCATATAAAACGGTATCCATAGAAGAGTAGTTTTAATATTGATAAACGGCGCCTGTTTCTCTTTACTACTCGTACATATTACAGTATTTCTATGGAAAAAGTTAGTCGAATACAAGGGTCAGGGTATGAATGGTAAAACGAGAGCGGTGGGGACTGTTGAAACCATTTCAATTCATTTCGTTTACAGTAGCGTGCGGACTGTACTGAAAGCTTAACGGGTTTCTATGCAATTCATAGATACGAAACCATTGGCCTGGTCACTGGGTACAAACGTAACCGAAGCTTGTTTTTTTGCATTGATGTTACTAAAGCCATACTATTGAATTTAGATTTAGTATTCGTTTACAATTAATGATAATTTTACTATTTGTACTAAAATTGAGGATGTTCTTTTGAATCGAGAAAATGCGACTTTGCTTGCCCTTATAAGAAAGACAAAATGTTGCAATATTATCATTTAAATAGTGGTTCACTTCAAATTACTCCGGCCTTATATATTTCAAACTATTATATAAACTTTTTTTTAAACACGGTGAAAAAAATAGCAATGTATTTTAGTTCTACAATTTTTTTTTTATATATAAATACACAATACATCTTCTCTCCTGTTTTAACGACATAACTTGTTTCTTGCTCGCAATAAAACTAAAAATTGTAAATGAAACTAAAAAGGCGGCTATATAAATAAGTTTACATATGGCACGTTAACGGTCTATTACAGAAACAAAGAAGCACCCCACAGAGGGACCAGCAATGGTGACCGACATATATTAGTTTGTTCGTTAAGAATCCTTTGTGATACTTTTTTTTAAAATAGTAAAAACACATTTTTAGTAATTATTTAAAATATCATGCCTTTCCATCAAGAAGTGATAGTTAACACATTAAAAGTATTATATGAACATATTAGTTTTTTTTAGCATACAGTGGGAGAATAAATTAAGACATTTTCGCGGAATTAAAATTATAATATCACAATTAAACAAGTTGGTTATCACTGACGCAATTTAAGCCCTATGGTGTCTTTCAGAGTTGAGAGCAGAGCTTGCGATTTTGTGGCAGATGAATTAAAAGAACCGGACGATGAGACTAACAAAAGAAATTTTTATGAAAGAGACATTGCTGTTGCTAACGTCATGGAAGAAAATGAAATGCGCTTTTCACATTGAAAAATCAAATGCCAGGTAAACCGTGTAATGTGGGCTTTTTGTATAAGAGAGATGGAAATAAATACGTATGCGATAGGCATAGAAATTTAATTTAACTCTTAGACTAGCAGAAAATACGTAATGTGCATTTTCTATTACATAATCTTTTTAAAAAATATGGAGGTTTAGTTATCTATTTTGAATGTTATTGGTTCATAAGTAATGTGAAATTTTCGAAATAAAGTATTGCAAAATACTTTTAGAATACTTTCTAAGTACTAAGTTCTCAACCTGGGGGTTGCAAACTTATACGGCGAGCTAAAAAAATATTTATTTTGTATGCTTTTTGATCGTACGGGGGGAGGGATTGCGGGTCACATGGATTTTATGAAAAGGTGTCGCCACCCGAAAAGAGTTGGGAACCTTTGACTTAGATAATATATATGTTTTAAAAGAAGCACAAGTCACTAAAAAATAAAGCTTGAATTAATTTAATTGAATGTTTAAAAAAATTGAAGCCATATCAAGTCAAGAAATATTAAAAACTATTATATAATTTGGTTATACCAATTTTTTTTCAGTAAAATTAGAAAATATTTCAGTTGATTTTGTGAAATGGAATCAACAGGTATACATATATAAAGTCGATTATTGTTTCTGTTTGTCAATATACGAATATAATTTACAATATTTGCACTACTCCATGTTCGCCAATTGAGAATTAGCTCCTCACAACGATTAGAAGATTAGACACTATGGAGAATATAATATGGCGGAGGCGTTATCCTACCACCACAATGGCCGAAGAAGATATTCTACGCGAATTATCTCGTCTTGAAAACCCGTGTTCCCTTCAACGCCACTAATAATAATATTGCTCTATTGCTATCAAATATTCAACGTCATCAAGTTTGCACGCGACCTTGCTGACAACCTAACGCACCCCTTGCCTAAATACGCCTAGTTAGCAAGTCAACCCTTGTGTATCTTAATACTTCAACTTGTCAAGAGACAAAGTACGTTGTATGGTTCGCCATTAGAATGGTCTGTTTGAATTAATGAGTGTTTATGCTTTGTGCCGATTAAGTTTGTCAAAACGAATACTTTGGCTTTCAACCAATCGAATAAATTAAAGCTACTGATGCCAGTCTCGTAAAACATGCCCCAACGGGACCACAATCGGTTTGCAGATTTTTTAAAGCAAACCAAAACATAGTTATTTACAAAAAGATAGAAGTAACAATTACCAGGTATACATAATCACAGGCTTAAGAACTAAAAAAAAATAATTGAAGAGATAATTATAAAAAATATATTTCGAAGAAGTAAAATAGTTTCCCTAAACACAAATAAAGAGTTCTAACGATGGGTGAGCCGAAATAGCTATCAAATATACCTTTTATAAAAATTGTAGAACTAAAATACATTGCTATCTTTTCATCGTGTTATAATGGAGTTCTACCAAGTAAATGCCAATTCAATCAATAAATCAACAAATAAAGATCTTTAATATTTAAATTATTAATAAAATTCCAATTTACGAGAAAAATAGATTTTGTATGAATATATTTTTCAATCTCTCAGTGTAATTTGATAATTTGAAAATACCAGTACAAAAGTACAAGAAAGTGGGCAAGTTTTGTTTTTGGTAAAATTAGAAGAAAGAGTACAAAGAAAACGGGTGAGTTTTTTTTATAGAATCATTTGAAAGTTAATTATAGATTTTCGCTTTGAATTGAGTATTAAAATGCAACTTTAAGAGATCTAAATATAAATAGAAAAGTATATAAACTGACGAAGCTAAATGTTTTAAAAAAAGATATCCACCATGAACACATCACCTTTCGTGCCTGCCGTCGTAATATCCGGGAATAATTTTCGGTTGCCTACATTCTGCGGATATTTTTATGTGGCGCTAGTTTTGATACGAAGCGCCGCGACGCCACCTCGAAGCCAACACGTCCTAGGATAACTGCCTAAACGCGTCAAGCGACAATAATGTCTGTTTATTATGAACTATATGTTGTTCATTTGCCGCATGCCAACCAAATTATACGCGTTCGTCATTACAAAGATCATTCTGCAATGTTGAAATAAAACATAAATGTCGGAATTAAAAAAATGTTTCTTTTATTATCATATATTGTACTATATACACCAACAACTATTGTTAGGACGGTGTAATCAGGGTCGACCGAAAATAAACCACATTTTCTTTTAACGTAGTTTAATAATACATCGCTTTCAAACACTATCTTAATCTCTATCCGTTAAGAAGAGATATATAATTGTTTTTTTTTTTATTATTTTTGAAGCACAAGTGTTTGATTGTAATTGAGTGATTTGAATATAATAAATTCAGGGTGTCGGGCCTCATGAGGATGATGCGTAGCAATCTTCAGTGTGACGCAAATTGCAAACCACTGAGTCTATTTTTTTTACTTCTAAATATTTAAAAAAAGCACTACTGAAAGTCAAAAACATTAAATAAGCCATATTTAAAAACAAAGTAAACATTTTTATTTCGATCTTGTTTTCGCTACATTTCTATTTTCGATCCAAAATCTAACAAATATTATACACAGGCAATCGTATCGATCTCATGTATTCGTTGAAACATAAAATGCAGTCTACGATAAAATTTATGAGATTGTTTTGATAAATAAACAGTCGCATTCGGCACTTCAGTAATAATGATGATTGAGAAAAGGCGAACGCATTGAGGTAACTGCATTCGCCAAAAATAATACCTACATCTCGCTGTTGCATTGATGTATTTATGATAATTTCGGTTAGCGAAGTACCAGAGTGTGGTCGAAACCGAAAACGGGTACCAGTTAGCTATAAAGAACACCATATAAATGTAAAACACCTGATGTTTTGGAAAACAAAAACTAATAAAGTTTCAGACGTTTAGTTAAGAACGATATGTGAGAAGGATTTATCACAATAAGGTAGCAATACATTACATATATTGTCCACAGACTCGATAGGACGAAACGCAATAAACATTATATCTGGCCAAATTAAACAACAGAGTTAAAATTATAAGATTATAACTATATTCCTTGCGATAGCTTTGTATAGCAACTATGAAGTAGGTATTGATGGCTTTTACTATAACTAAAATGTATGTAATGTTTTTCATAATACTAATCAATTTTAAATTATTGTTCATGCAATTTTTCTATTATGTGTGATACCCATTTTTACCGTGACAAACTTCCTTGCTAATATAAAAATTAAAAAAAAAAACATTAAAAAAAAAATAACATCTGTTCCGACTGATTTAAGTATTATATTATCGTGTGTTAATGAAAAACATAATATAGAAATTTACTTCGAAAGCGAATAAGCGCACGTTTCTTATTGTAATACAAAATACATCACTACCTCAGTACTAACGGAACCGGAGTGCAACGCAATATGCGAATGCACTCAAAATTCAGATGAGTTTTGCAGAACTGCACAACGAGAACGTTTTACTATAAATATTTATTTGTCTGCAATATATTCTCCGGTACACTGCATTAATATTTTATGGAAAATAAAAGCTCTTATTATTTTTTTATTAATAATTCTAAAGAAACTCCATTGCAGTAAAATTGTATGTATACAAATCAAATTTAACAGAAGTTTATACTGAGAAAAAGAAAGGTTTTAGTATCTGTTATAAATGTATTTTTTTCATAAATTCGATATTGTTAAATTGTCATTTGGCACGCTTATTTAACAAAAAAAATGTGAAATTAATAGTTCAATTTATGATATGAAATATTTTTTAACATAGTTAACACTTTGTGTAATATTTTTATTTAAAGCTCAAAATGATAACTTCTGGAGTGAATCTGATAGTATTAAAACAGTGTTTCTATAAAAAAAATCTTATAAAATAACCAGGGTTCTTCCAACATTAATATGATGATGACGATACTAAAGTTTATATGGAAATGACTATGTTACAAAATAAAAGTAATAAAAAAACTTATTTGCACGTGCCCCTAACACCTTAGGGACTTTTATTCTTGTAACGTAAGCCGAACGAAATGAAAAGAATTGTGGGCTTTGGCGTAAGAAAATGAAGCAATGAAGACGTATAATGTTATAGTCGATGTTAACATAAGGCAAGAATGCGACACAAAATGCGGCATCCATACGTGATTATTACACGAAGAAAATTTGATTTCTTTTTCAGTATTTTTCAGTTATTTGATTAAGACAAAAATATGATAGCAATACAAAAACGTCAAAATATTAACAAGCAATTACTTTTTTATCTCTTCTAGCAGATCGAGGTATATTGATTATAGCGGTCTGTAATATCGACAGCTGCAAACAATTTTGTTTATTAATAAACTGCCATATTTCTTTAATTTTTCTGTCACCCGTTATCGAGTAAAAATTTGACACGTCACTCGTTAGAATTTTTAATTTTCATTTCCGAAAACACAAAAATTAATAACCGTGTTTATGGACAATGAATTCATGGTAATAAAGCGACTTGATGAAATTGATGTACAGCTGTCAATCTTTTCGATAATAGCACGAACCAAGACTTACACTTACATGAAGATATTGTGACAGCGATAATTATAAGTGGGATTGTATAACCTCACGGTTGCCTAAATCCGGTATATCGGCTTTAATTACTCTAGCTAGAATTACCTGTTGTATCTTAATTCATGATTGAAGAAGGTATCCGCAGTTTATTGTTTCAAGGGTACAGAATGATCAAAACAACTTAATACATTTAACTAATTATTTATTTATGTCAGAATCATGGTTTTTCTTAAAAATTAATTCCAAAATCCGACCAAGACACGATTATGTTGGCCATCAATCTTCCTATATATAAAAATGAATGTTTGTTCGTTTCGTATGCATTCAAACACCGTTAATCCAATTGCGATCAAATTTTGGTGGATTATTGTGCACATGCCCCGCAAAGGATACTGAATTTAGTACAACTATTATAAAATCAGTACCGGTTTGGATCATCGCACATGAACAGCTTTATGTGACATGCTCACGTGTCATAAAACCTTCCGATTTATTTCTGTACGCAACAGACGAATAAACTAAAAATATTGTATATCCAAAATCATTTCGTGTCATGTTTGAGTGGTATTATAACGAATGCTGGGTCCTCGCTAATTTATTAAAAAAATAATCAAAATTCGACGATTGAATTACAGACTTCAGTGGCGCTGTCCTCGACAATCTATCAGCTATCGCAAAACATGGAAGCTCAAGAAAAACTGCAGGCGGAACTGAGTGCCGCAATGCCGGAGGTGGACTCCAAGCTGACGGCTGCCACCCTGGATCAATTGCCATACCTTAAAGCTTGCATTAAGGAAACTTTACGGTACTTCTATATTTTTTAACACTTAATGAAATCGTTTCGAACCGTCTGTCATTCATCATTATAAAAATGTGTTGGCAGTTTTTAGTCTTTCATAGAAAAAAAAGCCATGTGAAACCAATTTGAATGAAAAAATTATAAATTGTATGTACGATTGCAGATTCTTTTCAGAAATCATTAAAGAAGTCGATCGTTTGCTTTTAAGAAATCTGAAAAAATCTGACAATTTTGAAAAAAAAAAAACTATTTAGTAATATATCAGTAATATCAAATGTGTGGTTAATCACTCTTGGTCATATTATCACCAAGCGTAGAATAGTCAATACAAATGTTTTGATAAATGCGAATTCCAAGCCTTTCTATTCTAATTTCAGGATGTATCCAGTTATCCTGGGAAACGGACGATGCCTTCAATCTGACGCTGTAATCGGAGGATATATGATTCCGAAAGGGGTAAACCATCGTATTTTACATAAATCCTGTTTATATATTGAATAAACTCAGTCTCTGCTACAGCCAACTGCGGTGGTGTTAACCAAACTTATTAATATTATAAGGACAAAGCATGCAATTTTTTATATTTATAAAAAAAAAAATTATCTCTGACAACAAACTCTATCTCAATTACATTTTGAGTGTACATTTTGAACACACTGCAATTAGGTACCACACAGTTGATAGATACTCTAGCATTCAGTGAGTTAAGATATAAGTGATAATCCCCGTATTTTTCCAAGATGTGATAAACGCAACGTTTCTTTCGCTAAATTGTAGTTCAATTCGCAGTCGCTTTTTATATTTTATGGAATGACGAAAAATTGATTTCTCTCTTATATTTTTAATTTTATATTATGTTACATAACATATTACCGTTTCGCATTTTTATATCAATAATGAAAGGGATTTCAGAGCATATCTGGGTGCTTATTTCCGAGCGACGCAGTGTGAACTTTTAACGAGGTTCTACTTAAAAGTTTAAAGTCAAATAAAGCCTCCTGCAACGGGTCGCGATCCTGAAAAGCTCTCGCGTCCAAAAGCTCCCACCATGATTACGAGCTTGCGGAATATAGGAAACGAATGTAATTAAAAGTTTAGAGATCCATTCGCGAATGAATATTATAAAGTAAACTATTTAATTACCAGGGACTAGTTGAAATTTTGCGTGGATAATTGTCACACATTTATTATGATAAATATTGTTTGAACAAGGGTGCTTTAAATTCGTATAAATTAAAACAAACAAATAATTTCTTTTTGAATTGTACTACTACAGTTACGTGGGTGTTTGAATAAAGGTTAACAAAGGTTTTTCCAAAAATTGTAAGTGAAACTAAAAAGGCAGCTATGTCAATAAGTTTACATGTGGCATGGAAATGGTCTATTAGCGAAGCAAATCAGACCCCCCCGTGGAGAGGGTTAAGTAATGGCGATGACAATATATTATTGTGTTCGTTAATAATTCTTTGTGACAGTCGATGTCTATTGATTTCTAGCTGTTCCAAAGCCGTCATCCTGCGACCGTTACTACAAAGATGCAAACACTTAGGCGCCAAGTTTGAATTTATACTAAGTGATTCCGTTATAACGTGATTAACGAATTGTGAATCCATTTTTTTTTATATTGATTAAAGGATTTAAATTCGAAGGTCTAATTTTCCTCCAAATTGAGAGCGATCAGTAAACTCGTTGTCTGTATCGACCGTGCCCTATATACATTCAGTGGCGGAGCAACAAGTAATTTTCGAAATGCTTAAAATTGAGAACAGACATGCTTACATTCAGAATGACTGTTTCATTCATATTGGGAGTGAGCAATAGTAACAAAATCAAATACTCCTTTCAGACCCACATCATATTCCCTCACTATGTGGTTTCCAATGATACGGAGCATATCAGTGAACCTGGAAAGTTTCTCCCCGAGAGATGGATGAAGAGCAATGCTTCTATGGATGGTGGAAGATGTCCACACGCTAATCAGAAGATACATCCATTCGTCTCTTTGCCCTTCGGATACGGAAGAAGAACATGCTTGGGAAAACGTTTCGCTGAAGCAGAACTACAAATCATGCTGGCAAAGGTAATCGAAGATTGGTTTATTGATTATCACTAATATAGCATTAGCCGTAAAGTTTTCCTGAAAAGCAATTATATTTTCAATAAATTCGGCGGTATCTTTAGAGAGTTCTTTTTCAGAATTAATTAAAAATTGATGACAATTGTGAAAAGTATTTCACTTCACTATAACACACAGAAATAAAAAAAGCATCAATATTATATAAGATAAAAGGCATAATATATACAATTTGAATTATCTCAGTTCTGTTGCATCCGTGTGATAAAATGCACGAAAATGCCGAAAGGCGAAACCCGGGTCGTTAGTGACAAAACATGTGAAATCGTACAAAGTTGTAACAATTCAAATTTGATATATAGATATTAGATAAACAATATTTATACTATTTACACGTATTTAAACGATTGGCAAGGGAACATTTTTGGCTAGTAAAAATAGAATTCACCAAACATACCAGGCAAGCATTAATAAAAACGAAATAAAAGTATGGTATTAAGCCATTGAATAAGCATTCCTCTATGGAAGAAAAAAATCACTTAGTTGTATTATACGGTGAACTTCTGAAGGTTTGTAATTTTTCTACGCTGTTCTTGTGAAATCATATCAAATTTCGATTTATTAATGGTAAAGAATATGACTATACAAAAAATAAATTTGTTTTTCTGTTTTTTTCAGATCTTCAGGAAGTATCGTGTGAACTATAATTATGGTCCACTGACGTACCGAGTCAGCCCCACGTACGTTCCAGTCGAACCCCTCAAATTCAAGCTGACAGCTCTACAACAATAAATCTTCAACAACAAGTGGAAAATGTAATGATTAGTCACGAAAATAAATATAATTAAGTACATTATAATATTTTCTGGGTACAATATTCATTTTCAAATAATTTTGAAAATTGATTTTATTGTCTGAAAAATCATATCCACCGGTAGATTTAAATCGGAGAATATATATTTTTAATTATTATGTTAATATTAACTAAGGTTAAATTATAATTTTATAGAAATATGTCAACAGAAAATGTGGTCTTTTTAGTAAGTAAATAAATCATTGAATAAATCTTTTTGATTGAAGACTGTATTTTTAAAGAAGTGCACAAAACTGTTGCTTTTATACACGGTCATGTATTTTTTTAATATGTGTTTCTTCACAACTAATCATTAAGGATTAACATATCAATGAACACATTTCTATTTTAGATATATGATATTTCGAAAGCTGAATTCCAGCCCCATAGCTAAGAGAAGGGCTATTGATTAACTTTGAAAGTTAAATTCACTATTACAATTTTTATTCAATGGGAAACTATCAACATTGACTTATAAAACATTTTTTTCAATTTGTACCTAAAGACGAGGATGTATGCGTTTTTTTTTGTTCTTTGACATAGGGCACAATGAACCCTTTAAGCTAAGTAATAGTCGTTCCCTTATGCCACATATATTATAATTATCAAATATTATATGAATTGTTGAAACTGTATGCATAAGTAATAAACGACGAAAACTTTTTATTGTGTTCATAGCATCAGTGCAAATGAAATTCTGAATGGCAAAACTTTGGTCGTGGGAGACGAAATATGTGGTAGTTGTATAAAGCTTCAATTCAACACAACAAATTTTACATTGACCTCGTCGATATCGTAAAAAATATTTTTTTCCGTTCTGGTGTAGTTGAGAGCTAGTAATTTACACACTTCTATGAAAATGACGGTCTATTATGTGCCGATATGCGCTAAACGAGAGGCCATGATGTGAAAATTTATTTTTAATGCTCAGATAAATTTCACTATAAATACATAAGTTGTAGATACAGCAATAAAATTTAGCGAGACAAACTATGCTATTAATGCTTATAAAATTGCTAATATTAACCGGTTAAAAATGAATTCACAAATAAACTGTTAAGAAAAGCTTTATTAAATCGATACACCAGTTAGTCAAGCTTTTATGAAGGGTATGGGAGTGTTTTCGCATTTCCGGAACCGCTACTTGACTGCACAAAAGCACTCCACTCTAGCATTGAGCGTTAATCCTTAAAAGCTTACTCGATTTACGTCTAAAGGTTTTGTTTTTTGAAGTGTTTTGTCAGGGCGGTGTGTATTCCACGAATACATTTTCCCCATCATAATCCGTCGATTACCGAATCGAGTTTACCGTACGTCCATAAGCTATGTTATCTAATAGCGCAAGTATGGTAAAATAGAGAGGGTTGTTTTCACTTTTTAAATTTTAAAAAATACTAGATAAGTGCCACTCGTTATTTTAAGCGGTATGTTTGGTTAACAAAAACTTGGATAGATATTAATGAGGCTAATAATTATTTAAACATTTCCACAATGAAACATTATAAATAGATATGCAGTTAAACTAGAAATAAAAATGATTAATATAAATTATCACCAGTAGGACTTGATAAAGTTGTTCGTTGTGCAGCCAAGAAACTGTAATAATTTTAGGTACAAAATGTGGTCTGAAAAAAGTTATATACACTCTGTATAGATTTAGTTGTTGATCCAACATTCTAAATAAAAGACATCTCTTCCTAAAATGTAACGAATACTAGTTACTTTCTAGGTATAAGGACTCTGGTACATAATACAAGGTAATAATCGTTGCATATTTTTACATTTGAATTTGCAAAAAATAAAATATTTCAAGTATCAAAACGATCCATATAGATCGACCAGCCAGCTATGAACGTGCTCCAGATATTCCACAAGTGTTTGAAGAGGCGATACAATTCAACGGCAAGCATACATCGTTCGGACTTTAGTGGATAGACACTTCAAATGCATTTATTGTTTAAATAACAAAAGGTGATTCTGGTACAATATAAATAGTAATTTCTTTATTATATGGGATATAATGCGTATTCGCATCCACAAAAGTCAAGGATCAGAAAATGAGTGGTTCCATCAGTGTATTTGAGGTATCGATAAATTAATTTATTATTAATAAGGCCACATCACATCCAAATTCTTTAAAACATTTGAGATATCAACGAATGTCTATTTGGAGGATAAAAATATGTTTATTTAAACCTTAAAATATTTTAAAAACTATAAAAGCAATTCGGAAAATAAATTAAGCCCAATTTAATTTGGAATATATTATTCAGTAAGCATCAATATGCGCTGTAAAATGCAAAGGATGTTTATTTTCAGCTCACAAAATTTTTATCCTTCATAACATTTTAACTGAATATGAGTGGAGACGATCAACTAAACGAAGGTGAAGTTCTACACTTATATGAGCATTCGCGTTATTAGTTTATATAATCGATATTGCCGAGCCCGTGAAGATTTTCATACGAAATAGTTTCCCTTACTAATGATAAATGAGATCGGAAAAACTTTGCAGATCACAATAGATCAAACTTCCGTATGCAGACTATAAATCTGCATGTAAACCTTAGCAGCTTTTACCGCATGCACTCACGTATGCACGCCGTTGGCAAAGTTGCCGATATGCCCGTCTGAGTTGGTGTGGTTGTTTTTCAATGCGATCTATTCCGACATTCTTCGTGCGAAAAGTTGCTATAACTTGGCACTTGTCTAAAGGTATGCAATTTATCCTACGGTAAGAGAGACCCTGTATTGTCTACTACAATATACAGTATTTATAATTATATTATACATAAATTTTATAGAAATAAAATCAATTTTCAAACGAAGCATGTTCAATTTGATTGTAATTATATTTCGTTAAATTTAAGGAATGCAAAGCTTGTTATATGTTAAAAAAGCAATGTTATGAAAAAAAACTACTATTCTAAACTTTACCGGAGCAGAATGATTTTTTAATAAAATCTGTAATATTTTAAAATCATATAATCCAATGATGAAATGTTACAACCTGCATTATTCTGGATTAATTATAACGGTAATATTTATCCCTCGCAAATATTAGAACCGGGTTTTTTTAACGAGTCAGATTTTTCAAAATATATTCCAATAAACTCAAAATCGTTTTCAAATGATAACTCATACTGTTTGATAATCTCATCGAAATGTCATTAACAATCCACATAAAAACATGTAAAAATTATCACTTAATATACTTAACTAGTATTATATGTTCTGGATGAACAAATAATTGGAAGGCAAAACGCTATTCGAAATATATCGTGGCAAGGAACGTCTAATGATTAAATTATAGCACCGAATCTTACTTTTATATTACATTCAATATACGATGATAATGAATATTTTTTTTTATTTAATCAAAATATTTTACAAGGACGTTTCACCAAATCAAGATGGCAGCGAAAACCGTGAATGGGTTTTGCCGCAACCGCAGCTCAATGGAGGCGATGATTTTTTTCGTTTCTGTTGTTGCCAAATAAGGGAGAATAATATTTTTTACGCCATTATCTGCGACATTAATAATTCATAAGACGCCTCCAAATATTCCCGACATATTATTTGCATTTAGCGCACAAAAACCGATTCTCAACCCGAGAAGCCTGCGTACGCACGAGAAACTCAGGCGAATGAGACGATGTAAGCCTTTTTCTGCACCGCTGAGTTGTAATACAAATCTAGCATATTCAAGACTCATATTTAAAATGAATTTAAAATCGACTATCTCTTTCCAATTTGAATATTAATATTTGAGCCAGACTGATAATTTTTAAACACAGATAAAATTTTTGACAAACCATAAAAGTTAACAACGTCAAAGTATGAGAGTAGGATTAAAGTAAATAGAATTTTAATAATTTATGATATCGACTGAGGGTGATTGATGGAATTTCAATATCAAATTTGACTTGTTACAACTTTGTACGATTCCACATGTTTTGTCACTAACGACCCGGGTTTCGCCTTTCGGCATCTTCAGGCATTCTATCACACGGATGCCTGAAAACACCGAAGGCGAAACCTTGGTCGTTAGTGACAAAACATGTGGAATCGTACAAAGTTGTAACAATTCAAATTTTATTTAAATAGAGTTCTACCAAGTGAATGCCAACTCAATAAATACAATAAACGTATTTTGAGTCACAAAGCATTTCATGCGGCAAAAAAACAGTATTTCTTTATCATTGATTGCAAAAAAAGTCAAGACGAAATGAGAATAAATACCGAAGTCAAAAATATACATTTTCATACTCAAGTGTGGCGACTCACAGTTGGAGATTCGGTGTGCGGAGAAAGCTTTTTACCAAAATCGTTGTTTGCTTATGCATCAAAACATATTTTCATTCTGACTATTGTATGCGTAAAAAATAAAATATATTTTTTTTAAAAACTCAAAAAAGCATAAAAGTTCGCCCCCTTTTTGAATATTTTCCTCGAAAGCAATCTATGTAAATTTCCAGGATACGTATTTTAAGCGTCGTATTTCAACTTTTTATCGACATTTCTAGCGTGTTCATAATCAGACAATAAGTAGTCAATAGTTTGTGTTACCATATAACTACCGAAAGCGCACTTTTTAAAATTCTTTTTGTACACCGGGTTGGTAAAATTGTATGATCTATTTTATTTTGTACCATTATTATCTACACTGCAATCTAACATGGTTGCATCCGAAGAGCTTTTGGTAGAGCAATTCAGGTGTTTTTTTTTCAAATGAATTACATAATAATTTATCAAATAATGGATATCGAAATACCATATAAATCAAAACTTGGTGTAGCTTGGTTATGCTTTACTTGCAAACCATTTATTTTAATCACCACAGATTGATTAAGGGATTTAAATAGGAGCGTGTCCCTTCTACAGATACAGACTGTCACAACTTTTCAAAATCAAATTCACTACTTATTTTGATCACATGAATTCATAAAAGAAATTTTTGACATATGTTGTTCTAACGGGATTGGTTTCTTTTTCAGTCACTCATGCTACCTTTTCTGAAATAACATTGATTTAGTAAAGGCATAATAAAGAAAAATTATTTTTAATGACCATATAAAATTTTTAATTTCAACCTCATTAAAACCGTTACAAGAAATATGTATATCAATAAAATTTAAACGCATTTACTTTGAGATATGCATTAACAATACCATTAAAGTTTTTGTTTTTTTGAAAAAAATAATGTGATATTGATAATTATAAAATAAATCCTGGAATATGTCTGAATATTGACTACTGTTTCTAAAACAGTACACAGAGAAGAGTTAAATAAATTAAAAATAAGGTTCCCACGATGGCGTGAAGCCGACATAACTATCAAACAGCTATTTAAACTCACGTAGAACTATATTCTGTTTACCCGATGACTAGCACAGAGTTTATAATTTTTGATGTGGAACGTACACTTACATAAAAAAAATATGAAATCGATTGAACAATCAATTTACGATATTGTCTTAACTTAAAAAACCTTCTTATCCAATTATTGTATACAATCATGATGGATTGCGTTTTCGTCTTCTTTTTTTATACCACGCTGTTGAATTATACCATCATTTGCTCAGCCTCATTTTTTTAACTACCGTCAATGGCGATATTTTACTGGTATCTCATAATGTCAATGAACCAAGAATTAACTGTAAAGAATATTAAACATATGGCGGAATAGTCAGTAAGAAAAGTGCTCAGAGAACACAAATAGAAAAAGTTACATCACTGTTATGTGATAAGTTTGAGATAAAATCATCCCACGACGATATAAATGAGAGTTTACTAACTGAGTGCTAAAGATCGAGCACTACTGCTGTTCGTTCTCTTAACGTAAACACGCCAGTTCGGAATTAGCGCGTACTATAAACAAACGAACGGATCTCGTCGACTCGACTGTAAAAGAGCATACCTAACTGCTCGATGTCAGAAGCGGTTGTAATCTAATTACAGATAAATGTTCTGTGTAAAATGGATGCAGAATAAATAGTAAGCTATGTCTAACACAATGATATATATATGAAAAACTAGTCGAGTAGATGACGTTCTTGAAGCATCTTATTCGATCACAATGTCCAAAGATTCAATTCTCTTCTCAAATACTTCACAAATTGATTCATCGACATATTCTATAATATTAAATCTGACACCAATCACATGGGATGATTGGCAAATCAATTGAGTTGGGCATATCCATGGCAAACTTAAAGCAACGTTTTTTTTTGTATTTATTTACGATATCGTTTAGGATACGTATTAGAATTTCAATGAAATTTTGACATGAGCCAACAATTTATTATGGGGAAACCATTCGTTTAACGTGCATGAAGGAGTTAAATTATTCCATCAAAACATGGGGATCATAAACTATGTTGTCAGGATATTTCAGAAATAAACAGGGCCCAATTAAATTAAATGTCTATATTAAACGAGAAGCTTCACCTTTCTAATTCTCTTTTGCTAGATCCTTTACGTGATATTAGATCAACGAATCCTCAATTGAGTCCTCAATCTCACTGTAACACGCCTATTTAAAATAAATATGTATCTCTTTTACCAGACTATCCGATTATAAAAATAATGGTTACAATAAAACCTTTTATCAACGTCATTAGGGGCTGCATTCTCGTAAGATAATCATTATCAAAATTGAATGTCATTATAGTCAAATTAGTAGTTATTAAAATTATTTCAGATATATATTTAGCTTCTGGCTTTAGGGTCTATATTTTATTTATTTATACTGCGTAATTCCTCTTGTATTAACGCAATGCAAATTATTTACCGTCTGTCAATTCTATTGCATTCACGCAATAAAGTGCCTGAAAATGTCGAAACCCGAGTCGGGTTTAATAAAGCATGTGGGAAATTTTATTATTGAAAGATTTATACAAATAATATTATTGTATTTTTTTTTTCATTTCTCCATACTAAATTAATAGCTGAAGGCTGTATGACTCACGTGAGCGTTGTTGCTATAGTGATTTTTATTTTCTTGGCTCAAATGAAGAATATTATTTTAAATGTTGCTGTTGCCGAAAAACAATTGCACAAATGAAACTCAAATCACAACAAATTCATAGTTACAAAATATACGAAATGTGACCGAAGTTTCGTTGTGGAATAATTGGATCAAGGGATTAACAGCTTAACGACCGGGGACTCGTATTTGAGTCCTTGAAGAACGTCCACTGCGGGCCGCGGACTCATATATGCGTCCTACGTCATCCATTCCATTCCATTGAAAAATCATCTGATTGGAATCGGGTCTGATTTCAAATGTTAATGGGGTATGGTAGTATACACATCAACGCAGTATTTAACAAAGATTAAATAGTTATTTTCCTAAACAGTTTCGTAAAAATACCCCTAAAAAATTCATGTATATTTTTTTCTTATGTGATCTTTCATAACACAATTTTACATTCTGGTTAAAGATTTTATTTTTAAATCGAGTCTAGTTTGTTTCTCTACTTAGCAAGGATATTCATCAGTCCAGTGTACACTGATACGCATGCCAAGAAACATTTCGGGGCCCTTTACAGGTCGCAGTATTGGTGTTACACATTGCCTTTGATTTATCGACTGAGCCACATGGAATTTTTATGATGGTTATGAAATATTTAACGAAAACATTTTTGACATTTTTAATGCTAATTTGATTTAATTATGACCTATTCAAACTCAGTGGCAGGGGTTCTCAACCTATGTTGACGAATTAAATAAAAACATATTTTTCTGAAATATATTCTTTTATGTTACATTATTATAGTGAATAATGGATATCATTCTGATGTTCCTTTTCTTATTTGTTTTCCACACTTGGACGAGTGTGTCACCTTTTCTGGAATGCTTGGTTTCTTGGGGCTTTCATTATATATTTTTTAAAGAATCCAGTAAACCTCCATTTTTCCGAATTGTCCCGCAAAGTCCTGTTTTACGTAAAAATAAACCTTTAGCGAGCGATACATTGTTATAAAAATTATATGCATAAATCCTGTGCCACTTATTCATATATGGATTCAACTCGTTCACTACAGAATGTATGTACACTCGAATCCGAACCACTATCGTCCGCGTCATCTTGTTCACAATCACTGGGAACCTCCGACAATGCATCCTCAAAATTTTCTAAATATGTTTCATCTCTTCCTTCAATTTTGAGGTGATTAAAAATAAAAATTATAATCATAATCATAAATGATTAGCAAGAGAAAAGCAAATTTCTCGACGTTTTCACCGATAGTTCAGAGAAGACAGAATACAATTTACTTATATATTGAGAAACACTTGCAACACACTACCCTGATTTCTCAGAATGGCTGTAAAAAAAAAACACGAAACAAACTAATGGGAGTGACAACATCTGCAACGGGGATGACATGAGAACCAGGGCTCTTTAAACTGCGGGTATTTATAATATTATCTTGAATATATGTAGCATGATTTTATCTTCGTTCTTATATTTTACTTAGATATTATTGTGGGTATATAAGGGCAGGCAATATAACAATGAGGATCGATATGAATTATTTGTATATATTAATTTTTATACGTACAAAAGGTACAGTATGGGCAAGAAAACCTTGCTTTTTTCACTTCTTCAGCAAAACAAATATGGATTCAAGTAAAATAATTTACTTACAGCTAAATTCTTGAGAACATTGTACTTACTTTTCCATGGTTCATATCGATCTAATAATCCGGCTTTCACCTTTCGCCATCTTCAGATTCAATATAAATCTATCGATGGGGTAAACACGAATTGAAATTGTATATTTCCCATCAACTCATAATGAAAGGTATTTATACAAAATTAATTATTATCCATGAACGTTTTTTTTATATAGATACTTATACAATATATAGAGTATAGAGAGAAAGACGTATAGTTTATCTAATGAGTTCTAATATATATGAACATAAAATAAAAAAAAACAAAGTGAAAAAGTAAATTTTACATATAAAAAAAAAAAAATTGTAGTAAATTTAAGTTTTTTTCACTATACCACATGAGTACACAACCCACAGGTGTAGAACCACTGCTCAAATGGCATTAATTTATGGGGCAAAGTATCTAGAAGCCAGCAAATTTAATTTGGTTAAGATATCTCTGTCGGTTCACAAATTATAGTGAATCTAGTAAAAGGACAGTTTTCGGGCGAATTTTTTGCAAAATCGCCGGCCAACACGCGAAATTCCATAGTAAACATGCGGTCGCTAAGCTGTTAATATTCTTAGATATGGTCGCACCCTGAAAATATTTATGATGTATTTATATCACTACAGTACTAAGCAAATTTGGCGTTGTTTTAAAGTACTATTAATTCCAGTTTTTTTTATAGAACAGCTCATCCAAGTGACATGTTTCATGTGTCATGGATTGCGCACGAACATAAAATAATATTTTTGTTATTAAATTTAATACCAGGTGTGTTTTTTTTGATATATTAGAAGTATCTATAATAATCAAAAGAAAAAAAAATACACTTGGTAATAGCAATTATACAATAAATAAAATCAAAATATTTCGAATTTTGATTTTCCTTTGAATTGTTCACAAACTGTTTATTTTGAGTTAATTCATATCCAGATAAATTACGACTGTACTTTGTAACCATACTTTTTGAATATATCAGTGTTATTTTTAAGCAAGAAAAACGACATAATTTGTTATCTAATACATTAGCCGTATAATGCGATAGGCTGACCAATACAAAGTTTATGATGTAGTAAACCACATATTTTAATTTAAAAAGTTACTGTTTCGATTGAATAACTTACTATTTCGCAGAGTCGTTGAGCTGGTACTCATTAGATCGTCCAAAGCACTCTTGGACTCCATGGTCCGCCCACAACCGCTTCATGGCGGCCAATAACTCTTCAGAGAAAGGTTCTGTGTCCTCCATGCGTTGGATAACGTCAAATACCATCTTCCCATCCGTCTGAAAAAAAAACAATATATAAATTTATTGATAAACAAGTTATAAAATAAATTGAACTGAATAAATAAAATTGGTTGATAAATCGAATACACCGACCAGTCAATTTAAAGTTACTATGAATTTATTAAAAAGACTTTTAAAAATTTATCGAAATAGGTAAAAGATTTACTATAAATCTATTTATATCAGTGTAAAATACCAACTGTTCAAGTTGATTGTAAACGTATTCTCGACTATTTCAAGCCAAATATGATATGTATTATTCCCATATAAGGTTAATGTACGTTTACGAACCTAGCTATTGAAAAGTTTAACGAGTAATATTGCATTAAAATATTAAATACGACATTACCATTATGATTGAGTAATAACTATCAATTTTATAGTGTAAAGTTTAAATTATTCTTGAGAGATATATTTTTTTTCTTAAATAATTCTACAATTCTTGTAATGGTCGAAATCGTATTGGCTTTATACATGTATATGGTTACTTCCTTGTTAATAATTAAATAATATATATGACTAGTAACAAGTTATATAAAATATCAATCGGTAAATTATAAATAAATAACTACTTGTAATCAAAAGTTTAAATATAAATTTTTGAGTTAATAAAAAAATACAATAGAATTATACCTAACACATGCAATCTAATATAAATAATTAAAGCGTTAACATTCTAAAAATGAGAAGTGTTCCAGGAATTGTTATCAACGCAATTTAGTTTCGATGTTATGAGTATCGTTACAAAAGATATTTCGGGAACCAATTTCAATTTCGTATTTACAAAATGGTATTTCTTAAATACACAGTTTACTTTAAACACAAGTCTGACCAATAGAGAAGCAATCTGAAAGCATGGCCATAGACAGATAGTACCAGGAAATCTTTGGTTTTACTCTCGTATCGAGTCGTAAAGGAAATTGACTTCGGTTGCGATGTTGACGGATCTTAATCCTAGAAGGAACATTTTGTTGATATGATTTTTCAATAGATTTGCAGATTTGATTTTTTATAGCTGTCTACGATATCTGAATTCACTTATTATCATCTGGCCTTTGAAACTAGACAGCAAGATCGATTAGTCAATCACCCATCATTTTCTATTCCAATCAGTATATCTTTATCCCTTCCGAAAAAATTGAGCGACTGCATAATAAATGGTTCTTGAATACAATTTCTTAAGAAGCTTCACAGTAACAAAAAAAATCTAAAAAAAAAATCTCAATGAATACATCTATCACTTCTAAGTTTATGACTGTCTTTTCTTGGTGGAAACGCAATATATTTTAAATAATAGATAACACCTTTTTAGTACTATTTCCACAGTCATAGAATACATTGTGGAAACAATACTAAAAATATGTTTTTACTATTAAAATATAAAAAATTACATACAACGAAATTCCAGCAATAAGTACATATTCTTCAAATTTAGGATGGTAAAATATCTTTTCATTTTAATAGGTAACTTTTTGTGTATGTTCACATTTGAACATGATATACCAGTGTGATATTGTCTCACAGTATTACTAACACCACAGTTACTCATTATTTGAAAAAATCTTTTTCACAGAATCTTCAATTGGTACTAACGACCTTTGTAGCCATACGCTTTATATGAGTGAATCATCAATAAGATATCATACGTGGAGATTGCAGTATTGATAATATCGAAACCTGGATACCGATATTTTTTGCTAGTCTTTTATTACTCAAATTGAAATCGAAAATGGAAAATAACGGTATTAGAATAGAGTGATGGGTCTTTCAATAGAGATGTTCGAAATTTGTTAAAATGTAAATACATTTTTTCATCATTTTTTTTTCATTTGAAAGTACATTTTATGATATTAAATGTGGAATACAATTTCGTGCAAATGCCCGCAGCGGCTTTGCTTGGTGTCACTTATTTGGGAGGTCAAAATTTTCAATGACTTCGTCGCATGAATCTGTTGGATAGTGTTTTTTATGTTGATTTTAAGGGTGTCAAGCGTTAATGGTTTATTCGCAAAGTATTGCGTTTTAGAATAGCCGTCAAAGAAAGAAATCTAATGGCGTTAAATCTCACGATCTCAATGGTGTGTTCCATGCCCTCAAATCACTCGTGCAGAATGTCCATATAAAATTGATGTTTTACACGTGTTGTTCAACGCTTCAATTTTCCATAGTGATTTGACGTAGTCTATTAAGAAATCGACAACAAATTTGACAGATGTCACTTTAACAACATGGCTGCTATAACCTAACAAATTTCGATCATATTGAAACACCTATATGATTCAAATATTAAAAATTACTCTAAGATCCAATTAAGATTCTCAACTTCAATATTGTTAAACAAATCTTTAGAATCCAATGAAACAATGATGAAATTTACCGATAATTAATGGGAAAATTGTTTTGATTTATTCTTATGGTATTCCTTCAATTATAAACTGCTGGTTTTGGCTTATTTTTGAAGTCATGCTAAATAATATCTCGGCATGAAATTATTGCAATCCCTAACCGTGAGGTATAATTAATTCACACAAAAGTTGAGTATGTCATCAAATCAACGGCTGGCACATACGTATTTGACCTCAGTAAATGAGAGTCAACTGCCGTTCACTGTACCGCAAGAGATCATAACTAAGTATGTAATCGTTTAATGCAGTATTTCGCTTCACTGTAGTAAATTCTATACAACAGTATCTTCGTCAAAGTAGAACTTGAGGGATACAGTAGAAAACGAATCTCGATTCAGTTTCGTATTAAAGATTAGATTATGTAATGATAGGCGCGGCAACATATTTAACATTTATCTTAAATTTGTTAGTGAGAGAGAAGGAAACTGCGTATTCATAATATATAAAAAAAAAACCAGATCCAAAACAAGTGGGTCGCGAATTTGAATTGCATCATAAATTTAAGACAAATAATACAACACGGTGAAAAAATAGTAATGTATTTTAGTTCTAAAAGTACTCGGTAGAAGTAAAATAAATTGATATTTTTCACCGTGTTATAATGGAGTTCTAACAAGTAAATGCCAGTTCAATACTTTATCTAGAGATATACATTTTCTTATCTATATTTCAACCTAAAACTATATTGAACATATATTTACGTCATCGAAATGTGCTCTTAAATGAAAATTGGTGGAGGGGGGGTGACCGAGACTCAAAAATGTTTGGAAGGTTGTATGTTCAATGTAAAATTGTCAGAATATTTAAAAATCGCAGCAATTGACGCGAATTTCCTTCCTCATTCATCTGTTAGATAAAGCATTGCATCTATATGTGAATGCCCTAGCACAGATTGCATCCTGATTAAGAGCATCGTTAGAAACAATTATCCAGTTGTAGTTTGGATTAATTGCATAACAAGTAAAGAAACAGATAACATTTTATTTTGCTTCTACGAGTGTAAAATGGTACTCAGCTGTTTCTTTTATGGGTTTATTATGCAAGTCAACTTTCCTACAATCATTATTCGAGCGGCGTAGTTAGTTAGCACTTAATTTTGGAATGAAATGAAAGTTAGATACATGTTTTTTTTTCCTTTTTATAATAATAGTTTTACTATCATATATAAGCATATTTTTATATAACTTAATCAGAAAATATATTATTATATTATAAAAGTATTACTCGAAAAATTATATTTTTTTTAATCCGGGTTTCCACCAACAAGCCACAAAAATGCATTTTACGTTATACATTCGATTAGAAAAATGTAAAAAAAAAATGTATTGTTTTTTTTAAAGTATACTATATATTTGAGATATTATTCAACCTTCCACTGTGAAAGAAAATCCTATTAAAAAGTAGATTTGTCTCAATTGCAAAAAAGATATTTGATGTTGATATGTTTATTAAAATTCAATATTCGGCAGGTAGGGTGTATACGGGGAAAAGTCAGCAAATGGACAAAAATAATTGGCAATATATTTAGATAGTTTGTCAAATATCCCTCACACAGAACACCTGTGTTTAATTAAGTTGAAAATATTCATCAACTGATCGAAATTGTTTTTTTTTTCTCAATATATCTTTCAAAGGAAAAGCATTCGAAAGTTTAATTTTTGTCAAATGTTAGCAGAAAATATTTATATTTCCATAAAAATACAAAATTCAAAGATTCATATAACGTTATATTATAGGACAGTAGGTAAAAAAAATTATCTATGATAGTTAAAAAGTTATGTCTTCCAGCATATTAAATATTCATTTCAGTACAGCAGTTAATTTAATAGGTTTGTAATTTTTACGCAAAATAGCTTCATTAATTTTATCTATATCGGTATTAGGCGTGGCATATTGTGAATAATATTCAATAAACAAAATATCAACGGTGTATGCTAATTCATTTGTAGATATCAAGCGTTAGATAGCAAATGCAATTTTAAAAATTAATTGAAAATTCGATTCGGTTATCTACACTCTATACAACGTACGTGGTGCAATTTGTATGCAGTTAAAGTGCATCGGTGGCGAGTGATCGATCGAAGCAGCAATGAATAAAATAGAAAACCGCATTCAATTGCGAATTTATTGTGTCGGTACAGATGGCCTGTACCGTAGATGCACTCTGCTACGCCACAGATGCATTTATATAGCGATTAACCCGTCAAGCCCGGATGACGTCAACATAAGATTGCAATTCGGGTATTTCGGTTTTATAAATGCAACCTTGTGATAGACAAAAATACGGTTTCTATATGAAGTTATGAATAAAGAAAAAAAAAGTGGTATAATATAATAATAAAAAGGTCAAATATAAGTAAAGCCGACACGAATCTTTTTCAAACTTATTTTTTCTATAAGTTATCACTTGTATTATTTACAGGCATTCGCAATCATAACAAAATTCTAAGTAACATACTTATGTTTGAAGCCGAACCAATTAATTATACAAACAAAAAATAGAACGTCAATTCACTCATTTAATAAGTCGAGAATGTAAGCACATTATTTTATTTATAATATTTGTGGCTTCGAGTCACATGGATAACCGTGCAATGCGTAGAATTTAGAAAAATGTGCGTTTTAACGAAAACAATTTCGGAAATAAGTACGATCATATTTAGATACTATTTCCGATAGATGGTGTCAAATCAAAAAATAACGCTTAATACATGTGTTCGAAAACAACTAAAATTTTTTTTTTTTAATAAATTTTGAATCGATCTACTCCACTCAACAGAACAGACAGTATGTTGTTTGTTTGATAGAATTTCCTGAATATAACAAAAGGCAAATAACCGCATTCGGATCGTGGATCTGAAAAAATATGTAGAATTGGACAGTTTCAATAAAAATGTTTAGTACTATTTTCACAATTTTATATATTTAAGATTGGGACGGGTTTTGACTTACGGGGATAAACGACTTACTCGTCTGAACTGATAATGCGCACGCTGAGTAAAATTTTATAATAGAAAAACATATAAACTAGTGGGGCTAAATATTGTATTTTTATTATTTAAACATAATACTTTTCCACCATGACGTCACATAACACATATGTTGAATTTAATTTTTCCCCATAATGTTCCGGATTCATACATTATTATGAAATTAAAAGAAGTAACTTATTCCTATTACCTGTGTTCTTTGAGGGTTAAGCAGTTATGTCTAGTGAATGTGTATGGCAACAGTTATTCCAGAATAGTTTTATGTTGTAGGGTTTCAAAAGCAGCCATCTAGTATTTGCGCGCATTGATAACAAAACAAACTTCGCAAATTTTATATTAGTTTTTCCATAGTCGTGCTTGCGTATGTATCATTAGATTAACGATTTTCCATCTGTCTCGATAAACACAAATATATATATAAACAAATAAAAGTAATTCGGATTTCGTTCTATTTTTTCAGACATGTCGCGCAATTCATATTAAGCATTTATTGTTTTTGTTGCTCTTGAGACAACCAGATGAGGTATTTGATACAGTATAAGGCAGTGTGTTAAAATTAATATTTATGAATATAATAAATAAAAAAATCAGTCACGATATGTGCAAATTTTTCAAGAATTGCAGTTTATTTTGCAAGGCGTAAAAACAACGCTTGTAATTGATAATATATGCCTTGAACTACGCCTAGGATTTGGTACGGCCATTAAGTGAATCATAACCTAAGCAGTTATTGAAAAATTAACCCACTATGTTGAAAGTTTTTATTTTCAGAATAGGAATTGCAATCGTCCCTTTGATGTTCATATAGGAAGACAGATGGAGGGCTTTGAAAATATTTCCACCATTGAAATACGAGACAAATAGACTTAGCTCCATAAATGGTTAAACCTTTAACAGGCGTTGCATATGAATAATGCAATGAAAAATGTACCTTATATTGCACATATGATTACTGACTAATTGTTTCTATAAAAGGTAAAAAAAGCCAGTCGATAAATTGCGAAATGATACTAGATAAGTCTCGTCTATTCCATCAGTGCTTAATAACATTTTTTTTCAATAATAGCCTACTTTAAAAACGAATAATTGTTAGATCGTCTTTGATTTCAGAAAAAAATAAATAACGTTATATGCCTACTTACGTCTACAAAGAAAAGAGGTTTTACAGTCAAGTGGTGAGTGAATCAAATAGATCAGTTCGTACTGTATAAAACTAACATTTGAAAAAATATATATCTTCCATTATTATAATACAAACGTAATTTCTCATTTATTGGTTGTGAAATGAAAATGACAAATCATATCATAAAAGATAAAAGCATTTTACCGATCAATTGAATACAAGTAAGGAAGAAACAAGAGAATTATATAATTTATTATCTAACTACACATTCCAACAAACAAACAATGTCAGATTGAATATCTGTGTTAACTGACACTTCTTGATGAAAAAGCATGATATTTCAAAAAATAAAAACTCATTATCAGTACTTATTTCCACAATATATTTTATGATATACACTGAATTATATAAAATAGTACTACACAATGTGTTGAAACTGATGCAATATATGTTAGACATCAGTACTGAATAAATGAGTATGTTATTATTTAAAATATCGTATTGAGTTTTTTGCTAAAAATAAACCCTGTTTTCATCAGCGGTCCTTGATTAAGCATCTCGATCGAGTATATTCCTGGCTAGTTATCAACATAAATTATTCATGTGATTTAGGAATTTATAGCACTGTACAAATCACGGCAATCAGCAAATGCCATCGATAATTAATATTAGAATCTGATGAAAATTTTCATCATTCGAAGTAATTAAAAACGAACACGTAACATGATTGATTCACGGTATTCAAAGAATTATACCGATGCATTATTTGTAATTGTAAACAGATCTAACAGAAATGATTTTGCCGATGTCAACAAGATTGTTTTAATTTACCAGTAATATTAACAAACGTAAAGTAGAAAAAAAACGTTTGTTAATAGTTTTCCATAATTACCTACTAAGGGGTTACTTACAAAAACTACTTCAGACAGAAATGAAAAGAACAATAAAGCCTGCAAACGTAAAAAGCAGCGCGGAAGTGTAATCGGAACATTGGCGGAAATAAAACGACCGGAAAATCCGGTTAGCATTTCCTCGCCCCCGGTCCGCTGCATTTCGATACTTCTGTGTGCACAAGCGCACTTAATTCTGAATGAATTTTCTATGTACGTGTCCATTTTATCTGAAGCTCCATTTATTCGGATTAAAAAATATCTTTCATTGAATTGGTATCTCATTGGTAGAGTAACTTTACAGATCAATACAGGTGCACGACTGCAGATGGCGTGATATATAATACATTGGCATCAGCGAGATGGGCGGCCTGCGATAGGTTATTATTATGGCGACGAAAATCTATATAATACGAAATATTACGAAATCGCAGTGATTCAATAGACTCGTTATTTGTATTTTTTTTTTAATTTTCTGTGTTGGCTAAGAAGAAAAATACTTTTAATATACAATCAGAACTAAAATTTTTGAAATCAAACCCATTGTTTGCTACATACTACATGAGTTAATTTATGATTTCGAATGATTGATGGAATTTCAATATCGAATTTGAATTGTTACAACTTTGTACGATTTCACATGTTTTGTAACTAACGACCGAGTTTCGCCTTTCGGCATCTTCAGGTATTCTATCACACAGCTGCAACAGAACTGACCACTGTCTATTGTAGTTCTGTTACATCTTAATTAAAATTTTACATAAGTTAAGTCTCTTATTTCAAATACTGAAAACAACTGTGTTAAGTAAAATATTAAGGCGAAGACAGTCTCAAGAACAAAAGGAGAATAACTATGTTTATTAAAAAAAAAATGTATATATTATGGTATAAATGCGCTATTTTATTCATAAGTAATATTCGAAAAATTCTTGGCGAAATGGAAATTTATGCATCGAGAATATTTAAATCTGTTATTCATAAAAATGCTTCGATTTGATATTTTCCGTGATTCACCTATCCAATTCCTTACGCTTCGACCATTAATCTCAATCACAGCTACCGGGTTCGATTCGTCGCTACCCGGTTGAAGATTTATTACCCAATTGTACAAGGCAGATGCTAACCGGCAATCATCGCGGATTACACAGTAACGAAGAATTATTTCTTAATACACTTTTTTTCTATTACAACTTAGAATTATATATTTTTTTACTGCTATCAAATAGCGCAGTGTTTCACAACCGGTATTTACTACCAGTATGTACTATAATAATCTATTTCTAACCAACAAAATATAAAAACATGCAAGTCATCGGGGAATTAACTATTCCAGAGTCTTGCGTTTATTTTGACAAAACATAAGATTTTCTTTTCAATTTTGCCTGCTAGGTTTACCGGTTAAAAATGCGATTTTTTCAATTGCAATTGGAATCCACTAAATTATGTTTGGAGATCAACCTAATGGTAAAGCTCATTGGTGAAACCCAAATGGTGAAACCCAGGGTTAAATCATAAGTGGTAAAGTTCACTAGTCAAGACCCGAACAGTTAAGCCTATCGGTAAATTTCAAGTGGTTAAGCCTGACGGTAAAGCTACGTGTGCTATTGTTTCTCTCTTTATAAGAGTAATCCATCGATATTTCGGCTTCGTTTGCTAAGGACTGGTTCGTTCATAATCATTTCATCGCTATGAGATTTTTGTTTGATTTTAGCATTAAATTTCCCATTGGATTAGGTTCTCTTCGTCACTGCCGTGAGGAGCGTTCGATCGTTTCTCTCTATATGAGGATTATCCATTCACATCTCGGTTTTCATTCGCTATCCTCATTGTGGCCTGCGTCTCAATTTTAACGAAGCGTGAATCGTTATGTGGTGAATTAATTTATCTAATGAAATAACACAAGACAATTAAAAGCTTCTGACAAAATTAATATCAGATATATTAGGCAATAAAACATCTTTAATTAATTACTATAAAAATATCATGGCAATATACATTACTAATTGAATTATCGTTTATTGTATATAACTCTATCTCAATAAGGATTATGTTTTAAGTGAACTGTTATATATAATACAAATACTTGTAAGCTAAAAATGTTTAGCCTAATTTCACGTAAGGGATATAGCAAGGGAGAACATTGAATTGTACATTAACGATGCAATATGTTTA
Organism: Himalopsyche japonica; assembly: GCA_028555115.1. Taxonomy (NCBI): domain Eukaryota; kingdom Metazoa; phylum Arthropoda; class Insecta; order Trichoptera; family Rhyacophilidae; genus Himalopsyche; species Himalopsyche japonica. Next base: position 942,530 of record JAHFWJ010000578.1, on the reverse strand, counting down.
CTGTATGTCAGTTCTATTCCACCCGTGTAAAAGAATGCCTGAAGATACCAAAAGGCGAAACCCGGTCGTGAGTGACAAAGCATGTGGATATGTACACAGTTTCAACTATTCAAATGTGATATTGAAATTCTATCAAGCGCCGTCTCGTAGAACTTTTGTAGGAATTTTTGGGAGATACTATGGGCCACTTGTAAACAATGCATTCTTGTTAAATATAACGAATCGCAATGTTAATAAAAAAAAAATATGTTTAATTTTGAGGACGGTATTTAGCCTCATGGAATTCTTAGGCCATTAGGATCATCGGCCCCGTGAGCAACAATTGCAAAAGTGCATCTTGTTAAGTAAAGAGAATATTAATGCGAATAGAAACTAAGTCCACTTGTTTATGAACGAAAAACGTTCAAGTAATAAAATACAATTTCAAGTGTATAATAAACTTTTGCTCTGTAAACACAAAATAACCCATTTCCTTGTAATTTACATCCTAACTGTGATAAATCATGAGCTGTGGAGATAGTGGTATTTTACAATAAGCTGTTGAAATTAATTGCTCAAGCGTCCGGCTATTGCACTCGAGTTGCATTCCTGTTGACAAAAAATAGCTGTAACATCACATTACAATGTTAGTTTCACCAGTAATTAAACGAAGTAGAACATATACACAAGAATTAAAAGTAAATTTTAAAAAATGAATATGATAATTTTCTCAAATTTAATTCAATGAAAATTTTTCAGATGGTTTGTGGAGTGCTAAAGTTAATTTGACTTTTTGTTTATAATAAAAAATGTAAAAACGATAAATAAACCTTGAAGAAATATTTTTAATCTCTCATATATGTTTCTTACTTTCTGCGTATGTCAGATTAATTAATGATGTGGAATGCTTTCTTGGAATAAAATTAGCCATTTCTACATAATGAGTGATTCATCAGCGGAAACATAATGAACTAACAGCAGACTTGCATGCTCAAACGTTTTTACAATCGAGGTTTAAAGGGTCGATTTAGTTCTAAAAAGGGATGTTAAATATTCGACAAAATGATCAATCGCGGTAATATTTGTAATGTTATCAAATATTTTGCCCCATTGATAAATCAGGGTCCCATTGTATTAATGAATAAATAAATCGTTTTTTATTATATTTATTAAGTAAGAGAAAGAATTTTGGATTACTTTACTATATGAGTTGTAAAGACACACAAAACACAGACGAGAGTGAGGGAAACAACAAAACCAACCAAATATAAAGTTACGATAAAAGACATTGGTCTTATTCAAAACATTGTCTATACATAAATAAATGGAAGACTTTTGCTATCTTGAGATATTTATTTTTGTATATACTGTAGAATTATTTCTACATCAATATTTTTTGAGATATCAATGACTGACCTAGTTGGGAATCTTTACTTAAAACTAATTTATTCAAATAACAAATCGTTTAAGCGGTCGTTGGATGTTTCCGAAACGATTTGTATTAATAATAACCATAAAGTTTAGGTTTAGTTTAGGTGCATTTGGTTTAGGACCTAAACCAAATACAGCTACGATAGAAAATTGTATTTCTTATCTTTTAAAGACATCGTAAATTTATCAATTCGTCTGCTAAGAGGCCTGCCCCACGAGTCGAAAGTACGTCTCTTAGGGTGCAATTCGGCGGATGTATGCGAGTGTGCGAATACACGCCATGGGGTGCGCAAAATAACTAACACCTGCGGTATCGATTGGTGCGTCAGAATGAAAAGCGGCCACGTGTCATACGCCCGCTTTGATACTGCAAATTGCTCCGCCTCATTACCTCCTTTTACTGCGGATGGGGAAGAAATATTGCGAACCTTCCATGTTTGCATACTATTAAAACGAATATGATAAATATAAAATTTTAATAATCAATATGCATGGACCAAGGCGCTCTCGTTTTCACACATACTCCGTATGTTTTACCTATCCCAATAATTGTAATTTTTAAAAAATAGCTATTCGGTCGTTCATTTTACCGCATTGATTCTTCATGATTATATTACAAATTTCATCAGACAAATAAGTAAGAAATTATATCTCCTGATATAAAAATAAATATAATTAAGTAATTGCATCGCTTACAAAAGTTCTTGCGTTTTAACTAATACATATGTTAGTAAGGATTACAAATACTTTTTTCAATTTTAAGTAATTTTTAAGGAATCAACAGTAAGACAGCCAGATATTAGTGAGACATTAGATGAAAAATAAAGACTGAAGTTTATAAAAATTCTAAATAACACAGCACGTCATGATTTAAATAATTCGATATTAGATGACTAAATAAAATAAAACGCATACCATTAAATGTACAAAAAAGAAATTAATAACTGCAATTATTGATCGCAGTCATTGGCGAGTCTAGGCTTTAAGTTATATTTTTCTATCCACATAATTTAAATGAAAACATAACATGCATTACGTTTACAACTAATTAAATGTGAAGCATACTACAATATAATTATAGGGAAATTGGTTCAAATAAATAAAATATTGCTCAAATAAGCAATTGTAATTAAGTGTATGTGTATATATATAAACGTTTAAAAATGCAATCTTTCTTTAAAGTGCCTGATGTTAAGGTTGTAAGAGGTTCAGGAGGGTAGGCGGAGGGTGTATGGGGAAGTTTTCAGCGTTGTTCAACAAAGAGATATGACATAGATTTGTGGCACTAAAAAATAATTTCAAAACTTCGTACTGTGGATCGTGTATTATTTCAGACATTAACATACAAATAAACGATAATATGTCGTAGTAGGCTCATTTAAGTATTATTTAAGTGAGAGTAAAAAAATAAGCTGAATCGAAAAAAAAAGATACGTCAAATGGGATATTATTGTATTCAAACTGCAGAGTAGAAGTGTTACTCGGTTTCGTCGATAAAACTGAATATGGACAGTGTTATTACATTCATAGACAATAATTGGCATTTACTTGGTAGAACTCCATTATAACGCGGTGAAAAAATAGCAAAGTATTTTAGTTCTACATTTTTTTTTATAATATACAATTGATAGCTATTTCGGCTCACGCCATCGTCAGAACTAGTGTCCTAATATATGTTATAAAAAAATTGTAGAACTAAAATACATTGCTATTTTTTCACCGTGTTAATTTAAAAATAGAATAGCATTATGGGGTCGATTGATTATAAATGCAACTTTAAATTATTCTTTGCCTGTTTACGCATATGTAGGTTCGCAATATTTTAAATGGTCAAAAATGAGACAGCAACATAAAAGCGATTTTTTTTTTTAATTGACGTCATGTTTGAAAAAGTCTGTATGGAATTGCTCCATTCATTGCATTCGCTTCTGCAGGTAAATTTCGCTTTTGCATATTTTTGTATTAAGCAAAATTTTCGGCAAAACATCCATTATTCTAACATTTCAACCATCCAACATTTGTTGCATCCGTGTGAAGCGATGATGATTATGAAAAAAAAACCATTTATATTCTAATGGTTATTGATTAATATTTGTTGAAAAACCCTTTCAAGAATGACTCATTAACAAGATATTAATTGAAAATTATCACAGGCAATTATGTTAATTATTATTATTAAATTCGTTTTAGCTGTGATTTACTGCTTGACTTGGGGTAATTGTTTTACTGTAAGTAACTTTGCTACATAGACGATGCTAACTGTTTATTTTACGTTAGTTCTGTTGGATCCGTGTGATAGGATGCCTGAAGATGCCGAAAGGCGAAACCCGGGTCGTTAGTGACAAAACATGTGGAATCGTACAAAGTTGTAACAATTCAAATTTGATATTGGAATTCCATCAACCACCTTCAGTCGATATCATAAATGGGATCTTTCTTACTATAGCATTTAAAATCTTATTTGGTTGCTAGTTGCTTGTCGAAGGCAATAATTTATTCTTCTATTTGACGATCTGTAGCATTCTAGGGTTTTTCATCGCTGTTTCTGTCCCAGGGTGGGCGTGGGCAGAAAAGCGAGGGAGACTAAAGGCGGCGCCTTGATGACTACACGCGATCGCTGAAACCGTCTCTTCAGCCAGCGCTGACGCTCGGTTCGCTTCACCGAGCCACATAGCATATAAAACTGGCGAAACTATCGAGCTAGCTATTTCAAACCAATTTTTCACTGAATGCCAAAATAAAGCCCTCTCGTGTTTCGTAAAATGTGTAAAATTCTCCGCAAAAGAAAAATAAAATCAATCTTACTGTTTTGTAAGAAATGGCGACTGTCAAAAAGCAACAATTTTCAAAACATATTACAAGCGAGATTTTTTTTTAGATCAATAGAACGGAGATTTATGCGGGTCAAAGTTGACAAGAAAATTAAGCAAGTTCTAATGAGGCGTTTTATTTTATAATCCTTCGATAGTCAAGATTTGATAGAAATACTTGGAAAGTTTTAAAACGTCTTGTTATCACTTTTAAAGTGTTAAGTGTCGCTTCTTGATGGAAAGGCATGATATTTTAAATAATAAAAACACAGGTAGAAGTATATTTACTCGAGCTAAGCAACATGTAAGATCATTCAACAGCAAAAAAACAGATTCACAATTCGCTAATCACGTGATTTATGAATCACATAATATAAATTAACGCCTAAATGTTTGCATCTTTGTAGTAAGGGTCGGAGAATGACGGCTTTGGAATAGCTGGAAATCAATAGACACCAATTATCACAAAGGATTCTTAACGAACAAACTAATATAATAGTATCGCCACTTGTCCAGCCGTTGTACGTACAGCCGGTGGTCTGATTTGCTATAATCTATATTTCCATAATGACCAATTCCGTCCCACATATAAACTTATTGTCATAGACACCTATTGTTTCATTTAAAATTTTTGAAAATTAATTGTCTTTGTGTTAAAGTAACAAGCTAGGCCGTTGGAACAGGAGAGAGGATGTGTTGTGTGTCATTTCTGCACAGCTATATATAGATAAGCGAATGTTAGTTTAAGCATGGTTCTGACGATGGCGTGAGCCGAAATAGCTATCAATTATATTTTTTTAAATAATTTTGTAGAACTAAAATACATTGCTATTTTTTCACCGTGTTATAATGGAGTTCTACCAAGTGAATGCCAATTCAATCAATAAATAATTTACACGTAATCATATTAAATAAAAAACATTCAAGTTGAATTAAATATGGATATTTTCTTAGTTACAAATATGAAAATTCTTTTCGAAGAGAAATGTTTGCGTAAACTATTAATGCAAAACTTTAATTTGAATAAAACTGCTGATGTATAAAACGTAAAGTTTATGGTAAACATATCCTATCTAGAGATACTCGTGAAGGCTGCTTCAAATACTTTGAAAGTGATCATTTTTATTATGAAGATAAATAATGTTCAGATGAACTTAAAAAGTTCAAATACCAATAATTGAATAAAGATTTGTGTCTTATGTAAAAGCTACAAGCATCATGATTCAACAATACGTATCTAACAATTTTTGATGGTCTTAAGTGTAAGAATAATACGTAATATTTTGAAGGAAAAAAGGTTCCAAATTACAAATAATGCACTTTAAATAATACACCTAGCATATTGTTGTATTTGGTTTATTATAACTTTAAAATATAATGTGTTAAGCTTTAAAATCTATCAACTCTATTTAAATTTGATGAATGAGCTAAGCTGGGTAGTTAGCGTAGTACATACAGATTTGTAGCCCAAGACAGAAAGGATGTCTTTTTCCAAGCTGATGTTTATGTTACGGAAACCCTTCTTCCATATCAATCCAATAAATGGGGCGATTAGAAGGAAATCAGTTGATCAGTTCTGTCCTAGCTCTATATTTTCTATTTTCTTCGAAAAAGATAAATTGAGAATTTGAATATGAGGCAGATTTGTTGGTACAATTTGTTTCAAGGTGACAGCTGTAAATTTTGATAGTAATGAATGATATTTGAAATAATAAAAACATTTTTTAGTACTATAATTTTTCACCGTGTAATAAAAACACATTTTTTTGTACTTGTCAGTTGATAATGCTTGCGATGAGCGGAACCGGTCATGATCAAAAAATATATTGTAGAAATAAGTACTACAAAATGTGTATTTATTATTTAAAAAAAAAGTCTTGTTATGTTAAAAAAAACAATCTTTAAAATTTACTCTACATTTTTAAGGAGTTGACCCATGGTGGCTGCTCTTTCTACTCAGTATGTGACTATATTTTCTTTGAATATAAATTGTGGTTAACTTAGTATTTTCAAGAGAGACTAGCTAACTATAATCCTATCCACGCCATATACCCCACACTCTTCGCAAAAGAGATTGAATAAAAGGTAATTCATGTAGAAATAACTACAGTACAGATTACGGAACCATATGCTCCACATTAGGAGTGGATATAGATTAAAACGTTCCAATAATATTCAACGGTATATAACATTGAAGTTCGTTTATTAATTAGTAAAAGAGTGCAGAGTTTCGTGAACGTGCATGTCTCAGTATGCGATTTGATGGATGATAAGATTCAAGTCCAGGCCTCTACATAAGGCAAGTACGAAACACAATGGTGGTTTACATTAATTATTGTTGTGGGTTTTCGTAATCAGCGCTGAATTGGCTATGGGCATGAATGGCATGAAAATGTTTTTTTTATTACGCCAGTTCGTGGTAATTATAAGCAATTGTTTTTTTTTTCGTAATATCATTAATCAATTCAGTCCTATGAAACGGTGAACTCGTTTTCTTATGTGACTTTTCTCTAGTTCAATTTTTTAAGTTGGCCATTAATAAATGGAGCTAAATTAGCGAGGTGTGCAAAAAATGGTAAATAATTTTTCTTCAATTTACTACATGAATACAAGCATGTACATATGACCAACATATATATTTCTTTGAATTGATAATTTGCAAATTTTTTATTCATTAATTTTAATGACAAGCACCGTCGTAGAACAGAAAGTGATTGAGAACATTTTTCACTAAGATGAACAAAAAAACTTGTTGAAAACCTGGATACGAAATCGCAACGCTATATATAGTTGCGATTTCGTTTAGGGTTCGAGGGGTTTTTAAGATAATTACGAATGCTCTAACAATTTATTTATACACATATATAATATATATATATACATAACCATATAAGATATGCATCACTTTCTTTTGCACGGCGGCGAAATCATGCGCTTTATAAATTTCAATCTGTATTTTTGTATGCATATGGTCCGATTTATAGATTAGTTTGTTATTATATATACGGTGTATCATATTGATGAGGAATCACTGAAAACCCGCGAATAAAGAATGACAATATCCAATCTCAATTTTTTGGCAAAATAAGTTACAATCAAGTTAATAGTTGGTGTATGATGTTCGTTGTAACTTTTGATTTGAAGAAAATCGTCACTTAGATCCACATCGAAACCTTGTAGTTTTCGGTTTGCGAAATATCGAATCCGAAAGAATTGATTTGAGTGCCACTAATGACACTTAGATCACTCTTGTATTATTAGATACAACCAAAAAATGGGTTATAAACAGAGGTATGAAAAGGGTGTAAAATGCTAGAAAAATATGTAGTGTATAGCACGTTTTTTGAACATGCAAGTTTACCATAAGTAAGAAAGAATTAGGCACGCGATAAGATGTGGTGGATTAACGTGAACGGCGTATCAAGATCGTAGAGGAATAGTAATTAGGTTCAGAATATCAGCTTTTAACCTGCTTCCAACAAGCCAGCACCTGTGGCTGTGTGATTTACAGCTGAGAACAAAGGAACGCCGAATGCTTGAATAGCTGATTGCATCTTATCAGTCCCGAGAAACACGCGCATGATCTTTACAACCTGTTAACGACTTTTTTGCCTACGGTCAAAACATTTGTATCATTCACTGTAATTAAATCACGTCTGATTTTGATTTGATTCAAAACAAGCAAAGTCTCTCGATTAAAAAGCGTTAACTATCCTATCTTGGTAGAAAATTATTACATATATAAACAAAAAATTGCTACAATTTTTCAATATACTGATCGGGGCCAGTTTCGCTTATAACGAGCATTAGCAACTGATAATTGGCGATGAAGTGAAAAGTTTCTTTTAACTCTCCGGTTTCTTTCTGATTTCCGAAGGAGACTCGAAAACATCCGCACAGATTTCTTGCCAAAACACTTGCGTGTACAGTTTTTCTTTCATAAAGGGAATTTCCCACACAATCGAAAGAAAAGTAAATGTGTTAATAAATACATTTATATTACATACCACAAAACTACGTTTTGTACCTTTATTAAGCGCATGGTTCCCGAAAGCTTTCATATATATAGGACTCAGCTTACGGCTAAATCTCAAAGAAGAATTCTGCAGGAATTTAAAAAGTATTAAAAAACTTTTTCGTTTCTTGTAAATCGATCCATTCAAAATTATCTGACAGCTTCGGATTCATCCGCTCTCTTTGCATAAACCATGGGGGTTGTATGTGGAAATATTATATTAATCAAATGAAATTAATAAATGTGACGACTTCATAACTTATAAAAACTTTTAAATATGGGCGTATAAAATAAACCATGCCCGATATGATGTATTATTATATAGTAAAATAAATTGGAGCGTATGCATTTGAGTAGCACTTTTTGTCGACAATTTTCAATCGAGATGCAAACCTGTTCTTTCGTTCACTCGCGTTAAAGCGTGAACAGTGAAAACATTCAGTGAGTCAACATTTTTTTCTGATAGTATTTTTTTGTGTCTTTAGCCAGAAGTCCAATTCTTGTGCACTTGAAAAATATTTGCTATTATAGTTGGCCAACATACACATGCAGGTTGACTAAGCTTTTAATATACACACACATATATATGTGTGAGTTTTATGTAAAATTGTTTTTTAGACGTTTTAACGGAAGTATATTATTGTTAAAACATTTCATCATAAACTAATTAACTGTATTGTTCATATAAAAATTAAATGTCATTAAAATCAAACCAGTAGTCATTAAAAATCTTTCAGACATATATGTAGCTTCTAAGCCTTAGGGTCTATATTTTCTCTTTATGTTGTCAGTTCTATTACGTCCGTGATAGAATGTCTGAAGATACCCACAGGCGAAACCCGGTCGTGATGACAAAATATGTGGAATGCACAGAGTTTCATCTATATAAATTTGATATTGGAATTCTATCAAGTACCGTCTCGGATAGCTTTTATCGGCCATTTTGAGAAAACTACAGACCATTTTTAAGCCGCCAGATGTTTGATATGTATGTTACTGAGGATGCCAAAAGGCGAAATCCGAGTCGTGAAAATTTTTGTGAAAACAATTCGAATTTGATATTACCCATATTATACCAAATTATTACACCTTGTTTTTCGTCATACATAACTAATATACAAAAAAAAAAAATGAATTATAAGATTATGTTATAAGACATGCATATTTCTTTGCTTTAAAATGATGTATATTTTTTCCTATTAATATGCACATTTTAAATCAATTTATTTAAGGATACTTTTTAATTTCATTGATATTTCACTTTAAGAATTCAATACAGGTTATTGTCAAAATATAAAGAAATAAAATAACTGTGATTTATTGTAGTAATGCAAGAGTGACCAACCAACCAACTAACTAGACTCAGTCATTTTACTATATTAGAACAACCCGTGCGTACTTGAAGCAAAAAACATTAAGTAGCCAACTTGCGTATGAAGACGCGCTTGGAACTCTCTCAAAGCGCCCAACTTGTGCAGTTCCATTTCAAACTTTTAAATGAGTTTTCAAGAACTAACCAACTGCCAGAAAGAACATAAAAAATCTCGCACGGACACATAAGAGAATGTGAATCTGTTTATTGTAGTGTACGTACACTATAGTTGAAAATAAATTGCTGTAAGTTTTTACCTACCAAGGAGCTGCCATTACGAGTAATATAGGTTTCTATCACAGTAAAATCTAAATGTCAATAAGCTTATTTTATACAAAAAAAACTGTCATTTAACATGTTTTGAATTAATTATGAAGAACTTATTACATTGAACATTAAAAAGGGATGACAGTTTGAAGGTATGTAGTAATTTTTGTTTAAAATATATTTATATAATTTATGATATCGACTGAAGGTGCTTGATGGAATTTGAATTGTTACAACTTTGTACGATTCCACATGTTTTGGCAATAACGAATTGGATTTCGTCTTTTAAGTTGTAACCATTCAAAAATTAAATACACCCAGTCCTTTTTTACGCGAATTCGATTATACGCGATTTTTTTGGACGGCACGGTTACATTTTTTTACGCGCTTCACTCGTTTTTACGCGATTTTTCCCGAAATTTGTAGATATTTATATATGATGCTAGGCATGTACGTTTCATTATTTTTTTAAATAAAAAAAATATGTGTATTTTTAAAACTTAATTTTGTTTACAAAACTTTAACTTGATTTATGCAAAATTCAATACTTTCATTCAAAAAATCGCAAACGACTACATTTCGCAACCAAGAGTGACAGCAGCGAATAATTCATATAAGTGAAAAAAATTATATTTTTATAGTCACATTATATTTTTATAAGCAATAAAGACATGAATATATATATATTTTTTTTGCACGAATTTTAAAGAGCAAATTTTGGTTTTACACACGTTTCTGGTACTTTTTTACGCGATATTTTAATTTTTGGAACCAATTTATCAAATTATATGAAAGTTGTGATTTTTTTACGCGATTTTTTTTAAGCGCCTTTTTCTGGAACCAATGTATCGCGTAATAAAAGGACTGTGTGTATATTTAATAATAATAAAAAAAAAGACTAATTGACAGGTCACTGTCCGAGGGCGCCACTGATGCCTTATTAGACATTTACAGTCAAACATGTGAGAAAAGGGAGGGGCTCACTGCACCTTAAAAATAGTCCCCTGTGTCCAATTCACCTCGACGTAATAATTATCTAAGGATAGGCACGGAATGTTTTAAAGCCTCCCATTTATATACGTGCGTACTATAATTCAATTATACAATATTTACGGAATTGTGAGGTAATATTATGATAAATTTTGATATGATTATTATCGCTAATTAAAATTAGAATGGTATACGATATTATAAAATTCAATTGTTCAAAAAAGATAGAGGTTGTGATATAATGTGATGTTAAATTAATGTAAAACGTGTTGAAAATTTGAGGTTTAGCACAGAAAAAATTGACTTATAACATAAATCGGACATGAAAATAAATATAATATTAAGCAACTGATTTTATAAATTGATTGAATTGGCATTTACTTGGTAGAACTCCTTTATAACACAGTGACAAAATAGCAATTTATTTTAGTTCTAAGAGTTTAGAGCTAAGTTCTGACGATGGCGTGAGCCGAAATCGCTATCAACTACATCTTATAAAAAAAATTGTAGAACTAAAATAAATTGCTATTTTTTCACCGTGTTAATTTTATGAACATTTTAAAAACGCAGTGACGAAGAAAATATTATTAAAGAATATAGAACGTCGATAAATCGTTTTACTGTCTTGCGCGTGTTTCGTTTAATTGAGAAACATCGTCAAATATCATTATCGCTATTGTTTTATTTCATTTCCAGTTTACGGCTTGTCAAAAAAATTTGGTTTTACACACAATAAGCTTTGCCACAGGTAAAGCGGAATGCAAATGGTCACACTCCGGACCAGTCAAAAAAAAATCAATTAAAACACTATAACATCATTGAATGGGAAATCGATCCACCAATTCAAATATGCAGATAGGAAAAGAATCGATAGTACTGGAAACAGTGAACTAAATAATTCATAAGTAAATATATTATACACAATATAAAAACATGTTTTGTGAAAGAGTTCTTATTCTTTCTCTAAAACCCTCTCCTTTGATTAGGATAAAATAGATGAGGTTGAGATGAAAGGGGTTGGAATCGTATTATTAGGGAGCTATATATGTATTATCAGCTATTTATTGTGTTGAACTATGCATTAAAGTAACATTTGACACAATATTATAAAAAAACAGTCTCGTTTTTATTCGTGTGAAAGCAATCAATAAAGCGATGGAAATTAAATGATGGACAACGCAAACCAGTCTGGATTAGTTCATACGTCATATGATTGTGCGTCGAAAGAATAATACGGCAGTTTTGTTTATTGTGTAAAAGTGAGCTTCATCGCTAATGGACGTAGTGCGCGATACGTATTTCGAACAGAACCATGATTTTCAAATTAAATTTCCACAATTTGGAAGCGTTGTTCAGGCGTTAGTCTATTCATACTACACCAAACTAACCATAAATCACTTGACAGCTGACAAAATGGCCGCCAGTTAAAAAAGTGTTGCCAACGTTAAGTTCTATACCTTTATAAAAAAAACCCCATATATAAGGCAAAATTAAATTATTTTGTGAAATTTTGGATAAAAATTTTTGAGGGGTTTCAAATAGAAGCATATTAATTCGACATCAATCCTCTTGCCAGTGTCTGATTTTGTTTTTGTTCGTGGGTTACGAATAACTGGAACCGTCTACTGCGAGTGAAAATTGCCGCCAAACATCCGCCGACGCCGATTGATTACACCGATTCGAAAGCAGTTGAAAAAGCTTCGAAACTAACCTTTGGTGGGGGCGATAAAATGGTGATAACTGAAGCTGATAAACTGATAACCTGGCAACTCTGTTTGATAGCATAGCACAGATAACAAATACCTGCGGGTAAAAATGACGACGAAAATCTATTTACGAAATCAATACTGCTACATTTATCAAGAGTAAATAAGTCGTGAAGGTTTGTTAGCATTAATTTCCTGCGATAAAAAAAGGTTGTTTTTGATTCGCCAGAATTCTTGCTATCGAATGATAGGATTGGTACTTGGCACAAAGGGATAGTCGAGCCAGAACAGCTAGGCTATTATGATATCAATTTAGGAATAATTAACAGATGAGGCGTTAAATAAATAAAAAAAATATGTATATTTATTCATTCAAAGAAAGAACAATACGGTGCAAAGAATTAATCTCTGTTCAAGGTAGACTTGGCCTGTGTCACTTTTTTTTCTATTTACTCTTATTTATAATATCAAAAACTGTTTGAAACCACAATAGATATCTTTGAAAAAATATATTTCATGGTTTTGAATCATAATAACAATTATTAAGGAGATCTGAAAGTATTCTCGTAAGTAAAGTTAAAGATTAATGTGTAAAATTGTGTGCCTTGTGATTATCAAAAGTGACCACGTGGAAAATATTTCTCTGCTAATGCATGTAATTTTTGAATCATTAAACAATATATTTCTGTTCTATAACATTCTTGTCATTTGTTTTTTGACCATTTTTGACAACACAGGTCACACTTTTGTAAACAGGCTACTTACTAAACATTAGTTAAAAGTATTACAGAAACTATAAGTAAAATACCTATGGAAACGAATGAATTATACGAAGTTATCCAAAACTAATGTATGAAGGAAATAATTAGAGCTTTAGAATCAGTCGATGCACTATCGTTTGAACCGAGTACATATAGAAAAAAGCTACCATTTGGTATACGAGTTGAGTTGATTGGAAAAAGATTGTTCAAATCAAAAATAAATTCACAATTATTCACGATTTAGGACCACAAATTACCACGAAAACTCGTTCAATCAAGATCATTAAAAGATTTTTAGAAATACGAATCAGAAAAACTATATGCATGTATATGGTGACTTTTTAGCAATGGCATGCTTAATAAGCTATTTAAATATATTAACGTTACATCTTAAACTAGAAGAATGATTATATAATTTGATAAGATAGAATGCAATAGCACAGCTGGATAACGGAGTAGATTAGATGGATGAAACCGTATGACTGGAAAATTGCGACTAATATATGAATTTTTAATATTCATAATTTGATAGGTAGTTTATACCACAATCATTTGTGGGAATCAATCGTAAAGATCTGTTTTGAGGAAACAATAATGAAAAATTGAAAGATAGACGGAATGAAAAAAATGTTAGAAATCAAAGTCTTTCAATATTGTAAATTATTTTTGGAAGGTAATAAAAAAAATCATTGATGTTTTGAGAGTTTTGCTATTATTTTAAATAAATGAATGCAACACGGATGACTTATGAATGGTATTAAGAGGATATCAAAACGACATACTTTTAACCGGTTAACTGCCAAAAGCGTCTTAAGACGCATAATTTTCTGTGAACAGAGCGCCGCTCATACAAAAATTACGTCTCAAGACGCGCCGTTTTAACAACATTGACCTTGTTTTTTGACAACCCTGCACCATGAACAATTAATTTTATGATTATGGATAAATGACTGCACGACTGGCGCGCTCTTCATTTATTTGGTAAGTTTTATAAATAAACTTTATTACACTTTCAATAACAATATGTTTAGAAGGTGATTTTTGTCGTGAAATTCGCGGCGTGATGGGTACCGCCATACATGTACCTGCCGGCAGTTAGCCGGTTAAGGCAGTCATCAAATTTGGTATGGTCAAACATGCAGATAGACTACTAAACGTATTGTATGCCAATAATATTAATTTTAAAAAAACTAGTCTTCTCAGTCTTCTAATAGATTAAACTCGACTAACAGGCAAGAATAATTGAAAAAAATAAACAATAGCCATATAAAGGGAAAATATCACAAAAGCTATCATTAATAAAAGGAATAATAAGGAAGCATTCTTAATAGACAATATGTACTTACTCTATATGCCGGCTAATTATGAAAAAAAATATAATTCAATTAATAAAGAAAAGTAAATAGACCAAATGAAAAGATTCAATTACACAAATGAACAATATCAAAAGTAATCAATTTATAACACTAAATTTTACATGTTATTTATATCAACCGAATATTTTCGAAAGCCACCGAAATATGGAACAAAAGATAGACGGTAATGATTTAAGGGTGACCATTTTTGCATCTTTTAAATAAAATAACGTAATAGTTCGATACGAAGCAATGATTAAGTTCTCTTGATTATCACTTGGTTGGGCAAAAAGTTGGTTATTTGGCGAGAAAAATGGAAGATCACGAACATATGAAAACTATTTTAAGCGAATATTTATGACATTGTCGGGGACCAACAACACTTTTTAATTTTATTGTTTAATAGAACATTCCTACGGAATAATATAAAAGTTGAATTAATTTTTAAGCTTATTTAACACTTCAATATTTAATAGTTGAAAACCTCGAGAATTGTAGTTGATTTTGCTAATACGGTAATTCAATATTAAAAACTTTTGCGACTGTTGATTGAACAATATCGAGCAATGCGATTGAAGATTTATTTAGTACTTTACCACGAATACGTTTCATCGTAAGTTGAATGCAAGTCATTTAACAAATATATTTTTTTATATAAACATCGTTATCGTAATACTGATTGTTGATCTTACTGTTTTTTTTATTTTTTTATTACTGTATGTTTTCGAAGAGAAATTCTATATCAATTGATTGATGCTATTCCGAGCTTTAGAGAATGAAAAATTTAACCTTTCAGTAAAGATGACACAAACCAATGCTTATTAATTTATTTTTCTAGACGAGATGTGTCATATTTTAGACATTTAAGTATGAACATTAGATGTTAATGTATTTTCTACCTTATCTCAATTTGAGCCGTTTATGCCGCTATTTGTCCAAAAAACCAAAACACAAATTCTTATAAAATTATCAGGGTTGGCGTATAGTTTATCGGCGAAAAATAAATAAATGTTGCAGCCACGACTAAGTGATATGAAATTTGATGCCCTAGTATAAAATCTAATGAAAATAATTCCAACCGAGGAATACCGTGGAACTTGAAATAGCTCAGAGAAAAGCGAAAATCTTTTTAATATCAATCGAGTCAGAGCTCGTCAGAAGTACTATTTTACTTTTGGGACGATGATATGCAGTTATCATATAAACAATACACATTTTTATAAATCTCAAGATTTTGTAAAAGGTAAAAATTACTTCAAAAAAATATACAATATTGATTGTTTTTTTTATTCCTTTTTATCGTATGTACTTCTGTTATCAATTCGAGAATTGTTTATTCTAAGTACATTTTGTCACGAACATGACTCAATTGCAGTATTAACGGTAATCTAAAAAAACACGAGTTCTCAGAAATTTTGCTATCTGTAATAGGAAGGCGCATACAGCTAAATTTATATTATTACAATGTATTATTTATTTATGTTCTACTCTGTTGAAATGATGACGGACAAAGATTTAATACCGCTGATAATAAATTACAGTTAGGGGGAAGACTTGTGAAACTTTTACTATGAAGGAACCTCTTCAGTCTCATTAGTAAGCGATGCCCCACAAAAAGTGAAAACGATTCAGCCCGAGCCCATCAAAAATAGCTCTGCTTTTTCCGCCAGGACATAGGCATTGCTTAGGTCGTTATATTTTTTTGGAAGCTAAAAAAGGGAGCGAATTGTGGGTGATCACTAGAGATGCCAAACCAAATATTGAGAATCTACCTAGGTAACTAGTATAAAATTGAACAATTGTATATTGGAGATATTGTTATAACTAAAATATTTGTCCCTTGAAGTCAAAATTTTATATTCAAATAAGAAATACAAGAAAATTAAGTTTATTTAATCCCAATAGATAGTCTTATTTGAGTGAACGGCATTGGCGTTGATAGAATATAATTTTTTTTTTTTTTATATTAAACGCATATGTGCAAAATTTTTAAATTGATATAGTTAATAAAGGTCAGTAACACGTTACCTATCAATCAAAAATAGACAGATTAAAAAAACGAAAGAAATGATTTCATTTATATCCAAACTCATTTATATTGTACATGAATAATACTCGATTACCCGGGTATTCGCATGGTATTTCGACACCATAGACATCCGTACAGTTGATTACCGACTGCACATTTTCTAGAAATCAATAGAACGGAATGTGTTTATCGAATAAAAAGAAAATGTTTAAGCACTCAAAAAATCAAAAAGTGCGTAATACCTCGAACATGTTGACTCTCAAAATATTTGGAATCACTGAAAAAATGACTGACTATGTTTTAGTAACATAGATGGAAATGAAATTTTATCGATTATCAGGAAGTAAAACAGTTCGATTCTAGTTGGTATATTTCAAATTGAAAGTAACTAGTTATTTTACCTATTTTTTTAACGTAGAATATCTAACTATTTCAGTAATACGCCACCTTCGGGACTAAAGGTATTTATGACTCCAATCGACGTAAAAAGAATTAACTCATTTCAATGTATTTTATTTAGCAAAAGCTGCGTTCCGAGGTAAATTAATAATATTTTTTTTTTTATCAAATCCAATAATTTGAGATAATATTCTTAAGATTTATTAACCAAGTGTTATTTATGAACTGCGTAGTATTTTGATATTATTGATTGAATTGACATTTAATTGGTAGAACTTAATTATGACACGGTGGAAAAATAACAATGTATTTTAGCTCTCCAAAATTTTCTGAGGGCGTAAGCCGAAATAGTAAATATACGTCACAAATTTTGTAGAACTAAAATACAAAGCCATTTTCCACCGTGTTATTTTAATATAATTTTGATTTACGATATGTGTGTAATATTTAGAATAAATACGAAATATTCATTTTAATTTAGTGAATTTTATCGATTTTCACAGCAAATATTTCGAAACGCATTTTGAGAATAACTGAGACTAAAACTAAAACACACAGGAAAAATGTTTGGAATTAAAAAAAACTTATGATACGAAAATCAAAACAATGAATGCGTGGCGCCAAATTACATAGGATTCATTTTTTATCTGAAGACATAGCAATTAGAGTAAAGATAAAAATGCTGCATTGTTATCATTATCTACGTCGAGTTGAATAAATTCAAAGTCGAATTGTATTATTTTTCGTGTATTTTGCATTTATTAAGGTTATCGTGAATCAAATCAGTGAATAGCTGCTAGTTGGCTAGAGGGGTGCCGTTTTGGGAAACACAGCTTGCGTGCCACCTATCCACCAGAGGCGTGAGAAAATAAAAAAAATCTGGATATATAGAGAAACTACACTCAAAGCACGAAAATATAAGAATGAAGATACGTTAAAGGCGTTGACAAATTCGTTATGGGTATTATATTTCAATTTTTTCACTAACTGGCTATATATAGTGTATATCTCAGTAAATATGACTATCCCGAGAAAAATTTCTGCATTTCAAGACGAAAATTATTGCACGTTTTCTATTTATTGTATTAAATTAATTAAGCTAAATTTTCAAGAAAATTATTTTATTGAAAATAAATCTTTTAGTTTATATCATTTTCGTAAGCTTTTCTTCCTTGTGATTAAACTAGGTCAAGCCCTAATAAATTATAAAATATTTTTGGTTTAAAAAAGAAACGATATTATTCAATTTTCGCTATATGACTAAATAGTGGCAATATTTCAACTGAACCTACTTCGCTATGAAAATTCTTGTTCTTAATCGATTTTCCGATTGTATTTTTGGTAACAATTGACCCACATATGGATTAATGGTGATGAATATTTTTATTTTACAAAATAACTGCCATAGAAATATAATACTTAATACCGCTGTATTAAATTGACATTAAGTTCTAAGGATTTCAGAGTCTTACTTCGACTGCACATATTAATTTCATATGTATATCTTGTATGATAATACTTCTTACGGGAATATTATAAAATTTCTATTAGTGATATCAGTGTCCCAGTGCACATGCCCTAAAGCTATATGATCTGACATCTATGATTTTATCAAAGCAACGCAAAGTATCAAGTCCTGTTACTTATTTGTTTTTGTCATAGAAACCAAAGACAGTTTCATAATTATCAAAAATAAAAAAATAAAGAGGTTACTCGACTTAAAAAATAAAGCCTATAATAACTATTAGAGTCAAAAGCATTTCTCCAAAAGTATAAATGATATTTGTGTTCGATGCGTCCATCTCTGGATTATTTTCCTATATTTATGTATGCCAAGCATTTTTTGAAAATGAGAGGGGTCTACCCGCCCCAGCTCTGAATATATTAAACTGATGAACCTCTAAATTATTCATATGTCTCCTTTATCAATTTTTTTCGTAAAGAATATTATCAAATTGAACATAAAGTAATTAAAGAAAACATATATATCATACAATTACAGCGGAGTTTTTTTTTAAATGAATTTAATATTTAATTATTGGTTGAATAGTACGCAGCTAGAGGATATAAGAGCTATTAATTTGAAATTGACACTGAATTTCCACAAGTCGTCCGCTAGATTTAACGAAACAAAAATTACGATTTTGATACGAAAAAATTGACTTCACTAAATTTACGATCATGATTTTTCGTGACGTGAATATCATATAAGAATTTGTATTTTCCATCATGAATAAAGTAGGCAGTCAAATTTATTAAAAAAATGAATTTATAATAATAAACTTATACTTTATAGTTTATTAATTTATATATTACTGAGTTTATAATAATAAACTGCTTGAACGCCACTGTCAACGGCGTAGAACATAAAATTCGTCTCATATGTTGAATTACATAGAAAATTACAGGAGTGTTTCAGTGAGATAAGAAGCTGAATAATTAGTTATATGAAATGTTTCAAGTATTCCAACGTCAGTTACATTATGGATGAATATTTAAAAACTTTGGATATAATGGGAAATTTATCTTAATAATTTCCCATATCTATTTAAAACTGCATATCTGCATGCGAGAGAATATTACTAAAGTCAAATTCCTTCCAATTGTCCGGGTTTTAATTCAGAGGCTCTTGGGCGTTGTTAGGTTGTTTGCATGCTTTAAAACGACATCGCGCCTAAAAAAGAGAACGTTGAGCACACTCTTTCTCGTTTTAACGCATACACACACAAAAAAAGAGCGTGGTACCGTACCGTATAGCTGGTTATTAAAACATCGCGGACACGCAAGTCCTCTGTATTTAGTATCCATT
Source organism: Himalopsyche japonica (assembly GCA_028555115.1). NCBI lineage: Eukaryota > Metazoa > Arthropoda > Insecta > Trichoptera > Rhyacophilidae > Himalopsyche > Himalopsyche japonica. Next base: position 922,607 of record JAHFWJ010000578.1, on the reverse strand, counting down.
GTGATACTTTTTAATTCTATATTACTGAGATTTTTTGAATTATGAGATGCATTAAATATTGTAAAAATAATTAAATAGTAGATATCTTTAAAGACGTGATGTGATTAACTGACTTGTTAGAAGGCACCTTTACAAATTGACAAAGAGGGCAACACATGTCACGATCGTATTTATTTGAAATTCGTTTCCATAGCGACGTAATACATTTCACAAGTAACATTTAATTGTTTGTAAAGTAATTAGGGGTCCTATAAACCACAAGAGGAACAATGCAATTTTTGTAACAAATGTAGTGTGAAATACATATATTGTCATATGACCTGACATAATAATACAATACATATCATTTTGTTTGCTTCATACTTCATACGCAATTATTATTTTTAACGAGAGATAATGAAAAGATTTTTTTTAGCTTTCTTGAATATAAATGCCAAAAGACTGGCGCACGTCACTATATGATGATAATATGATACAACTTATTTTTATATAGTAACACCATTTATAAATTTGTTCATTTAATATGTGGATAAATTTGTAGTCTTCATAACAAATTCTGAACTCACCTCTCTGTCTTTGTTACCATATACGATGCCGAGGTTAGGCATCGCCCTAAGAATGGCCACCAGTGACTGTATCGTGTTGCTGTACACCACCGGTCGATACTGTTTGAAGTCTTCATTCGTAAACCCGCTCTCGTGGATAATTCTGGAAACAAAGAAAACGTGCAGAATTAAAATACATGTAAATATTAGCATCCTAAAAATAAGTAAAGATAATAGAAAATCGGATCGTCTTCACGAGTCAATAAATGAATGGCATTTTGAAAATAATAAGCCTATTAATTAAAAAAAAATATGTTCAATTATAATTGGATTTTCCAAGAGTCATATATTTTTTTCAATTAATCTATACTATAATTTACGATATTGACAGAAGGCGCCAGATGGAACTTCACAATCGAATTTGAATTATTAAAACTTTGTACGATTCCACATGTTTTGTCACTAACAACTTGACAGTCAGTCTGCCTGTACTGTCAGCTGAAGATGCCGAAAGGCGAAACCCGGATCGTTATTGACAAAACATGTGGAATCGTGCATAGTTTTAAAAATTCAAATTTAATCTAAAATAACTTGACACTATTCTTATATTTTGAAAAAGACGAATGTTGCCTCATGTTTAATATATAAAAATGTACTCATTGTTTCTTGACTGAAGCATATTGGTGGGATACAATAATTCAGCGAATTTCATATCTTTGTTGATAACAGATCATCATTCTATAAAATAAACTTTATATTGAGTTGCGATCATTATGAATAGATTTTAAATTATACGATATGATTAAATATGCGTCTATTTTACAAACAAATAAAGAAATATTCCCTGATCGAGATGCAAATGTTTTCACTTTACGTAGAATAACAACTGTTACAAATGAAAGTTTGGCAAATTATCAGTCATAAATCCACGCGGGCAGAGTTCCATTAATTAATTTACGAGCTCAAATAAAAACTCCGCAAGTTTTTATTTCAATTAAACGAAAGCAATAGACAATGAAGAGTTCTCAGCCGACTGACATTCCGACAGAAGCAACAATGAATGGACCGCCATTGTTCCCAACAACTCCGCGTAATGTCGGCGGAGCATTTTTCAACAGCACTGCACCGACTGCATTTGCATCGAAATGCAACAATGAAAACCTTATTAGACGCTCATAAAAGCAGAGGCTTTGATTATCGAAATGCACACAAGCATCAGCAGTCATATGAATTAGTATTCAGTGTAAACTTTTTATCACAAAATGCAGATGCATTTAACTATTATATCTGTAATTACACGACGAGTTTATTTTATTAGACTATTAGTAAAGTCAATATAACGCTTATTTATTATAATAAATTGAACACGTCTATTACAGCATCATTTAATACACCGATACAAGTGTTTCATTTTTTTTTTAATTTATGGTATCAACTGAAGGCACTTGACGGAATTCGAATATCAAATTTGCATTGTTGAAACTGTATACGATTCCACATATTTTGTCGTAAAAATTGGTAATCATTGATTGTGTGTTAAGTAATATTTTGTTTGACTAATCCCCTATCCACGTCCAGTAGAAAGAAATAAATCCCTTCCAACCATTTTCATATTAAGAAACATTGTTTATCTTCAGTGATGGAACCAGTATCAGATTTAGTAACATATAAAGAAGGTCAAATTGTAATACCGAAGTTAGTAGCTATTTAATAATTTGGCACTTATATGACATGGAGAATACGCCGACATTCAAAGCAGTGATATAATAATTATATAAAAAAAACGATAAATTAAAAGAAAATTCAAACAAAATTTGCAAGAGATATTCTATCATTAGACGATTGATTTCTTAAACGATTTGCGGTAAGTTAGGCATCATACAAAGGCGTCGAACACTAAGTTGGCAAACAACTTGGTAAGCTCTGGCGAAGCATAAGTTGATGATCACACTTGAACGGTTGCACAGGGACTTTCTGAATGAATGACGCGCATTGTGGTTATTTGTACGTATCACTTATATGTATGTAATAATAATATACCATTATAGGGATTTCAATGCCGTTTTGCCAAAACGGGACCACGATATTTCTTTTTTGTGGCATTTTTGCAACACACGCTATGAAAATAGAAAATACCAGGATCGCCAAAAATTTTAATTTGTTTATAAAAAAAAATTGAATTTCAAAATATTTTAAGCAAATGGAATATCAATAAAGAAGAAGAATAGGCATCGACTTTTCTGCAGCCGGTATTATTAGTAATTAGTAAAATTTTGTATAAGTATTGCTAATATCGGAATACCGGTATTGATTTATTCGTCTGATATTGCTATCCCTGTGCTTAGTATTTCCATAGAATAAGAAAATGAAATGGAATAAGTTTCACCGCAAAACTTATTGAATTATTATACTTGCAGAAATATTATTAATCATCACGTGAGAATATAAAATTGGCATATTAAAATTTGCATTGAGTAATGAACTCGCGATGCACGATTAACTTAGAAGAGTAAACACTTATATGATGTTAATAGTTACTTCTTAGTGGACACTTAATATTTACTTTATAGGACTATTTCTAAAATTTTATTGATAAAATCTATGAACTATCAGATGAGAGAAACCGATCCCGATAATTATAACACATAATTGTGGAAATACGCGCACATTGCCTAATTTCCCGCATATTTACGTAGCTGGTTTTTAAATGAGCATTTTTCACGTCCAACAGAGCGAAACCAGCGTTAAACTTTGTATAAAATTTAATATTTTCCCTTCAGTTATCGAAAAGTTATCTATGTTCAACTGATTAACGTCAGAATGCCAAACATAGTTACAAATCATCGCCATATTTACGTTTAACCCACGCGAAACTCGCCAAAGGTCAATTTTTTTCGTAAAACTAATAATAGCACACACGGAGCACACCAAATTGCTCTTTACTTATTTACTTAGCTGAGTTTTTCTATTACAAAATAGTTCCAACATTATTTTAGTTCAGTGAACAATGACATTCAAGCTTTGACAATGCCTGGTCAATTTAAAGGGTAACTTCAGGAATTCAAAATGAACGGCTGGCCAGTGAGATAAATTGTTTTGTTAATGGCATGAATATATTGAAAACTTGTGTGTATATATTTTTTTAGAAATAGTATACACTGAAGCTCATATTCATTATTCATTCTAAAAACAATTGAACATATCGAATCGTCACTTTAAAACATTTTGTATGCGCATATCTCGCCTAGAATTGGACACAGCAATGAATTAATTCATTGAATCCATCAATAAAGACTTTTCAATATATTAACGCCATGGATTCATTATCATAAAGAAATAAATCTATAAATTACGATAAAAACAATAATAATCTTCTAAAAAAATCAATTATTTCAAAAGCTGTATAACTTTAGTAAGCCATCAAAATTCGATGCTTTTCATTGAATATTTGCAATACATATTTGTGCGTATCAACAGAACGTTACAAAATATATAATTAAGTGACGTTGAAGACTTGTTCGTATATTAGCAGAAAAGAAAGCGTCATGAAACTTTGGAAGGTATTTGAAAAAATTTTCATCTGGAAATGAAACGGCAATGGCTGTTGACGGCTGATTATAAATGTGTTTAAAATGGAACTAAATAAAAACGGCGTATAAAATAACGATCGCATTAAAACTGACAGCGGGATAATTAATCTCTTATGTATTCGTACGTATGTGTGGGAAATTAATTTCTGATACGTTAAGAAAAGCGTAGAATTATTACCGCTTTTTACCTAAATATAATGAAAAATGCGAGTTGTCTCTTTTGTCAACGAGAAGTGAACGCTACATAAAATTTCTGACTGATCATATTTTAATAATCATAGGAGAGTTTCCATTGTACATATAAATACGATGATCATATTTAGTATTCAAACGCAATTAAAGTTTTGAGTCTTGTTTATACTATACGATGTTTTCATTTGACAATATATATCCATGAAAGAACGTAGCGATAATGTGTCAATATGCTGTCATTTTGGAGGTGGAAAGAAATCTTAAACAACTTTATTTTACAGTCAATTATCCGGATTGGTCAAAATAAACAAAAATATTACGAATTTGCTGATATGCACGTGGCGAATTTCGTCCACTGTAACGTACAATATGTTCCAACAAATCCTGTGTATCATTATGGGTCAGTAATCGTCCAAGCTCGATACGCATTGAACGTTTGGTTGAGGGAGGAGATGTTTAAGCATTCTGAAACTTTTCAGTGTTTAGATGTCGCCATGAAGTAGTTAGAGAGTCAAGAAAAGTGCATTTCCTGACAAATTATTTGTCTTAAAAGTATTCGTGATTCGGCAGTATCGAAAAGAAGAGTTAGCTTTAAGCAGAGATCAATAATTGATTTTTTTATAAAAATGATTCATGTTGAATACATGTGTCTTTTCCTGTCAATTGTATTTTTTTTCGATTCTCCGGATTTGTCCTTACCCGGATTATCTCCACTCATAATAAGTCCGGATAATCAAGGTCCTACTGAATATAATTATTTACTTAATCGATTATTTCGTGTGCAAACGTTGACGCAGCTAGTAAGACCTATATCTATATAGATATCTCGATTCTTCTGATCATTTATTTTTTCATTTCTATGTGTGGCGAATGAAAACCAGTTTCAAATGAAGCAGTCGAATTTTCTTGAATTGATAACGCAGCGTTCAGCTTTTCAGAAAATAGCAATTTCATAAATTAATAATCTTGCCGGTTAGTACAGGGCGGGAAACAATATAATAATTGTTTTATTACCGTGCGTTTGTTATGTCAATTAGTTATGGAAATTTTATTTTTTACGACAGCAACACTTTCCAAGTGGCTTCAAGAAGCGCTGCGTATTCTTACATTATTCATTCAAGAGTATTATCATTCTTCATTCAAACTCTACAAGAGTAGGTTAACACTTTCAGTGCCGTGACTAAGTACGTCTATGATTTTATATTACATTTGGTTAAATTAAAATTGGATTACATTTACAAATAAATTAATATTAATCACAACAATTGGTGTTCGCAAGACATTTTTACAGCACGACCGCTATGAACTGGAAGAATGTGTAATATGAAATAATACTATTAACTTCGGAGTTTATAAACCAATAAGATTATGGTTTGGTGGTGATTTGAAGTTAGCTAATCATTCTCGCTATTCTCCATTTTATTAAATAAAACACAATTTGTAGTACCTATCTAAGCATGCGTACCATAAAGAAAGGATGAAATGTAAAGTATATAAGTTCAATGATAAATACATTTACACGTAAGAACATGTAACATCATTCAACAGTAAAAAACAGATTCACAATTCGCTAATCACGTTATAAAGGAATCACATAATATATATTCAAACTCAGCGCATAAGTGTTTGCATCTTTGTAGTAAGGGTCGCAGGATGACGGTTTTGGAACAGATGGAAATCAATAGATATCAACTATCACAAAGGATTCTTAACGAACAAACTAATATATGTCGGTCACCATTACTGGTCCCTCTGTGGGGTGTTTCTTTGTTTCTGTAATAGACCATTTCCGTGCCATATCTAAACTTATTGATATAGCCGCATTATTAATTTCATTTACAATTTTTAGTTTTATTGCGAGCAAGAAACAAGCTAGGTCGTTAAACCAGGAGAGAAGATGTATTGTGTACCTTTTCTACAAAGTTACATATAGATAAGCAAATTTTAGTTTAAGCATAGTTTTAGCGTGAGCCGAAATAGCTATCAACTAAAATACATTGCTATTTTTTTCACCGTGGTAAATACATTTAGTTTTTATTGAATTATAGTCAATCTGAAAGTATAAAAATTGCTAAGTATATTCTACAAGTAAAAAGGTGACTACGGTCACATATAAATAGATATTTATTTGTTGAAGTAATAAATTAAAGCAAACTGAATTCCTGTCATTGGAAAAGGTGTAAAGCAAGCTGGGTCCAATAAAAATTGTGGAGTGAATACACAGATTGGATGGCTGCCAGCAAAATCGTAGATTTCGCAGAAACTGTTGCATTGTTTTAAATACAAATGTGTAATTATTCTCCCAATTTCCCCAAAGGTTATAAACCATATTTATGAAAGTGATCGATGTATAACATTAACGCTGTGTTAACAACGAAACGAAATGGAAACACATACATACCAATTATCACTTTTACTGTCGTCAATATGTTATCGAGATAAGCTGTACATTCTTAGAACATTTTTAAATTTCAAAAATTATTACAATAGTAATCCAGAAAGTATTGTCAAGACTCCGAAGCTTCTCGTGTTTGGCACACAGGTAGAAATTTTACAATTGGAATTTAACAACATTTAAGATTTATGATATCGACTAAAGGTGCTTGATGGAAGTTCAATATCGAATATGAATTGTTACAATTTCGTACGATTCCACATCTATCACACGGATGCAACAGAACTGAGGAGGAGAAGGAGGAACTGAGGTCAGTTCTGTTGCATCCGTGTGATAGAATGCCTGAAGATGCCGAAAGGCGAAACCCGGGTTGTTAGTGATAAAACATGTGGAATCGTACAAAATTGTAACAATTCAACATTTAAGATGTCTCAATAGAAATACTTAACTCAGGATTAGTTGTTTTAATCATAGAATATTCGCTACTGATAGACTACACAGTAGTAGATTTATCTCTTCATTCATTTATCTTAAAAACTAAACAGCTAACAATTAGGAAAAAATGAAATAGTTGTTTTTATCCCCCAAAAAGCATCCCAAATCACTCGTCAAACAATGTATCAGGTGATGAAAACAAACAAATTTTCGCCAAATGTAAAAGGACTTATGTCAGTATATTCATGATGGCGGTTTAGACATCAGTGTTCGTAACTGTTGTCATATCATGTGAACTAACGGAAGCTAGTTTCAAGTGCGTTAATGCATCTACGGACGTGTTGACACCCGATATATTTGCCATGTCAGCGGTAAACAGAATCTCGCCAAAATATACGATAAAAGATTGGAGGCCATTAAATGCCAAAAATAACGCACGCCTAATAGAATTCTGATAAAAAAAAACAACGCTGGGAGATATGTGTGAAAGACACAACGTTTTAGGTAAGAATAAATAATAATATCGTTGATATAATAAGGGTAAAGGGTAGTGCACCCTAGATTGAATTGTAATGGATAGACGGTGATAGGGGAATCTATATTGGATCCGAGCGCAAAGCATTAAATTGGATAACACAGATTATCTTAAATGTCACTATACATTTACTATTAAGCTGAGAGAAGATTGAACAGGACAAATCCTATGGGAGCGTTATGTGATGCATGACGGAAGAAAAGGTTTGCACTGGTTTGAGAACGAATATGCCTGAACACATATTACAATCATTCTATTAGCCTAGAGCAGTGGCTCTTACGTGATATTTCACTGTGGCCGCATTACAAACATCAGCTGTCCTATGGATATGCCTCGTGGCCGCACCAAATGTGATAAAAATAGTTTCGATATTTGTTTTTTTATAGAGTGCATTAAACTGAATGATCTTTCATAATGTACAATTGTAGGTAAAATCGACAAAATCAATAAAGCAATTGTTGTTAATTCTTTATGTTGACTCGATTCATGGTCAACGTATAACTGCGACAATTTTTTTTTGAACAGTTTTATTATTAAAATGGTCCTTTACTTAGCCGCGACTAAATGCTGGATAAGTCCATATTTTAAGTGATGGCGAGACATTTACTTAATTTTTAATAACTTTATCACAGCTATAAAGTTTTGTTAGTGACATTTTTTTATAGTCTTGTAAAAAATAAAATAATTTCTGTTGAAACGGTTTACTATAAACGGACATGATCGAAAAATACCCAAGCAGAAGGGAGTCGAGTATAATTATTCGTGTTGTAGTAGAACGGTGTTTAACCACCAAAGCCACTACTTTAGAAATACAGCCCAACACTTGTGCTCGTTTCAATACATTTCCACCGCAACCGTGGATTTTCCGACCTCTACATCCGGAAGCCCGTTACGAGCGCCAGCTGATAAGTGGTAAGAAACACACGTTACGAGCAATAAAAATAACTGCATGCTAATTTTGGCCCTCGCCCGTGCTCACGATTTCTTATTTGGATATGATAGTGCCTCGCAAAGAGAAACAGCGACTTATAAAGAGACTCGGGCCCGTTGTTGTGACTGAAAACGGATGCAATTGGTTAACATGGGTAGTTGAACGTGTCACATCGCACATCACGCTTGCAAATGTTTATGGTTTGATGTATTCGGGACAGCGTATTGTCTTTTTGCAGTGCGCAAATGACGCCACTTGTTTGAGCAGCCATACTCAACCTTATCTTTGACAGGGACGCCTACATGTTTGCTATCGTTCTGCCGTTACAAGTTGGCCGTTTAGTGAGGGCGCTAGTGTCGTACTGCTGTCATCTTGTAACAATAACCGCTTTGCGATCTGAAACGTTTTTGTTTGGCGCTGTGACTAAATATAATAATAACACATTCTTCTCTGCATTGCCACGATCTTTTCATATTTCTAATCGAATTTACATAATATGTATACGTAAAAAACCATATGAGATATGTATGGCCTACTAGTCCTTAAATGATTACCTAAGAGCAAAATTTAGACATCGGCCAAGATATAACGGTCGATCAAATCAGGCAATGCGAGCAGAAATTATAGAAATGTAAATATTCCAAACACTAATAAATTATAAAAGTATACATATACAGTTTGCAATATCGGATCTAGTTGAAACAGGATAGGGAATGACAGCGGCCAAGCACAATGAACATCGAGTTACAATCTATACACAATCCAACAATATGCTGACAACTGGGATAATAAAAATACAATCAATTGCAAGGTCGAAATTGTTTCTTGAAGGTCAACTGAACGTACATTAACCTCATGAACATAGTCACGTGATCAATTTATCGAATATTGAGTTACTTCAATCTTCGCTACATACGCATCTGTTCGAAGAAATTGTCATTTACAAAGTAATTATCTTCAAGAATAGACGTAGCACGTGTCGGAAGCATTCTGACATTGCTGCCCACACTCGATAGCCTATTATTGGTTTCCTTCACATCCATATTTGGACTAAATGAGTTTAATGGTGTAGATTTGCGACATACATTTCGTGCACCGGATCGTGTCAATATATAGTCTGCGTAGCTTGTTCTGCATGTTTTTAATTACGAATTGCACACGAAAAATGATATATGTCCTTTTGAGCAATCAAAATCTTCAGAAGTAGCGACCCATACATGCATTTAAGTTATTTTAGTATATCACAATAAAATTATAGATCGAGGTAAATTTAGGTATTCTTCTTATTAGACAGTGATAATTACACAATATATGCTTAAAATATTGTTGAAACTGTTAGCTGTTACATCGGTCGCAAGTTGCTTTGCGCCAAGCCAGCGGTATTGAGACGGGTATTGTAAACTGTAAGGCTGTATTTAAATATAAATATTTAATTAATAGTGCTTTAAATTTTCAAACGCGTGTTGGAAAAGTAATATATATTATAAATGTGTTCATCATTTTAAGTGTGTTAGGGTTGAAATATATGAAACGTAAAAATAAAGCATGTTTTTATAATGAATGCAGTTTTCCATTATGTTATGTCAGTGTCAACCTTATCAGTGACCAATTTATCACATTTTTCCAGAGTGACAGCAAATCTGACATAATTTTTGCTTAATTTTGTTTTACCATTTTAGTGACAGTGTTATCAAGCTTATCATATAAAAATGACTAAAAACATTGGCATAATAAATGCACCGATACTAAGGATGACAAAACAACCGCGGTATACATAGATATTTAAATATAAAATTACATTATACTATTTAATGTCTGTAAATGTTATAATAATTAACAAGTGTACAAAACAACTGGTTCAAGAACTACTACACAAATGTACATATAAATTGAATAAAATGAAAATATATAATAAAGGACTAAATGATATTAAATCATATGATACGGTTTAAGTCTATTTGGGCATCTGATTTTCTATCCGAAAAAGTTTAATATAATTCAAAATTAATTTAATTTTTGGGTGAAAACGATTTTTTTATGCTCGTGATATTTTTTCAAGTCTGTCTTGAATTTGAAATAACGGTATTGATTAATTTTCAGGAATTTTAATCCCAATCAGTCGTAAATAGAATTTATTTGAGCATACTCAACTGTTTCTATAACCCGGCGTTGATATAATACTTGCAAAACTGGTATTGACATATTTTTCCGTCAATGCAAACCCTAACAATGTTTGCTGGGTGAATCATCGTTTTTATAGAAAAATGATTACAAATCCGACAAGCATTTGCTAATGGTTCAAATAAACAGAGAAAAATTGCATGACATACGGCCGACTATCTCTTCTTAGTATTTTGTAAATACAAAAAGACATTAATTAAATCCATTATATGATAAACATAGCATTTTTTTTAGCCACATGAAGATGTAATGGATGTATCATTTGAAACAAAAAATTTGGTTTTACAGTCAGTTTTCAGAACTAAAATTTCCTTCAATTCATACATAAAATCATATTTCAACATAGTTTTTCATCAGTTAAAAATGTTCACAATAAACGAAAACGGTTCCGCTGGTGTAAGTGCTCGGCACTAGTAAAAACACGTATAGTTCAATTATGCTGTGATTAAAAAAAATAATTAATAGTTCTCTGATGGCAAACATATGAGATAACGATTAAATTCTGTCGAAATATATACACAGTTTTGAGTACACTTTTGAAAAAATGGGTAGTTGACCATGTCGGATACGCGTTCCATCGTCACTAGCACGATTGGAACAATATCATGTTAACATCACTACAGCCGCAAAAGCTATTTGGTTTGTTTACTGTAGAGCAATCTATTTTCAACCGTATATAAAATGCAACACTTTCAGAAGACAAATATATAACATTGAAATTATATCAACTACGGAAACATTACAAATATGCATCTTACCCATCTAAGTCGAAAATGAAGAGACACGAATACACACAAACACGTTTCAAATAATATACATTTATGCACTATATTTGACATTAATGCTAACATATATATATATAGCGAGACTAATTTTCAGTGAACATTTTTATAGATATGTAAATATGGTCATATGTACTTTGACCCTATAAGCACGGATATCGTGAACAGCACGCCATCTATGCCAAGCGTATTCCTGTTTTTCTTTTTGTACGAGGTATGTCCCTGTACACCGTTTTCCAACTAAAGCCAATGTAGAAAAACAACAGCGTGTTGCTCAATAGTTCTTCTTATGTTGTTTATTTATTGTATCGTAATATTTTCATAAATTAACAATAAACAGATTCTAAGAAAACAGTTATCGAGTTTAATCAAATGTAAAATTTTGCCGATAGAAACTGTAGAATGGTAAAAGAACTTTATCCTCAGCTTTTTTCAAATAGTTTTTTTTTACAATCACAGCGTATACAATATTTTATGCATGTTCTGTCAAAACGATGTAAGCACGAAATGCCGACTTAGTAGCTACATTGAGTTTAGTAAAAAGGGTTCTGTAAATTTCTGGCCAAGAAAAAAAAATTACATAACGTGATTGATTATTTTTATCTGAATCTTATAGAATTATTATTATATTTGGTAAATAAATCTTAGGTTATTAGTCTTCATACACATCAGTGTTGTTTATAATTAATATTTTGATTTCAACTCAACTCCAATTTCTTGAGTCTCCTGTACATTTTTTTTGTGTGGAATAACGTCCTTTTGACGTTCCAAAGTCGATATATATATGGTATTTAATGTGAATTTGTCATTATTAAAACCACATTAAATTAAAGCAACGGCGCGCAGTAAAAGTGGTTATCCATATATCTATACATTCACCTCTTCTTAAAGGGTTAGAAATTTGAAAGTAAGTAAACTTAAACACCGAGTCAACGAACTGGACAGTAAACAGACGGTATTAATTATAAACGAGCTTAACACGGAATTTGACAAATGAAGCATATAACGTAGATGAACATCGAATAGAGAGGGTATGTATGTAATATTCCAAGAAACCATTGATAAAAAATGATAACTAGAAATATGGCGTTGTTTTCATACATTGCATGCACTGCAAGCTGTTACAATGGCAGCGCTTCACAATAATTGAAATATAAAATATTTTTTAATCAGCTGAAAATACTATAGCAAAGATCGAAAGTAGTTTATTGATTGAATTGGCTTTCACTTGGTAGAACTCCATTATAACACGGTGAAAAATAGCAATGTATTTTAGTTCTACAAAATTATTTTTACAAATATAGTTGATAGCTATTTCGGCTCACGCCGTCGTCAGAACTACTGCTACTACTGATAGTTCTGACGATGGCGTGAGCCGAATTAGCTATCAACTATATTTGTAAAAATAGTTTTGTAGAACTAAAATGCATTGCTATTTTTTCACCGTGTTATCGAAAGTAGTTGTAATAGTATTTTAAAAACGCATTAAAGAACTCTTCAATTATTGCCTATAAATCTTATAAATATTATATAACCGATGATATTTAAATTAAAGCAGTCGTAACGAGATAATTAATAATAAACGAGTAAGAATATATTTTTTACAAAATCTGCGTCTTCAAAACGAAAACGAAAACTGGTTTTTTATCATTATAAACGCAAATGCTTTTACCATCAAAAGAAAATTAATTTTGTTTTCAGTTCCGCTTGCAGATTATAACAAAGAATACAAAAACAAGAAAAACTGAAAAACAAATTACGAGAAACGTTTGTTTACACAACACAAAAAAACACACGTCAGGAATTCCTCAAGGATATACAAAAATAGTTATTATTCGATCTAGAAATAATAATTTTCATTATGGACCAATGTGTACGCGTCTATTTTACAGTGCGTAAGTTTTACGGGCGACGAGACGTTTTATGGTCCAAATAATTAATGAATCGATCCGAAATAGCATGCGTGATAAACAATGGACTGTGCTGTATAATATATCTCACAAATAACTAAGAGCGAACATCAAAAAGTATGAGCTTTTGTTTTTTCTGATACGTATTGCAAGTATTTTTATGGATTCAGTCAACACTTCTTCTTTCTTAATCAAACTTAAAAATACGAATTTCAACGGGAGATGTTTACTGAGAATTAGGCACTCGTTTGTCGAAAAGACAGTCAGATAATACAGTCGAAGTATTATGAAAAACATGATACAGATATGAGATGGGAGGAAGCGACGCCATTTGTAGTTTAAATAGAAGATGATGAACGAAATTGATACGCTTTTAAGGTGTTAACTGTCACTTCTTGGTGGAAAGGCATTATATTTTAAATAATAAAAACACATTTTTTTAGTACTTATTTCCACAATATATTTTTTGATCAGTTTCACCATTGTTATACTCATTAAATTAGATTAATAAATATATATTTAAAATAATTTTTTTTTTTTTGAAAAATGATATTGCCTCCTTTTACTTAATTTTTTTACAGAAAATATTGGAACGCCCCTGACTGACCATATCTTCCCATCTCATCGATTCATCTTTAATCGACTTCTCATGAATTAATTTATTTTGTTCCATTAAGTAGTGATTGTGGGTTATTTTCGTCAATAAAAATTTCCCACTCCTTACTTCCTTATTGATTGTTTAGAGCTCCTAATGAATGATTGATTTACCATAATTGTAATTGTAATTCTTAATAAGTGATTGTGAACATTTAATTTTTATACTAATTTACTTTATTTGTATCAATATTGTATGATTTTATGTAAATTGTTTCCTAGTTCTTGTACCCATGGTTTTGTACACCTGCTACCATTAACTCAAATTAATTTTTTTGTTTTGTATAAATAGACTTGTTTGTAAATTGTATTCTATCAGTTGATAATGCTCGCGATGAGCGAAACCGGTCCTGATCAAAAAATATATTGTGGAAATAAGTACCAAAAAAATGTGTTTTTATTATTTAAAAAAAAAAAAAAAAATTGATACGGTCAAAGAAGACGAACCGAACGTTCGTTCGCTCACAAAGTAGTGCGTATGGATTCCTAGTTAACTATCTCAATGGAAGATGTATACCAAGAAATAGTTGCAGCAAGCCTCTAGCTGTTAGATTATAGGCTATATTCAGCAAAACTCTATAATAATATCACGATTTATGACGTGATAGCCATACGCTTCCCACAATAAATAGATAAATAAATACCGCCAAAAACGACTACTTTATGGGAATATTGAAATTACGGGCGCCAAAAACAATATGCACGCGAGGAAATAATAAAGTATAACGCTGTACAATTTTTTGATAATATGTTTTAATTAAGTAATTTTGGTCTACGTTTTAAGCAGATTCACCTTGAGGTATTGTTTGGTCCCAATTAACCTAATATAACGAGCAGCCACTGTATGTATAAATTTGAAAATACATCCGGGAGTTGAAATATAGATATACCTGCATAAACCTGCCAACCTACAATAATCAACAGTAATATCATAAATACAGGACTTCACGATACGATATGAATATATATCTTATCAGTTTTATCAATATAAGTAACGTTTATTTTGAATCAATAATATATGACATCCTTCCCACAGAAAAAAAACATTGTGGGACCACGAAGCGGAATATTAAATATCTGGGATTTTAAATACACGAAGCTGTTGAAATAACATTCAGATGTGTAGACTCACTGTATAGACCGTTTAAAAGGAATATACACAAGGGAGTTACAATAGGTTTGGCTCAAGTCAAATCAAACTAAAACTTGAAATAATATTAAACGAAAACGTAATCTGCAATTGAGAATTAGTATTATATTTAACATAATTATTGTATATTTCATGAAACTAAATATTTATGAGAAATATAATACCTGACAGATTAACAATTCGGCAATCAATATTAAATTGTAATTATTAAAGCAAAACTTAAAAAACATTTAAACGTTGTCAGATTCGGACATTTTTCAATTCCCACTCGATAAAATGGATAAGAACTGAGAGTTGAGAATAACGATCATGCTTATTTTATAGTTATACACAGTAAGAAAAATAACCTTTCAGATATCTTAATATATATAATTATCAGGATAGAAAAACACTTTAATGAAATAAATTACTGACTAATAATAAAGTCGTTATGAACATTAATTGAATGACGCATTAGGGGTTGGAAAAAAAAGAGTAAATCCCCATATCCATTGTAATAATATAAGGGGAAAAATAGCTTGGTAGTTGTTTTTCCAAAATAATCAAGGTTAACCCATAAATAAAGAGCACTTAAAAAAGGAAAAAAAAAATTATACGGAAGGCAAGTTCATGCTGTGATGCTAAGATTAGACAAATTTGGAAAACGTACGATCCGAATGCGAAATTTATCATATTAAACTAGTCTCATTATATTATACCACTTTTATTATACTATCGCAATAAAAGATTTCACGAGTCAGCCGGGCCATGAGGGAAACAACCCCTCGATTTTAAATGGGAAATATTTTTACTGCACATTATAAATTGTGTAATTGAGTAAAAATTTTAAATACTATACGTTACATAAATATTTATTTGAAATAAAAACTAAATAAAGCGTTTATTTTGACGAATTGGAAACTGTTAACAACAGCAGAACTTATTATGTAGTTTATTAAATGTGGTATTTTTTTACAATAGTCTTGAAATAAAATTAAATGTAGTTTTGTGTAGTGGAGGTTATTAAAAATTTTGACTGATTCAAAAATTTCAAATTTATTATGAATACTATTGCAGTCACATCGACAACAAATTAACATTTTATGACACAGGGAAGCATTTAAAAATCGCAAAATGAAATTTGAAAGATAAAAAAAACTGTTTTGTACAAAATATTTTACGGTTAAGAACATGAGGATTTTTACCGAGCACAACATTGTCCTATTTTCATTTAAATACACAAAAAGGATTATTTATTTTTTACTATAAATATTTCTTTCAACTATAAAATCAAACCTAAGATCACCATTTCTCAGGTTGAGATTCTTTGTAATAACTATGTACTAATAGAGTACCATATACCATGTCAATTTCCTTCACCTTTCTTCGTTTCATAATAGTCGGTTATTATCTCTCAAGGTTGATAAGAAAAAATAGTTGCTCATTTGCTGTTTTAGAAAATTATACAGCTGAAGTTTATGTACATATTGTTACGGTAAGTATACACGGGGAACTATTTATTTATTATGATTGTTAGTCTTGCAATTCATCTCGCTAATAAGGCTTTATGGATTTGAAAATACAATACAAAATAAATATTTATATTAAATCACTTTATCTTCTCACTTTATTATCAACACGAGGTCATCTTTATCTATAAAAGTAATTTAATTCAATTGTGATGCAGAATACAATTACATATTTCGCGGTAATCATAAAATTATGTATTCATTTGAAAATTTATTGATTTTTTCGATACTAAAACAGTAATCTGTATTACCAATATCGGAATCGGTCCTCGATAAACGAAACCGGTCCTGTAAATTGTAGAAATAGTACTATACATGGCGTTTCTATATTTTTAATATAATACCTTTCCACCAACAAATAACAGTTTTCAGATTTGAAGTTTTTCTGGACATCGAATATGTTTTATCAACTTTGTCAATCCACTCAATATTGATGAAATATAATATATATTTCGCCATTTCGGGAAGCATCTTCAGACTCTCGTACGTATACTATTGTATTGCAATTTTTGACTTAAAATTTTCAAGTGTAGTGAAAATATTTCCTATTACTTAACGTTTTTAAAAGATTTAATAAATATCACAACAGCGCTAAAACAAATAAATAACAGACGCTTTTGATGAAAATATGATGGGAAACAAATCAAGTAACGGTGAGCTTAATATTATGTATAAAACGTTACTAAACTGTTACATCACTAGTGTTCTAGTTTATGTCCAAATTCAGTTTTATGTATCAGATTAATGTTGTTTCCACTTATATACATTAATATTAAGAGATTCTCGTGAAGCTATATGACCCTAAGGTCCTATACCAGTGGTTCTCATGTGCGGCCACCAACAGTTTTAAAGTAAATATTAATATTTAAGAAAAAAAGTGTTTTTACTCATGAATTCGTAAAATTATTATTATTTCAAAATTGATTGCATGCATTTAACTCATCCAGCATTTAGTCGAGTTTAGGTAAAGGGCCGTTTTAATAATAATACTGTTCAAAAAAATTGGTCAGAGTTATACATCGACCATCAATCAAGTCAATATAAAGAATTAACAATTACTTTATTAAGTTTGTCGATTTTACCGACAACTTACTTTTAATGTGAAAGATCATTGAGTGTAATACACTTTATAAAAAATAAATATCGAAACTATTTTGATCACATTTGGTGCGGTCACGAGACATTTCCATAGGATAGTTGATATTTATAATGCGGCCACAGTGAAATTTCACGTGAGAACCACTAGCCTATACTGATTTCTCCCGCGCCGAGAGTCATCGGTATAAGGCGACGGGGTAGCAAAGTAATTTGATATGCTAGAAGACGTATTAATTCATCTTTTTTTGAAATACACGACTTAGTTTATTTCGGAAAAGATCGATACACAAAGGATGTGAAACTATAAATTATCCGATTAAAAATAGTTCGCTGATGATATGGGAAGGGTTAAAAAAGAGCACCTCCATTTTTTAAATTTAATAACGCAGAGAATTCAATGAGGTGTGGTGAAAGATCGAGTGACATGTATCCTTTTTATGAGCGCCTCAGTTCCCCGGGGAACGTGAGGCGAATACAGTAGGCTTAAATACGCCTTCGCGCCTACATCCAAGTCAAACCCCCCACGCTAGGGGCACACTGTACCAATCAGCTTTATGTTCGAGTTCCCTACAAAACGACATAGCCGCGTTTCAATTTGGTTGTTGCCTTCAGATTTGAACCATGGCTCAAAATAAATACTGTGATAATTGAAATCCGAAAAATAGATTATTTTTTTACATTATGATATAACTCTTCGGTAGAATAAAATTATTGCAGAGCTATGGATACATTGTGAATAAATCGAGGCTTTGCAGGTTGCACCTTAATTTGTCGACACATGTGGATAGATTAATTTGATTGGAAACAATATAGTAGTTATTTTGAATATTGTTTGCACCTGCTGTAAATTTCGTTCTACATTGTTTAAGTGCAATTTCGCTTAAAGATCAAAATGTTTTATACTAGCTTCACTTTATACTTACGTACTATGTATATTATTCTATGAAGATTCAATATCGTAAATAGATACATGTATAATATAATAATAATTGTCTAAAAATGTATAATATTTTAGAATTTGCAAGCCCTGTTTTTTGACAAAGCAATTTCGTTAACTGCTGCTATTAACGAGTTAAGTTAGATATTAGAAACTAACGAGGAAATGCATGCAATGCGCCGCATGAGGCAAACAAACCAGCTACAAGTTCCCTACAATTTATAGGCGGGCGGTTTTTTTTGGCAAGGGCGGGTAGAGCCCGCTGACGGACGGAGGGCGGCGAGGGGGGCCGATCAATAGCGACCGAGTCGCAAACTTCGCGCGCCGGCTGGGCGGAAACTCGCGAACGACGGTCGGCGAAGATCGGGCGGCTCCCCGACCGCCCACCCTAGCTCCGATAATGATAATAATATTGCGGAGACATTAGGCACAATCGCAAGAGGAAAAATTGATGAAGGCAAAAAAGCGGCATTTTGTAGTATAATAGCACTTGCTTTCACATCACGCAAGGTGCACGCCATTAGAAACATCTGTAATTTACGTGTTTTCTTAAATGCTATTTTTTAGTTCAAGTGAAATTAGGTTAGGACTAGATTTTCTCCAGACTGTATACAAACCAAAATTTAAATAATATCGATAATCTTCTCGCAAAAAGACTTAGTAGAGTAGTAAAGTAGTAAGCACCGCATTTAAAACTGATTTCGTATCCTATTATCACCAAGCAAAAAATCAAATTGGATTTGATTTAACAAAACCAAGTAATTTCCCATTCCATTTGTCAATAAATGTCGCATTTGTTTAGTATATAAATATTTAACGCACTAATGCACACCTATGAATTAATACCGTACTTATTATACTTATTTACTCTAGCAGTCGTAACAAACAACTAATTTATTTGTATCTTTTATTAAAAATGTTCAAATTAAAAGATTTTTTTTCATTGATATTTTTGTTGTAAATCAATATAATAAAATATATAACGGATGGTTGGTTGATAGTGGTAATTATAAAAACACCTCGAATAAGAAATGAAAAAATATGAATTAGGACTTGAACCAAAACCGATCGAATATCTAGATTAAAGCTCTTACCACAGTAACACAAGGCCACAGGGCTGATAATAACAACATACAATTCTATATCAACATTAACACAACACCAATATATATTTATAAAACTATTATGAGTTCATGTTATATCACTAAGTTATTGAATATTAAATTCTAGTCGAAATAAACATTTAAATGTCTTTCGAACGCGTAAAGAAATGTCAAGTTTGCTGGAATATTCTACGATATGCGAAAAATTACTGTCATCGCTTTATATGTTTTTTTTCTTTGTGTGAGATAATTTGCATATACACCGAGAGCAATTCTTATATAATCTGAGAAAATCCTGCACACGAATTAATCCAAAGACAGTTTTGTAGTATTTGATGTGTCGTATGGTAAAAATGTAGAATGAAAAATGAAAAAATAAATCTTTTAAGATTATTACGATATTATATATATATATACAATCAAAGGTAGGGGATTCTATTTGCAAACCGTTTACTTATAAGTAAGACTGGAAATTTTTAAATTAAATATGTACTTGCTAGATATAAATTTAAAACTTAAAACAGCCGTGCAATTTTTTTTTATCAAACTAGAGTCATCATTGATAAATAGAAAATAGATTCCATTATATTGATTGAATTGGCATTCACTTGGTAGAACTCCATTATAACACGGTGAAAAAAATTCCAAAGGGATTTTAGTTCTACAAAATATTTTTTTTAAATATAGTTGATAGCTATTTCGGCTCACGCCATCGTCATAACTATCTAGTTAATAGCTATCAGTAGCTAATAACTATCACTATATTTAAAAAAAAAATTGTAGAACTAAAATACATTGCTATTTTTTTCACCGTGTTAGATTCCATTATATTGGACCGTACAAAAATACGATTGAGTGTACCATAATGACCAGTGTGTGTGTGTGTGTGTGTGTGTGTGTGTGTGTGTTTATAATGCAAGTAATCTGAGCCTGGCTGACTAAAAAGTGCGTAATTGTTCATGCAGCAGTATGTAATTAGCAAATAGGCACACGTTCGGAGCAATGAAATAGATAAATATACGAATTAGCTTATACGGCTTATACATAAAGCCGTACGCTAACACAGTGCTGTTATCAAAGTAGGCCTAATTAAAACATTACAGGCAAAAATGTCACACGACATAATGAAAATTGTGTTGGTCACACTTACCCACCGCTCCCCTATTTTCATTACTGACAGTAATTTTTGTGTGCCAAACTAGCATGGAAATAACTTCTTGATAATTAAATGAAAATAGATTTTGTTTAACAAAATGTCACCCTCATTAGTATACCTGTCAAATTTAACCATCCCATATTTAAGTAGAAAGCATTACATTGATGTTATCACAGGAATATTACAACCTTCAAAAATGTTTATTTTTTCACTCGAACCAATTAAATATATATATATATGTAACGTGCAAATGATTTTTTGAAATCTCGTGTGCTCTGATAATATCTCAAGGAAAACATTGTTATTGTTACTGTTTTCGAAACGTGTTATGAGTGTAAAACACAGTATGCTATAGATGCAGTATTTGAGCCAGTTAAGTGAGTGACACTTCATCATTTATATATTTAACTATAGATACAAACTGAATTATTTTGCTTACGTAAATAAACGAAATTATATTTTTTGTGTATATCTAGGAAAAAAATATTTATTAAAACAGCGTGTCAGATTAAATGTGCGAAAGGTTTATCAAGGGAAATCATGTTATAGATCTATGATTCTATGTCAATCCGTTTCATTGTACTGATCCTATTTTCTAGTGTAAATACAGCTGTCAAAATTCTTGAGTAAGTTTCACGTATCATTTATGTATGTATCTTTTCTCTGTTTAAAGAGCGTTCAGACTACAAAAACAACTTAATACTAACTACAAAATTTGAGAAATATACGACGCATTGAAATGAAGGCAATTTGTAGACAACATTTATTATTGATATGTTTTAAGGCTGTTTAGTTTGCCATCAGCCTCCTAGAAATCCTTGAAGTAAATGTACAAGGTCGCCAGAAAGCGAGTCTAATAAACAATGTTTACATTAAACTTGGCCCGATTCCAAAAACCGAAGCTTTATTGTCGGTTGAACCAAAAGTATAGCGTAATTTCATCCCGAGTTCTAGGCGAGGCACGTGCTGTTTGGAATTAACTGCATTACGATGTGACATAGTAAAATTATTCAGTTCACAAGGCTAAGTTTTAATTGTGAATTTAAGAATCCTAAGATTACTACATCGTAATTTACATTTTCCTACCATTTTCATTTAAGTTTGTGGTGTACGTGCTATATGGCCATGATTTTTTTTACTTAGAAAAAATCAACGACAGGCGTCGGTCGTCTAGGAAAATTGTCTGTCATCTTGCGTTTCAAAGAGATTATGTTTTTTTTTTTTTTTTACTTATTTCTATGACTCTGAAAATTAAAGAATCAGTTATTTTAAATTTCATCTCGCACATAAATTAATCATTGTCTAGATTTGTGTTGTTTTAAAGACAATTCCTCTTTCTTTGCTATGTAATTATTGAACTTTGATTTATACTACAATAAGTTTACACATAATAGTTTGACAATATCTAACAATTATATTTGGTAGAAATTTATATTAAACTGTATTTTACAAAAGCCCCAAATAACAATTTTTTTTGTAACTTGAAAAACTTTTTATTGAAATATCACACTACACGCACACTTTAATCGTTGGAATCGGGAGTGGTGATAATTACTCAATTGAATACGCAATATTGAACTAGTTTTATGGGTAAAGAAAATAAATGTCAATAACCTCAATATTTACAATAAAAATGCTGAAACAACGGACGTATTACTTACATTACTCTCAATCAATATTAATGTATTTACAACACGCACAGTGCTTCGAATTGAGTTTAATTTTAATGTCGCAACAAGGCACTTTTAACTTAACTTGAAAATAACTAACTATAACATAATTGTCAACTTTCCTGCTCTTTAATTATTGCATTCAGTGTCTAAACTAAGTACAGGTCGTTCTATACATTATTTTAGGATTCGATTTGGTGGTTCTTAGGTAACAAACATTTTATGTGGCCGGCAAGATTGCATATTACTAAAACTATGTATGCATCGAAAACCTTTGAAAATACCATTGATACCACATTTTTGGACCCAATATCACAATTTTATGGATACACGAGATGTGATCTAAATAACAATTGCCAACAGTTTTAACTTGTTTGACAACTGTGATTTCTCGAGCAGCTTTTAACCATCCATGCATGATCAATCATTTTAACACGGTGAAAAAAATAGCAATGTATGTTCTGCAAAATTATTTAAAAAAAAATATAGTTGATAGCTATTTCGGCTCACGCCATCGTCAGAACTATGCTTAAACTAGTAATCTTTTATTTGTCACTTGACCATGAGTCTTCCGCCATTTCTCATCTAATTAATGTCATGTTTATAAACACCTGACGACACGGCTGTTACGTCAAATATTTCTTTAACCAATTCTGCATTCTTAATATCAGCAACTGTTTTGAGATGGTAGTATTGATGGAAATATTTGGACAGTGATTATTTTGAAAAGATTGCTAAATATAAGACTCAACGGTGCAATAAGACACAAATTTTGGTTATAAGAAGTTGACAGAATAAAAAAAAAATCATAAATTATTTTAAAGTATTTTTTTTAAGCGATTGAAAATAAATCTCGAGTAAATCGAATAAATCCGTTGTCTGCCATTTCGCATGACAAAAATTAACACACTTCATAAAAAATAATGAAATATATGAATATCCATGAAAATATTGGAAATAAAACAGTATTTAAAGCCAGTGTGTCCGTTTTTTGTATTTAAATGGCATATCTAAAGGATGCAACGCTTATTGTTCACAAAATTAGCTGCAGCCATAGTTAATCGTTGATTGTCTTTGGGATCGTCGAACGCTACGAACGAAAGAGAAAAGACGATGTGAGTGTACTGAAAAATGTTTACTATTATATTTGTAAAATTGTTTTGAAATCAATAGAGAGAAGAATGTTTATGAAATTAGCGAAGATAATAAAATACCAACGCAGGAGACAGATGTATTGCGTAAGATGTAAGCAAACGTTAGTTTAAGCATAGTTCTGACGATGGTGTGAGCCGAAATAGTTATCAATTTTTTTTTTTTAATAATTTTGTAGAACTAAAATACATTGCTATTTTTTCACCGTGTTATAATAAAATGCTGCACACGCGGTACCGTTGGGTTTTATAGTATTAAATTTAAGGACATTTATTTCTTGGTTATTTAATCATAATTTCAAACCTAGGATACTGGCTTTAGGGGCTTCTTAGGCCAGCGATACTGATACATTTTTAGCTCGGGTCATATATGATACATGTGCATGCTATGTTCGGAGATCGCTCATAGTGAACTATAACTATAAAGATTATACCAATTTATAAAATAAAACTTAAATAAACATAATATTTTATGAAAAATCAATGTGACTTTTGTCGTTGAGACAAGCTATTAAGACAAATCAAATTTATAATTGCTACACGCAAAGAAGCTTGATAGACTGCATAATGACTATGGTTTACTTTGAGTTTTTTTTTTATTTTTATTTGATGTACGCTGCTGAAATATCTATCAGCGATCGAGATTTCCGTTTCTATGCCTCATTTTATTCGACTCTTGTTAAATTTTTTGCATAAAAAAAACAAGTGTCATTTCTTGTTACTCTGAATCATTTTGATTCTTGTGGTAAGAAGATCTAAATCATTTTAAGGTGATAATTTTTAGTGGCAATGGTTTTAATACGTTTACGTAATACTGACTAATGGAATTTACATAGAACCAATCCTTGACAGGATACTGAATTTATAGACTAATATTTTTTTCCTTTGCGTTCAAGTAAATATTATGTAATTTTTGTACTCACTTCATTTGTTTAACTATAGTACTCTTTCCAGACTCGCCAGCACCTGTAACAAAGAAATATATAACAATCAAAATCACACCCAAAATATGTCACAAAATTTATAACGATAAAATTTCAATTCACTAAGTAGCCTTCATCAAATGATACGACTACTGAGTACAATAGTATATATCGGTGCCTTGGAGATAAAACGGTGTAACTCAAAAATATTGAATGTTTCGTTGATTTTTTATGTGGCAAAAACAGAGAAAATAATTACTGACTATTATGTATCACTGACAAATTATTCAGTTGAATTAAACACTAACCCAATACAGATAGACCAACTATGATACTGCAGATTCATAAGCTGGATATCTTGTCTTATATTATAGTTACTAAACTGGCGACATAGCGTACTAGTATATTCAAATCTCATCGAGATCAGCATCACAAACATATTATTGGCTGCAGGCGAAATTGCAAATGTACCAGAAACCACACGGGTGCACTTCCACGTGGGCCATTTGAATAATAATTGGTGGAAATGTCTACCGATAAGACCGAGAATCGTAATACCATTTGCATTCTGATGGTTATCATCATCATCAGCCGGGGTCGATCCACTGCTGGGTGAAGGCCTCCCCCTGCTTTTTTTTCGAGGGGGGTTGTTTGGACATAGCAACACCACGCTGCCCAGGCGGGTTGGTGTTCGTTTTTCTGTCTGGGTTTTCCTTCCCATGATGTTTATATGCAGTGTTTAATATTAGCATATTGTACTTAGAATATCGTACACAAACCATATTTAAAAAAAACTCTACTATTAGACGACGCTATTTATTCATAGACATTTTTTTACCTTAATGTCATAAAGAAGTATTTTACAAGTGATGTTTAGTATTAAAAACCTATGTGATGAAACTATAACAAAAACGTATGTTACTAAAGGTTTAATGTAGGTAATTTGAATCATGATACGAGAATAAAGAAATAAATTGGTAACATCATTCAGAAAACCGAGTACTGATAAATATATATTTCTTATGGAGTGAACAAAATTGTCATGTTAAGTCAAGCTATCGGAGAATTCAAATTTTTGGAACGCGCATAAATCTATGATTTTATTTTTTATCACTTGGAGCAGTCGATATCTAATACTTATGATTTCGCGTATAGTTAACTTTCAGATCTACTTTAGATAAAATTTAAAAAAAAAAACTGGTTTTTGGAACAATACAACGCACACATTTATGTGCACCATTTCAACATTTTTATAGCAGTAATGATCAGTTGGGCTTGTGGGAAGTATTATCAACTGATTAAAAACTTAAAAAATATATTTTAGCTGAATAATACTAACCCATTTTATGTACTTTGAGAATCTCATTTAACTTGTTTAAATAATTATCCAAACAAATACTTAAAAAAAAACTAGATCAACAAAACGAATGATAACAAAATTATAAAAACGTCCAATATAAAATGTGTATAAAATTTTGTTAAAAACAGCAAATTAGAAAATATCAAATAAATATAGAAAAAAGAAGGCACTCCAACATTGACTTTGTGTTTCCATTTGGCATGTCGATTTAATAATACAGTGGGTGATCGGTTAACGAACATAATCTGTTCCAAGACTATGTTCGCTATCCGAATTGTTCGTTAACCGATCAACCGAGTCTTACAGATAGAACAAGTGATCATTTTAGTTTGGTATCCGAATATGTGTTCGTTGACTGATCCGTTTGCAGTTCGAAATGTTCGTTAACAGATCACTTACTGATACTATATAAAAATAATATGATTTCACACGTTATGTTTGGTCACATATTTTTTTTTATTATTATTATCACACTGTGTCCACCAATATACGTTTTTAATTTCAATACAGTTTTTTGCTGGTCGTGCGCAAACAAACATTTTGTGAGACAATATTACACTAATACAACGATTTATATAATCAATATTACAAATAAAAAATTCCATTTCAAATTTGTCGTCTGTTGAATAAATTTATTTGCTACAAAAAGTAGTGTCAGGAATCACTGTAAAAAAACAATGTAACAAGATTCCGGGATGAAAACAAATACATCGTATTGTGACCGCATAGTGTCATGTTACATCTGAGTCAACTAGGAACCTCGGCAATGGACGCTCGCAAACAAACCACAAGGACAGAATGCAATTTTACAATAATTTAATTGAATTATCGCATTAGTATACGAATGTAAATACTGCGAACTGAATGATACACATACTAATAACTATAATCTTGCAAGTATTTTGATTAATTATTTTAACATGATTAACAATAAAATATATCGACTAGCAAATTTATAGTTAGGTCTAGTTGAAAGTACGAATATAATTATGGATGGAACCGAAAGAGTTTCGTAATTCATGCGATGCAATATCTCGAACGTGAATGTCGGAAATACGTTATAGCATGAAAAAATACAAAGTACCCAACGCAGTTAAATATGTTTAATCCACCCCTTTATACTTAGTATTATCAAAATGAGCAGGAATATTTATCTACTGGTATTTTGAAATAAAGATTAAACGATTTGAGGACTAAATGTATATGAATTCTTCAGTAAGTAAGTGACAGACGATTTAGATTATTCAATATAATTTAACGTGTAAATAATTTTGAAGTACAAGAAACACCTAATATATATTTTGTTTGATAATTGGAGGTTTTTTGGATATCTAATACCTAAATATATTATGTATACCTAATAAATGTTGTGGGGAATCAAAAATTCTTAAAAGCGAAGTTTAATATTTAAAAAAATAAGTTTAGGTATTACTTACATTCAAGCAACTTTATGTGCATCTCAATATCATGAGTACAAACTATTTTCTTCATATGCGTGAAGTAATTGTATGCAGTGCATTTACATTTATGATACAGTAACATGGTTGCTTTATTTTCACATTTAATATCATTTAAGAGCCGGATGCGTACATCTCTTGGCCGCGTTTTGATTCTACTTATAGTGATAGAAGTAAAACTAAAATAAATACGCACGAGACACGATATTGATGTTCCAGCACGTGTCTGCTACTTTTTTACGACAATTAATCTATCGAAAAGCCTACGTGCCAATCAAAAGATTAAATATTGAGAAATGCATACATTTTCATATCGTCACAAATGTTAATTCAGGAATGTTAAAAATTTCTCTTAAATTATACCAACAATAAAAAGTCCGTTAAAATATCACGTCATGAACTTTTTTTATAAATCAAAAACGAATAGCGAACATTAAACGCTAAACCACAATGATATTAAAAAAGTAACTATAGATAAAAAAACAATATTTTCTGGCGTTATTGTTTATTGCCCTTTGTTGGAATGAGATCATTTAGTGTGTATTTAAGATTTTTTGTTGTTTTAGTTGATTAAACGTTACATTAAAATCATATATTATTTAGCCACAAAATGCAAGTCCATATTTTGATAGTTATGATATTCGTGATTTAATCAACTGAATTATTAAACTTGACTTCTATATCCCACAAAATCGCTCAGGGAAAAAGCTTAAATTGAGCTTTCGAAAAGTAAAGTGAGCTAAGTGTCAAAACGTTACAACTTTTTCATTGACGATCTCAATTTAGTCAACTTCTATGATATTTTTAAATTGACTATAACACATTGTTTTAATATTTATATTGAATAAGCCTTTATCACTTTTATTATATACTTAAATATGCAGAATACCACAACGCACCGAGCCATTTTTTTCGAAATTGTCAGTATAGCTGACAAACTTAGCTCACTTAACTTCTCATCGACTCAATTGACAGTAATTAATCAACAACGAGTCATGTGCTTAAATTTTACACGTTATCGGTTTGAATTGATGTATCTCAATGTGTTACGTAGTAAAAATATATTTTAATCCGAGGCAGGGTTGATAATAAAATCAAAAAGCAAATAAAATATATTTATTTATGTATTCGAACTACCATCATCGTCATTTATTTTAGTCCAATTCCAATACAGCATCTGAAGCTTATATCCAAAATAAATCTATCGTTTAAAAATCGCAAAAAAAAAAGCCGAGTGTTCAATTCATTTCAGTTACGTTGCTGCGTGTAAAAATTGCAGTAGTATATTGCATAGGTTCCCAACCTTTTTATAAAATCCATGTGACCTACGACCCACCATACAGTCCAAAAGCATAAAAAAAATATATTTTTTGTGAGTTTAAGTTGTCTGAAAAAAAACCCTTCGCGACCCCCCGGTTGAAAGCCTATGGCGTATTGCATATATATCCGACAAAGAAAGCTTGAATGGGATACTAAATGAGTAGTTTTTGTAAAAAACAATAAGAGTAAATAATCTCCGTTACGACTTTATATGCTCTACATTAGGTAGCCATATAAATAGTTTTAAAAAAATTGAGTCAATTAAAAATAAACGATTTCTTATAGCTGATTTACGTACGATATCGTAAAATCTTCTGCAAACGCACTTTGCCTTTTATCAATACTAATAAAGTAGTTCCCTTCCGGTAGCGGCCAGTTTCCTTTGGCTAGCAAGGGAGATAGACACTCTTGGACAGTTGCCAAAATTGGCAAACGACTACGCTTTATCTCGGCCAATCAGTAACCGCGCAGTGAAACGGTACTCGACGGGAATATTACACTGCTGGAATATAAATTCGGCAGTCACTGGAGTTGAGTTTCGTTGCGGCTCAAAAAAAGAGAACTTAACTTAATTTTACAAACGAAAATTATACCGGATTGTAGCAATTTTTCATAAAATTACCAACGGTGGTCATATTATTTTGAATAAATTAAAGATCAAATATTTTAATCAAACATACGTAACAAATTAATTTGGGCTAAATATTATATATCACTCAATGACTGACTTTTATATGATGAACTTAATTTGATTGCAGCTCATCTTTGGAAACGATTTGGTCTAGATTAGTGTGTGTCAAGCTATTTTAGTTTACGGCACCACTTGTGAATGGGATTTGTTTCGCGGCACACCAAATAAAATGACTTAAAAAAGGAAATTTACTTTATAATTATGATTAAAGCCAAAACAAAGAAAACAGGGATGTGTAAATATAAGCGTCATTGTGTTCCTATGTCGTGTCGACCACTATGCATGAACATGATAAATTTTTATTTGAATATGTAGATGCAAAATTTATATAAAATTGGAATGAATAGATATATTAAGTAATCCCGGAATTAATGTCGTTTTTTACAGTAAAAATCAAATTTGATTTTTAAGTTCTATATGATTTTTTTAACAAAGTAATCAGTGTTGTCTGACTTTTTGCCATCTATTTTCAAGATTTAAATTTCCTCTCATAAAAGGTCTTTGGTTTAAATTCGAAGAACTCCGAGAGACCTGACACCTTCTTCCAACGCGACACACCCTAACACTTCTTGTGGCACACTGTTTGGCAGACACTAGTCTAGATGAATAAATCTGATACTAACATGAATAAAGTGATTTATGACTACATTTTTCAATATAATATAAAATTTAAAATAACTTTGATTATTCCATGTATTGTGCTACTAACTGTGACACGTGTTTCGCCTCTTTCAGGGGCATCTTCAGACTTACTTTCGCAAAGTTTGCTTAAGTAATGAAGCAAGATTGATTCCAACATTTTAATTTATGAAATAACAAAATGGATTTAGGGTTTTTTTTCCTTCTAAAGGAACCAAGGAAGGGGTGATAGAATCAAAACAGTGCAATCAGATAATGTAACTGATATTAATGAGCTGCAATCAATCAAATTGGAATTTTTCCTTTAAAATGGACACAAGAGAGGGGGTTATAGAATCGAAACAAACATTTTTCAACGCTATATAAGCAACTAAATACATATAATACGTACTCTAAAACGCACAGTCGTGAACGACACCGGCGCCGCGCCACTAATGAATGCCGATAAAATATTTCATATATGTTTGGTGTGTGTTAATTATTAATTTACTGTTTCGATTCACAAAATAAAGGATACGACGGCTATTTCCAAATATTTGTTTTTAAAGAGACATCATCAAGATATTTATATTAATGAAATAAAGGATTTGTGGGGTGATCTTACATGTACCAAGTAAGGATTACAAAATTAGCGCCAAATCCGTGAAATTTATCGATAATTTAAAGACAATGCCTATTCAGGGACAAATTTGTGTTATTTAAAAAAATAATGCTGCGTTATCGAGCTTTCAAAGCATTGAAAGTTGGGGAAGGAATATGACAGTAAAAAGTACGAATAAAGCTTTCATGTAGTTTCACAAATTTTTGAAAATTTTGATCCTACTGGAAAGCGTATACCACAAGTACGAATAACAATTGTCAATGATAAAGCGTGTCATAGACGTCTTTATCATGAAAATAAAGTTAACTAGTCATGTATCTCTCCGCAAATAATTGAAGAAAACACGCGGTAGCTAGTATGTTTCGTTTATTTTATTAAGCCTATTGAAAAACAATTATTTTTAATTGCTTTTTTATTTATTATAGATTGCTCTACTTTTAAACATTCTTACACATTACATTTCCAGGGACCAAATACGTGCGACGGTCAATTTGCCGAATTTATTTCTACTTTAGTGTGTGATAATGTAATACCACCAATGAAATAAATCTTAGTTATTTCTGCGAGGGAAATATATATAACAGGTAAATCTAATTGAAATCTCGTCTGATAAATGGCTGTGCGAGACGAAGATCTCGCAAAAAATGACAGTTCGCGGAAGTCGACAGTAAGACTGCAGACGATAGATAGATTGGCCAAGAAAAACCGGTTCAATTTGCGAGAGCATTATTGTGATCTAGATTGATTAATTACATCATGGTTGGGGCTACCTGTACGTTTTCTTTACAAGATGGAAAAATCAATTACTTCATTAATCAAGACTGCAATTTTTTAATGCTCTTTGCTTTGAATAGCATTTGAGATTTTGTGATAATGATAATTGTGGGAATATAAAGTTTGCAAATACTCTTATTAATTCGATTAAACCAAACCGTATGATTGAATCGTAAACAAAGGAAAATATCACAGCTAGCGTTTTGATCGCTAGGATAGTTTCTTTTACTGTTAGCTATATTTTTACTTTTAAGTGTATAATACCACTACGATTTTCCCCATTATATGAATATACATGTAGATTGATTTGCATATTTAATGTGGAATAATAGTTAGGGTATCGTCAAATCGTGAACACGAAAATAATATTGCTACCAACTAATCGATTGAGCATTTTTTAAGACTTTAATCCGTAACTACAACAAAAAATTACATTTGCTGTTTATACTAATCGGCCATGGCGACTATATAATCATATTATCGTAGCTACATAAAAAACGTCAAATCATATGTAATAATTTTAATTGAATTAATATCATTTATCAAAAACTTAAGCTATGAAAGTACTATTGTAAACCACGATACCTACAGTAATAGGATATAACTGATAGTTATTTTAGCATGACGAATTCGACAGAACTCATCAGAAATGAATATTTTCGCTACTTGTATAACTAAATAGCTTCATAATTTTACATCATTACAATAACGTTATATCAAGTCTATGCTGATTCAATCTATAATATTAACGTGATTGAAAATTATTTTATTATGCAATTTTTTTTTATTGATAAAGGTGTTTATAGCCTTATCGGTGAGTGCATTGAATTATCATTGAAAATACACGGCTTATTTGGTAACGTCATAACAGAGACGATGTTGGTGATGACTAGTTTGATTGATCAAAATAATTACGTTCCCAGTAATATTGACGTAATTATGATTTTAAACGCTCAAGAAAACGTATTAGTTTGGTAAGACGTATCGTGACTTATAACCGTGATTCCATCGAAGTAGATCAAAAATAAACAACCATTTACACGGTAATCTGACAGCGAAATGCTTGATAATATGCAATATATTGTGCACTGCCCTACAAGCGCATTTCGGATGCGATAAAATAGTCAGCGATTATGCAAATTGTACAAGTATGCAATTGGGTTTAATAAACTTACAATCACTTCAGAGCAGCTAGCAACATTGTTCTATTTATTAACTATGCTACTATATTAATAACAGTGATAGTTTTTGTACAATATTTGTAAATATATCCAAATCGCAACTATAATTCTTATAGAGAAATTGAGCTATTCCAAAGTCGTTCTTACATATTTTATATAAGAAGCAATTTTGAAAAATAATTCAAGAATAAAATATAAGCAACCGTAAAATAAATTCGCGATGGAAAGTTAACCTATTCGCAGACGGATGGTGGAAGTTGTAGTAATATAATAGTATATTGCATACTATTTTTGTATCGGAATGTATGTTAATTCATGACATGCCAAATGCGATACACGAATCAAAGCTAAAGAATTTCATCTTCGCTACATTGTTTATACGATGGGTATGCAAAAACGTTGCATTGATATTCAAACAGCGCGCTTCGGTTGGTACACTATGCAAAAGTGTGACGAGGCTTCTATATTGTTTATGCCTAATAGAAGTTACAATCCAATAAAATTGGCACTGACAACTTAACTGATCAGTAATGATTGATAAAAAAAATACGAAAAATTATATACTGGAATCTTTTTTTTATTTTCGGCGTTTGCATGATGCAAATTTGTCACGACTACTTAAATTATAAGTTTTGTAAAGTACACATTGTAGATGCTGATTTTTCAATATTTTTCAAATAATTTGAATCATTTTTTAATAGTTTGTGTTAAAGGAGAGAGATCTGAAATGTCCGGGAAGATGTTATGAATTATTACATCATTTTGCCTATAAAGAGAATTTTTTTTATTACATTGGAATTTACTAAGAATAACAACACCATGTTATTTGGTTTCGTAATCACATATCGTCAAAACTATTTTCAAAGTAATTTTATTAGATGATCAGTGATGTAATTAGAAGAGATAGACTTTAAAATATAGGTATCATTATTATCTATTTCATTTCCTCTGATATCCTATATATCACATTTTTTGAAATATTTTAATACGATATATGAAAATTGTAATTTACTATTTTATTAGTAGAGATTTTTTTTATTATAAAAGCGAACAAATATCTATTTCTTAGTCGATAAAGCTTATTGGAATAATTGCTTGCATGATTTCGAGATATTTCCATTAGCAGCGAAACTAAAATGTTTCATGTCATGCATATTTCATGGCATGATAAATTGAATAAATGGTATGCAAATAACTTCATAAAAAATATTTATAATAGGTATATTTAATAAAAACGATTACCAACATATATAATATTTTCTATTTTGTGCGTAATATAGCATGCAGTTAATTTATAGCCGTAAATAAGGCATAAAGAAAGCTAAATTTAAACCATCGAGTGTAAGAAAAGCTCGATATAACGAAGGCGTTCATGTTTTTATCTTATCATTGCTTCACACATTATGTCAATATGTATATTTAATTCAAAAGTTAACCGCTAGTAAACGAGATGAAGTAGTTTTATCGTGCACCGGCAGATGATGTTACCAATCTCTTCCATATTTATCTTACCAATCCGAATTCCGAAAAACTCCCAGGTAATAGGTTGTTCCTTAAAAATTGTTGAGTATCAAATTACAAACTACTTTCATACTGACCAGATTCATAATGACTATTTTGACTATATTTACGCCAAACGAATTAGATACTATAAAACAATGAACATACAGCGGGCTGAAATTAATAACATATAACGAATTGCTACATGACTATAATCAAAATCCGGATCACGGTAAATAGAACATTACTGTACCATCTGTTCAATTAATGAATGGTTATTCGTCTAACAAGCGATTAATGTGAAATTAGGTTTACTGAAATATTTTTTTTTGTTGTGGCCGTTGTAGTGCGTAACACGGTTGAGTTTGTTAAAGAGTCCTCCCTACATCTGACAAATTTTTGTTATTTCTAAAATTCCCCTCCGCCTATGTGATTCCCACAACAGGACGCACCAAGAGTGATAATCTGTAAACACAAGCACTTTTCTAACCCATCAATCTAAAAATATAAGATCGAGCAACTGAATAAAAAAAACAGTCTTAGTTGAGATAACTAACTCCCTTACGAGGATAATACAATACACCCAGTCCTTTTTTTACGCGATACATTTCAATAATAATTTCAACAACTTTCATATAATTTGACAATTTGGTTCCAAAAATTGAAATATCGCGTGAAAAAGTCCCAGAAACGTATGTAAAACTGCCGTCCAAAAAATCGCGTATAATCGAATTCGTGTAAAAAAAGGACTGGGTGTACTTTAGATTAGATGCAGACATGGATTTCCAAGGATGTATATGTACAAAGATTCGATCAAGATCGAATGAATCGACCAATTCAAAAATTGTCGATTAAAATTCACAACAATATTACAATAAAGGTATATGTAGGGATTGTAATTTATTGTCAAATTTCAATAACCGGTAAACGGGTAATAAAAAATATTTGAGGTTTATATCATTAAAGTATAATTGTACGTGGCTACTTTCACTAAAAATGGTATTCTGGGTTGAAATATAAATAATATAAAATATGTTTCAGGTGAATATGAATAATATAATGTATGTTTTAAATGTACTTTTTAAGTAAATCAGATAATTTATTATTTGCCACGCAAATATTGATTAATTTAAATTACGACTATGAAATATTTGGTTTACCTGCCTGTAAGAAGTTCATACGTTAAACTATTAATTTATCCATTAACTTATTGATGTAGTAAATATGTATTTTATACATGTATGCATAATTTGTATCTATAAATATAAACTCATAATTAAAATAAAATAAAAAAAAAACAATGCATTGGATTGGAGTCTACTAATAAATGGTTATTTACTTTGGTATAATGAAAAAATAGTTGAATATGTACCTAAGTACGAATTTTCTTCGTTTTCTATCCCATAAGAATCAGCTGCAGCCTGCAGTGGGCATCACGGTAACCGCGATTGCTATGACAGATGACACCAGTGTGACGAGTAAAAAACTTTTTATCAATATTGCCGGAGTTGAATAAAAACTTCTCACTCCCTCATGCATATATCATAATAAAAATTCGTTATAATATGCCCGTATCTGGCATCAATTCGCGATAGAAATATTTTCGGTAAAAACCGGTAAATTTGTCATTTACCGGTAATTACCGCTGGCTTATTTTGGGCCATTTACTGGCTAACCGGTAATGCAATCCCTAGGTATGTGTATATAAAAACATGATTACGATTAATGAAATATAAATTTTGGTATCGGTGTTGAAATATTCGTCCGGTATACAAGCCTAGTATTTTGACGTGTTTATTTAAATTAATTAAATCTTGGCATTACAGAAATATTAGATTAAATTATCGCTGATAAGTTTATCCGAAATGACCATGAAGTAACACAAATAGCCCCCAGACGTCGAGTAATGTCTTTCAATGCCCCCAATAGTCCGGTGTACACAATAGATATGGGAAAAGGCAATACATTAGCTTGTCGTCTTTGTATGAATAAGCCTGAACTCTTTTTCAATCGTATTATGTGTTCAAATTAGTGAACCATACATCAATAGTATTCAGGAAAATTTAAGAATAAAGTAAGCCAACGCTAAAGGTTACGGCCTCATATTTTCACGCCCTCTTTAACTATATTTTGTGGTCGATATATTTTTGATGCATAAAAGACAGATCATTCATAAAAAATCTTTAAGACATATAGACATTACAAAATTACTTGACATTTATTTTTTTAAATGAGAGACAATCTATACAAAACTGAATTTAATGCAGAAGAACTAAGATAGACCCGCCAAAAATTCTAAAACGTCTACGGCAGTGTTTTGAAGCCATTGTGTTTTCACTGACCGCTAAGTGACATGTGAAGAAAAAAAAGAAGACTATTTCATTTGTTCTACAAACTACAAAAAGTACCGCGGTAGGTACCAGATTACTTGCAACCTTACTCTTCTAGAACACCATGTGCACCGAAAAACGTCGTTTTCATGTTTGGTAAGAGGTGTTACGATATTACAGAAAATTATTTGATAATGAAACATATTTAAAATAAATTTAATTATTGATAATCTTTAATACTGAAATATAATATATGTTTGATATGCATATGCAGCTCGTGGACTCCATTTGTGAAATACCGCTTCAGGAAAGTTTGTTGCTCGACGACAAGCCAAACATAAGATTCATAGAATAGATAACAGATATAAAACAAAAGGGATCTACAATGGCCTTGTAACAGCCCTTGCTGCTCACCTTTCTTCCCGTTAAAAGGCAGCATTCAAGAAACTCCAAATAAATGTATAATAATAACTTTGATAAATGAAAAACTTAGATTCAGCCAATAGGCAGCAAGTGAGAATCCATTTTATGACGCATCGAAAAGCAAAATTTCACTTTGCAATGTAACTAGTAATCGATTTTTCTTTGTTTCCAGCTAAAATTGTATTAATTTCAACGATAGTTTATTTTTTTCAACACACCGTATTTCTAATTAAGAACAGTATGCTTATTTTTGCTAGAAAATCGACTGATAATTACAACATACAATATTGAAATAAAATAGGTCATATCATATAGAATTTGCTGGTTTTGCCCGTAATTGATAGATATACTGTGAATATGTTTTGTTACACATAGCTTTTCATGACTCGGATGACGACAGTCCTAAGTTGATAATCAAAAAAATAGTGCTGTTTTGTCTTGAAATGAAATATTTGAAACGAAAAAATAATATTACGACTGCCATATCCATCAAAACTAATAAACTTGTATAAGCATTAAAGTTTAGTGTTGACATTTATTACGTAACGAAGAGATCTCCGAGATAATTAAAAGATCACCAAAAGAAAACAACAAGCGTCTAAAAATAGTGCCATTCATTATTTTACGAGTAGCTAAATGAAAAAGTCAACATTACGAAAACGAAGTACGAGCAGTTGTTCGATCATAGTTCTGTAACATGTGGTACAGCTGTTTCTTCATTCATACAAGCGTAATTAATTAAAACTGAATTAGGTTAATTTTCCGGAGTAATTGAATTACATTGCATTTCAATGATAGGACCAAATTATTATTTATGTCTACATACTACCGCGCTGTTAACAAGACTACTAATACAAATAAAATGAACTGAAAAGTAAGTGAAAATAAGTGGATAAAGGTGTTATCATTTACAATGAATGAAAACGCTTTTTATTGCTTGGATGAATGTGTATTTATGTTCCATACAGACAAGATATCAAAATTCTAAAAATGAAGTAGTCAATCTATTACTTTGCTTGAAAATGGATTATTAACATTTAACGGAAACGTGCATTTATCTGTCATAGTCAATTAATTGATTTTTTTTCACAAATATGTCATATTTTTATAACTAGAAACTACTTATTCATATATTGATTGAATTGGCATTCACTTGGTAGAACTCCATTATAACACGGTGAAACAAATTTTGTAGAACTAAAATACATTGCTATTTTTTCACCGTGTTACTTATTCATAGTTAAAATTGTATGATGCTTTAGTTCAGCAACTTTGCGAGTTAAATTGTCAACTGAAAAAAAACGTAGACGTCAGTTTTCATAAAACTTTGAGTTTGTATAAAACTACTGCATCTACTTGCCAATCATTTATTTATAGTGTATTCCAATTGGATTCGGCAAATAATTCGTTGAAATTTATTTTATAATACTTGCACCTATTTCAAAAGTATTTGTAGACAGAATAGTGAGATATCGTTAGTTTAAAATGCAAACTGTGCACAGACACCTGAGTTAAATATTAAAGAGAGAATTGAAAATAAGCGAAGGCAATATTTTACAGTTTTATAAAACAATTCCGAGAAATTCTGCATCAGACCAAGAGGGTGAAGGGTAAATTTATCTGTTTTTCTCGGATATTGGCTGTGAATTCAACGGCTGCATATTGACATTACGGATAGAGTTGGTTCGGAGAGTGTTGGTGTTTTATTTTTCACTAGATCTATTTGTTCACTGTTGTTTAACAATGTTCTGTTTTATTCAGCTACTGGTTGAAACAATTTGTATGTTAAACTTTAGAATAATATTGCGCTGGGATATACTCATGTTATGATTCATTTTAGTTCATATATTCGTAATTGGAAGCATTCGTAAATGAAAAAACTAGCTAATTAAAAACATGTTCATTGGTAAATGATCATGGAGCATAAACATATGTCGACATGCTTTCATGTATAAATGGATATTGCAAAATTTTAAATAAGAAAACGTTTGTAAAGCTTAACGCTTTTATCATAATTCGGGATCATTGCACGCTGTATCGTGTCACTAGACTTAGGCCGGATGATAAAGTGCATTTCGTGAAATTTTCTCTGATTCGTCCAATCAAAGACGGGTCACCCGGGAGTAATATCTGCAGGTTCACTAGTCAGGCTGACATTCCAGGATCAATTCGCCCACGTGGTGTTCTTGCAAAACAAGCAGGCGTCTGACAGTTAATGCTAAACTCACTAATAAACACGGGCAACATTATTTACGTGGACAAGACAAATGCGCACACAGAAAAAGCGCAGACAATAATTTGAGAAAAAAAAACTTTCTTTACTGAATCGACTTACGTTTTTTTTTAAATTTCATATAAAAGATTAGTAGACATTTATAGGATATAGGATTGTCTCTTACAGTGAAATCTATGAAAAAATATTTGATTAAAAAAAAATGTTTTTTTTTTATTAGATTCATATGCATTCATTACTGCGGTTATAATTTTATCGATGTTTTAATAATTCATTTCACATAAATATATTCAAGTAATAGTTACTAAAAACTTTCAAATTTAAAAACTTTCCATTGAAGATATAGAATTATATATACCAGGTGTCAATAGCAATTTTCACTAACCGATAAACACTCACGCATAAACCTATACAGTCGCATAGTACGAAAATGAAATAAAATAGACAGAGATAAGTCAAGAAAAAAGCTAATAAATCAATTAGTTTAAAAAAATTAAACCAAAATTACACATTATGATTAATGATGATAAAAAATATCCATTATGCAGCCATGACCAATAATTTTAATGAATATACACTTAGTGTAGATAAAACGACCGCACCGCTACTTGACATAACTGATCTTTGTCAGAGTCAATCAAACCCATATCGATGATTTAGCGTCCCGCTTGACTGACTCATGGAAGTCAATCAGTAAGTCATCATTGGAATTTAATGGGAACACTGCACTGCGCTGGGGTTTAGCTGCATCGTAAACGAGTGGGAGATGTTTTATTTTTTACAGACAATGGGTGAAGTCACGTTCCGTTTGTTTTCTGTTATTATATTATGCATACATTTATTTTTCTTAATCTATCTATAGCTAAGAAGCAAGGAGCACACTGAAGAAGTCCCGAGTTCTACTTTCCGAATTGAAATTAATTTATAATAAACATAATCGAAATGCTAAACAGCTAACCAACAGTGGCTACATAAACTATGAAGTAACAATAAAAATACTTGATTTGTCTATAAATTTTTTTCATCAAAAATCACATTTTTTTTCAACACTTGTAAGAAAAGGTTGAGCATGATTGATTTTTAAAATATGCGAGAACTTATAAAAGTATCACAAAATTACTCGTACCAATTTGTTGCTTGAACGTTAAAACATATATGTATATTCAAAAAATGTTTGATTAATTTTTCACAACTATTGTGTCATTTTTGTTAGTTCAATGGTTTTGTATTTAAGTCTTTCAATAATTTCAATTATTAAACAGAAACGCTGAAATGACTCTATGTGCCACCACTAAATGTACACACAACACATACACACACACATCTCTATAGGTATATGCCGGCGCATCGCATAAAAAAATAGGAAGCTGTTTAGAAGACCTTCATATAAATAGATACCTTCAACTACTGGATTCAAAGAGCGGAAATATAAAAAATAAATAAAAACAAATCAACGTTTACCAAACATTCCACGACATGTTTGATATGTTTACTCCATTGATGAGGAATTCAACTGATTTTTGGTTAGGTAAATTGCTGTTAATTTTCTCAGTAATAAACATGTCTTTAGAAGATATATTTTATTTTATGACTATATCATTCCATTTTAATAAGTCCGTTAAATAGAGGCTTAGTTGTAATGTTAATAACCACATTTAGATTTGCATTCAATAATATTTTTCAAATAAACAAATAAACTTCTGCCTCTATTGTTGTTGTTTACATCTTTAAAAGCAATTCAATTAAAGGTCGATTAACTAAAGATCATTTGACTTATTGTCGGCTGTTAGACAAGCCCAATGTCTAAAACGGAAAATCTAACAAGTCAACAACCTGAAGAAATCAATGCTTGCCTGGTTGATACCTGAGAGGAATTCGCATTATATCATATTCATACAAATCGGTTTACTACTTTAGTTTACTAACGAAGATATTATTACTTTCACTGTGGTAGAAAAACAGATAAAAAAAAGTTATTAATTATTTAGAATTATTACCGACAGTCTTTTAAAGAAAAAATTACACGATGGGTAATTTTATCTTCTGATTTGATTCGAAAAAATTAATACCGATATCGTATTGTGTGAAAGTGAATATACTGAAATCGGGTACACATCAACATACTATAATAGGTGTCTGTATACGCAACGAATCGTCCTTTGTATATACATCAATAAGATATTCTCGCTTTGTGAAAAGTCGAAGTTTTGAAAACGATATGCGGTTTGCATACACATTTTTCATAATTGACTTACTCGGAACCACACAAAACTACCTTCGAAATGAACGTACGTTAAAACCAAGTTTAGTGAAAGTGTCGCAACTCTATACGAAACCCTCAAAACACCGGCGTCACGCCGGTAGTAAGTGCCAATGATTCTAAGGGTATTATATTTTGTGATAATCAAAAATACAAAATTAATCATATAATATCACCAACATAAAAAAAATTACACAAGAAAGTGTCTGTAAAGAATTTATCTTCATATGAGAGACATAAAATATTCCATTCTGATTTCCGAACAGCTATAGTGATCCAAATTGTAAACAAGGTATATTATCGAAGTCGAACGGTAGCACACAAAGGCAAGTGGTTTCAATCAATGATATAATTTTCTTCATTTTTCGCATAGTCTTGTCGAAGTTAAATTAAAGCTCTTTTATTTTCAATATTTTTTTTCTGTAATGTAACAAGTACTTGAATTTGGTTCGCGTAAAGAAGTATTAAATATCCACAGTCGTGACCCGCCTCTCACTCCGTGCAGTGCGAGGTTATCTCGAATTCTAAATACGGCACACAGCAGATAAAGAAAATCAATGATATTGAACTAAAACGTTATGCCATGAATTATTTCA
The DNA here is from genome assembly GCA_028555115.1 of Himalopsyche japonica. Classification (NCBI taxonomy): domain Eukaryota; kingdom Metazoa; phylum Arthropoda; class Insecta; order Trichoptera; family Rhyacophilidae; genus Himalopsyche; species Himalopsyche japonica. The sequence goes on along the minus strand of JAHFWJ010000578.1, from coordinate 880,396 downwards.
TTATTGAGTCATGCTCGCATACAATTCAAAATAGCTCTCGAAATAAAGGAAAATATGGCGATCGCTCAATAAGATATGGAAGCGACCTGTGTGTGAACTCATTTCCGCTCGTGGATGACAATAATAAAACAGGTACAACCTGGATAGGAGTACGCAGAGCCTACACGTCTGAAGAAATAATCGCGTGTTTGGATTGCTTAGTAACAGATTACGTGTATGCCTCTTTATCTAGCTTTTGGTTGACTAAAGAAACTTTGACAATCTTTCGAACCTCATAGACTACTTAACCGATAATTTAACCCACTAAGTCCCGACCTATTTTGCCTAAAAGTGCGCTATGCCTATACGCTAAAGGTGCCAAGATTTTTTTGTCAAAGTATTATTACAAGTTATATATTTTAACACGGTGAAAAAAATAGCAATGTATTTTAGTTCTACAAGGAGTTCTACCAAGTGAATGCCAATTCAATCAAGTTATATATTTTTTTATCTCACCATATTTATTTCTGAAATATACTTTTTATGGCTCCGTAGGATTAAAGGGAATAAATTAAATTTACAATTTAAAAACCACAATTGCCAGAGCTTGAATCCAGAACCACTTAATCGCAAGAGTAAAGCTTTTACTGTTTACGAATCCAGACAGTATGCAATTTAAATGTAAATCATTACAAATAATATTCATAATATTCACATATTAGAAAAATATTATATTACACATAATAAGAAAAATCCTATTTAAGATAGCTTTTAAAACAATTTGATACGTTTTCAATTTTGATGGCACAAGAAACATAATTTGATAATTATCAAGATGGTGGCCGCTGTTTAAGAATAACGTTCGTATAACGTGGTAAAGGTAGAGATTCAGTGACTAAAAAAAAAAAAAAAATTGTCAAAGAAACTTCCGCTTTGATGCTTCATTGGAAGTCTACGCTTTACAATGGCGAAAAATAGTTGAAAAAAAAACTCTTACTTAATTGCAATAATTATACGCATAGTTGTGGTCAATAAAGTCGTTTAATCAGATAAAAACTTAATGCTTTTTCCGTTACCTGAAATATCCCGGCTTCGCACACACGCCTGTTACCTGTAAGCTGTCAATCATCGCCAGGAAATAGCAAAGTATTTATAAAAATATTGGACTTGCCTGTGTCAACAGGTTCATTTCTAATTCTTATCCACGAGGTGTTTTCATTTGATAGTGTTGAAATCATAGCAAATTCGAAAAAAAAAATATGATCGAAATAAATTTGACAAAGCATGTTCTACGATTATAGTGATAATTAGATGTTATATTAAAAAGATTTCGTTTTAAATTATAAAAATCACTCATGGTTTTTGGAAGATATATTCTTTAAAAATTTACTGTTATACCATAAGCCTGGGCATACGATTAATAATCATCTGAGACATTAATACAATATCATAATATTTAGAACAAGTTAAACGGTGACGGTTTCTTCCCCATGTACGAGAAGATACCAATAAATGTATTGGTCATGCATGACTCATGACAACGTATGAATACACTACTACTAGATTAAATTATTTATTTATTCATATATACACGTAACAAAAATTACAAAATACAAGCGCATTGCTTTTGCAACGTCAAAATATTTAAACATTTAGTGATGGAAATTCAAAAAATAAAAAAAATAAATAATAAGGATAGCAAGAAAGTCTACCTAGCAAGATAATGAAAATCTACTTTAACACATTAAAAAATAGTATTCGCCTGAACTCACTTTCGTCCACATGGAATATGTCAACATAAGAAGCAATACTGTTGGACATTGTTAAACTCTTACCATTGGCAGGCTGGTTCTACGGTTTTGAAGAACAAACAATTCATGTCCACGATTTCTTAAAAAAATATCCAGAACGTACCTATTTATATTATTAAGGATGGCAGAATTCTCATTTTGGCCTCGAATTAGTCGAAAGAAATCTATGGCTAGATACATTTCTCAAATGTGATTTGATTAAAAATGTTAATACTGTATCAATCGGAACAATCCGATGGGTGTAAACCAGTAAAATTATTGCAAATTATCGGCAATCAGCGTTTTATCATCATGCCAACAAGGATTTTTCTCGTGTAACTAAATAAATGGACATAAGACTGTTGGTAAGCAAAGTATCAAAAATCAGTATTTCGTGTGTAAAGCAGCTAATAAAATCAATTGCATTATATGGTATTAAAAAATCGCGCCTTGATTGTATTGCGTATTTTTTGTAGGTTGTCAATACCGATACCAGGGCCAGTTGAAATGCATCGCTGACTCGTTTATAATGTGATGTACATAGTCTGCCGTAATAATTGCTAGAATTAATTTTATTGACCGAGCAAGTGAATGGCGAGGACTGAGTCGCTGCGGTTGATCGCATCCTGTGATAAGGACATCCTGTCAAATGCGAAATGGCACGACTTCAGGAACTATTGTGTCAAGAACAAGAAATCAATCTAGCACACAATGTAAACAGTCACTGCAACTAATGCTTCGAACAGTTTTTCATATAAAGAAACAATGATACCATTCGAGTATTATTATCGACTTAGGATTTTTATTGAAACGCAAAAAGAATACAATTACAGAAAAGATATAAAGGTTCATATAAATAAAATAATATGAAAAAAATATTTTCAATAAAATAAATATTTAGATAATCTTTGAATAGAGACAGTTTTATAGATTTTAGTTATTCAAATGAAATCACATTTTACATTTACGATAAATTCTAAGCGTCAAAAAGGTAATCATTTAAATTGTCCGGTGTGATAAAATTGGTACGGTGTTTACACATCTTTTACGATTTACCGAAGCTTTACCTCTAATCTTCTCGTGCTGGTATAACCGATAATAGATATAACAAAGAAATTAAGATATCTTGAATAACGCTATCACAATTTGCCTATAAAATAAAATATGAAATTTCTGTACACTCGGTAAATAAAATGATTTTTGATGTCAACTGAACTCACTAACCAAAAATATTTTTTTCGATTTATTTTATCATTTCCATGGGTAAAATACTCACCACCAATGAAAAATAAAGAGAATCACTGGGTTATATACCCGACCAAACATTTAACATACTCTGCCGGATTTATAAACATAAATTGTATGATTCAAAATGACAAGGTATTTACAATTATTTCAATACCGGCTACTTCGTGTTCTATTGAAGTTTAATTAAACGTTTAATATGCATCAAAATAAATCAATGGATTCAGATCGAACACTTACCCTGACCAATTCGTTCATTCAAGAAGCATCAATGTGTAACGAAAAGTATACTCGCAGTTGATTATAATTGAATTGTACACGATATATATATATATATTTCCATTCTACTTGTTGGCAGAGCAGTTTTCGAGTAGGAAAGCAAATGGTTCGTAACGATTCTAATTTTTTCGTACAGGTTGATGAGTGAATTACGTCCACTTCATAAATAAAAGCAATTTGATTCACAATTGATAATTCATTAAAATTTTCTCAGTTGACATCCGAAGTTAGTTATTTTTATGATTCACGATTATATAAAAATACATATTCTTGCTACAATGTTTATCAAAAACCGGTACCAACTGACGATTAAAATTATAAATCATTATGAAAAATGTACAAAAGTCGAGGTCAGCCTGTATTGAGTAAGCCTTGTTCTTGAATAAGCATCAACTACCAACACAAAGTAAGTAACACAAAAATTTGATAAGAAATAGTAATTATTGTTTGTTAATTTTATTGGGCTATGTTTGTTGACCGATATTACTTACTATCTTATGTAATCGAATCGTATAAGTTCAAAGATTTGTTTTAGTGCAATACTAAGTAAGCAAGTCTGTTTGAATAAGAAATGTACACAAAATCCATCGACGTCATAACCACGATATGATAGATCAATACTCGAGACGCTAATTAGAACATCACTAAAAGTAACTACACATTAGTGTGGTATGATTTTGGGGAACAAAAATTATTACCGTATTATGTAGTTTAACCTGAGTACGAATATCAGTGGCTCTACCTATTTTTTGCCGCACAATACAGGGTATTAAAATCTTATTAAACTTATGTTGAAGTTAAGAAAATGAGGCAGCAAAAAATTGATTAATTTTTGTAAGCATGAAACAAAATTAAATTTTAAAAAAACTCTCGCTGAACTAGCACACTAAATGACTGATAAATTTGTTCATAAATGTAACATTACTTTGTAAATATTACTATATTTATATTCAATGTTATTTTATCGTTGGTAATAATTATTTATTTAACAAAAAAATATGTATTCAGGCGAGAATGAAATCGAGCATAAAAATAGAATGGAAAAATTACAGCACTCAGCGATGACAAATTTAATATTTGTCGAATGTTATTTCAGCTTAGAATATTTATACGATAATACAGGCAATAAAAAGTACCCATAATACCACTTTAAGAAACCCAACAGGCAGCAGTTAATGCCATATTGTGAGTAATGAAAAATATAAATTGATTTCAACTGTAGCCATTTTTCATGGATTGGAAAACCAACACAATTATCTGAAATGATAGACACAAAATTAATATTTAAAAAAAATCGATACGAGAGTAAACCTCGTAGATTTTGTTCGTTGTTCATAATATTTACAGTTTCATATGCTGCATTTTACTAACGACGGTAGAATTGGTGTTAGATATAAATTTAAATTATTATTATCCACCTTATATAACTATGCTAATATTTATTTAACTAAATATTTTAATTAACACATAACACTTTTTCCTAGTGTTCCTTAAAAGTAATATTGCGCAATAGGATATGTCCATGTTACATGATATTTGGATAACGATTTGAATATTGCAATACATGACTTTTTTAAACAGAATGTAATTAATATATTATATAAAATCAAATGCATCCGGTTTTATTATTTATAATTCTGAAAACGCTCCGTCGAGTAATGAATTCGCCAAGCGTGTAAATACAATTTGTTCGGTTTATTCAAACAATATTCAAAAACGGTAGTGAAATTTTGAATTTGAATAATATGCAGTTATTTGAAAGAATGAATGAATGCGGAATTTTTTACAATTAAGCTCAGAAATGTTCAGTCGGGTCAATAGTATATATATAGTGGAAATATTTTTAACAAAACATGAATATGTACGTAATATCAACAAATAACGATGCTTTAGCAGACCCGATGCTGATAATAAAATATATTGTAGAAATATTACAAGTAATATGTTTTTTTTTTTATTATTTTTTCAAAAATACTTTTCAATATTGACTAGCGAAATGTAGGCTATTATTTGATTTGTTTGTTATGTTTTCATAGCAAAACATGTGTTACATAACAAGAGCTGTAAGCCTGTTTTTATGTTTTTGTTCAAAGAATATGATTTTTTGTAATATTTCCGGAAGTTACAAATTAAAAGATGTATGTCCAGATTTGGGAGAGAACAAGTCAAAAATATCAAAAACATTTGCAGACCGTAAATTGGATTTTGTTGTTAAATTAATTTTGAATCACTGCGATATATAATATATATTGATTCATTAATACCGTAGGATATTATCTCAGACATCAATTCGTATAAAATCGACTATGTTTAAGTTGCTTAACAACCAGAATCATTATTGTTAAATGTCACGAATATGCTAAGATCGTGAATTCGGCACTAGACACAGCGAAAAATTATTCACCAATTAAAACATGAAAACGGTCCCAAAAAAACCAAACGGTCAAAATCCGCAGACATTGTCAAAAAACTTGCGTGACGCTATATTATATACCACGAAAAAACTCTGACGATTTTAATAAATGATTATCACTATATATTGGTTCAAAGTTTATTGCACTCCATACGATTTGTCATTAAATACTTACTACTCTTAAAATTCCGAGAGCAATTACTTTATTGATTTAGCGAACTAATTATATCAGTGACATTTTGGAAAAAATATTTGTTCATGCGAAATTGTTTAACTATTTATGGTTTAGGTATTTGTGTGTTATCTATGTTTGAGTGTGATATAATCATTCCTTTTCCAAAACGACTGAGTTCTTTTTCGATCACAAGTAATACTTAGGTGGTACGAGTAATAATGATTTCGCAGTTTTATCATCATAAGATATAATTTGAGATTTTTTCCCAATGTTTTCTACCTCGTTTACCAACTAAGAATACAGTAAAAATAAAATATGTGGCATATATAAATATATAATACAAGCATATTTAGAATGACGGTCTGTCTGGTGCTTTTTTTAATAACCAAAATTTGTATTGTTTTTTTTGTTGTCATTTGAAGTTATCAGCTCTCTGCACCCTTACGGAGACAGTAAAATGATGTCACTCTATAAGATAAAGTAATCATCAAGTGACAAAGATGATAATTCGAGCATTCCAACTTTACTTTCGTACTCAATTTTTTTTTTAAATTTTAAGAAAATAATTCATGTTACATTCGAGCTAATACGGTTTTTTTTATCGAAAATTTCGAAGTATCGAAGAAGTTTTACTCTGGCAGATTTCAATATAATATTGAATTCTTTGGTTTCAAAACATAAAGGATTCGAATATATAAATGGTACTTTCCACACATTCAAAGAAATCGAAAGAAGTATTTATTGCTGGCTTACTAATCATTTATACGAGCGCCATGTCATATAAATTCTATCGCTAACATTCTGTCAGACTGTGGCATATTAACTAAATGACTTCTTGTCAATTTTTTTTTTGAAAATGCTTTTCATTCAATTGTTATTTAAACGGGCAATTTTAAAAGTTATACAAATATACATTAAATCGACAATTGAAATTAATTGAGTTTTTTTTAACTTCAATTCATCAATCTGAATAATAATTGTCATATGACATCAAGATTTGATTTCTATATTAATCAACATATTGAACTCGAATGCCGCGACAGAGGCGGCATTCATTTGACACTTGTAACGCCAATGCCGGCAAGTCTATGTAATTGAAAAATATGGTAAAATCGCACTTTTATTTATTAGTTCATTTTTTCGAGGATAACATCATCGAAGTGATGATTTAAATTGTGTTTATGTGACGTCAGATGTAAATTCTCAATGCATTGAGCTCCCGTGGGCATATTAAATTTGTTTAATGCTTTGCAGCATTAAATCAAGCAAATAATATACTTTCCATAGCGTGACAATTAATTCACAGACAAAATCCAAATCACAGTTGAATTCTTTCGATAGTCCGAACAGGGCATTAATTTTCCATCTCTGCGGAGTGAAAAGGAGCGACTAACTTGGAATTAGTTCTCACAGATTAACATCTTTTGAGGTTTTGTGAGTTCATTTGCTGAACGTTAAAAAATGCGTAACAAAGAACTACCAACTTATTTATATTAAAAGTGAAACACACTGAAACCATATTGCAAACTGTAGACGATTACTTGGCAGACAAAAAAACAAAAGATTAGTGAGTGTGCGCAATTCCGGTCTGCTCATCATGTTGTCAAATCACCGGGCTACCGAGAGAACGTTGATGCAAGTTTAGTGATCCGCGGGCCGGATGCACCAATCAAGAGGATGGTGATGAAATCAGAACCTCGGCAAGAGCGTAGCGTAGGGGGTCCAAATTGAACCGACGACGCGTTTCCATATAGTGACGGTGTGGCGTTATTTGCACTTCAGGACGCAGCTCGTTAATCACTTGAGACTTTATAATATACGTTGCAGACAACAAGACTATATGTTTTCTTTATTTAAATTTCAAAAATTTCATTTTTAAATAGCGCCATAATTCGGAATAACGGTAAATGCACGTATATTCTTTTAGACAAGACGAATTCAAAAAATATTACAAAAGAAATTATTTTTATCGTGTTGACTATCACGTCTTTATGGAAGGCATTTTCTTAATTAATAAGAATATAGAACATTCTAGACTGGACCAGTTTACTCACTGCGAGCGATTAAAAAAAACATAAATTCAACATTGTTGTGAATAATTACTGATATTACATAAATACTGTAATATTTCTTATTTATAATACTATTTCTATTAAACTATTCATTAATCCTTTAATGGGCCGATTTAAATACTAGAGAATACTGTCAATGGCACAATAAATAAATAAAAAATTAAGATTTTTTTTCTGTCAAAGCTTCTCTACCAGGGGTAGCCAACCCATTTTGCTTCATCCCTCCTTTGATCAACGTTCAGATTATAAACAATAATAATAAGATATAACATATACTTATATTTCACCTGCCTTGCTCTTATTCAAGCACAATAGATTCATCTTTTTTACCTAAAGCACATAATAATCAATTCATTTGACGAATGTTCCATCAGCAAAAACGTTCTACCAAATTAATGCCACTACAGTCAACAATATCGGTTAACAGAAAACTAGTAGAACTCAAAAAAACAAATCTTGAGACTAAAATTTAGCAGAATATTTATTACAATAAATATTAAAACTGTGCATTTTCCACTCATAGAAGCATATCACTGACTAAATAAATTATTTATTATCAGCCGTTACTCATTTTAAATAAATTAAATAATATTGAATTAAATTTACGATAAATGATTAGTGTGGTTAAGTGGGAGTGAGAATATTTTCTATTTGTATCAAAATGTCAAATTGTGTCGACTTATCATTCGGGAACGAACCGACATTTGAAACATACGGTTTAGAATTAAAACAATCCTGATTAAATTGAATATAATCGAATTCTCTCAAACATAGGCCTTTGACCGTGGGTGATATGAGGAAATAATGGTAAACATCTTTTATACTCATTCATGGTATTATTTATTTTTAACATAATTACTGATAATACGAATTGATTAATTTGAAAAGTATTGTATGGAAAAACATATTGCGTGCCAAAAGCTTGCGAATTATTGATATATCCGGTTACAGATTGATTTTCCGGAACTGTAAATATTTGTTAGGCCCAATGAATAGATAATCAACGCATTTTTCCAAAGACAATTTTGAATTGGTATCCATATATGTACTATTATTTGTCGTGTATCGTTTATTCACTACTGTCGCAACATGTAGCTGGGAAATATGTATTTGTGTTATAAATGCAGAAATTTGCAAATCGGATTTTGCCATTTCAGCAGAGTAATATTTTAATTGACACTGAATAATATTTCGTATACATAATTTGATATCAAGATGTATGTTATAATGGGTCCCGGTAAGGATTTTGTTTAAATAGTATAATATATTTCACTGTAGTGTTACAAATTAAATGTTTATAAAATTGAAAAAAAAAACCAAAGATTACAGAAAACGATATCATGCGTGTTCATGATTCGGGCATATGTATTAAAATTTGAATTGTGTAAAATTATAGAGCACGTAAACATGTTTACTACAGCGTTTTGTAATTATTATGACGAAATATCTCGAGGATGATGATCAAAGCATGATTTCTGAGAAAAATATAAGTGATTCAGGTGTATATGATACATGAGTAACACTGCAAGTCGTGGGATTCGAGACAGTTCAAACTGCTTTGAGAATGTATCATATAATAATAAAAAAATATAATATTGATTTTAATGCTGTGAAGTTTGACAGTTTGATACTACTGAATAAATTAAGGGTATCCGCTTTATCACTAATCTTTATTTTAAATATTTATTTTTAAATGTCGGTAGGCACAAAAATAGGTGTCGAAATGTAGCATTGCGTAAAACGTATTCAAGTTTACTATCACGGCCAGCCGTTAAATTCAAACGATGACTGCAGACGTCGGAATGTACAATCGTATATAAAGACGATCAATTCAATACACGGAGGCAAGAATTTTATTGTAAGTGGTCAGTCGAATAAGGCGTTGTATCATATTATAAAGGATATGAATCGTCAATTTATTTTAATGCATCTCTATCGAATATTAAATCTCGTATACTGTCTATGGATGATTTAATACAATTTTGTACATCATGGTCGTCTATGATTGAATTTTGACGTTTACAGAAACATGAACTTTTGACGTTTTCGGGTTTGACATTTGGAGGCACCGTTATTTGCTGATCACTCGTGCTTACTAACTAGAATTGAAAGTTGTTTTAGAGAATTCATAATCCATCGTGTTAATAAGGATACTTATGCATGATATTAACACAAACGCAGTGCGTATGGTCTAATATTTCACAGGTACGAAAGATAACGTGAGCTTTCAATTTGACAGGTTTGCCAGATTGCGGTTGTCGTGACGAAGGTTTCTGTAGACGTTCAGAATTGATTTACGTACCGAGCAGCAAGAGTTTGATGTCCTTGGCTGCCTGGATGCCGTCCTCCTTGAGGTTCCGCTCGATGAGTCTACTGCGGGCCGCGGCAGCCCGCTCCTCGGCGGATTGAGCACACCCCATGATGCGCACCGCGTCTTGACAGAACGTGGTCGCAATCTTGTCCCGCTGACCTTCTTAGACGGTCGGGCGCGCCGGGGAATCCGGCCTGATCGCGAAAAGTACGCGCCCACCCCTGACACTCACTACCTGCACTCTCCGACCGGCCGTATGTCGGACCTCGATTCCGAAAGGCACATGAAAATTGTCGCACACCCGCGGAAGCTCGACCCTTCAGACGACGGTCGTCGTTTAAGCCGTCCGCCTGATCGACCCGAAACACTGAAACCACCGATTCACACGCCACCCTAACCTAAAACGAACGATCGTAATGGCCGCTCCGTTGACACTGCCCTGACACTTCTCGGACGGGGCGATTGATTTTTTCACACCGTCGAAACGATGACCGGGTCGATTCGAGCGTTAACAACGGAGAAAACACATTTTTGAACGGGAAGGAATACGCGAAACCGGTTATTTGAAACGGATCGGTCACGACACACGCCGGCAACTGAGCGCTATCTGGTGGGAACGCGAAAAAATGGCGGCAGATGCCCGCTGTGACGGCGACCGCGCCCCGCTCGAGTGAGACTAACCCTCCTCACCCTTCTCCCGCGTTTCTGCTTCCCCGCGCCTGCTTGCACATGCGTCTCACGCAATGCCACTGGCTCCGTACTCTGTTTATGTGTTGAGCCACTGTTCTCTCTCTACTAAATATATTACAAAGTTTTCTTCATGAAAACTGATATTATTAATTATATATTGCCCAATAAAAACCTACACTTACAATGTATAATTGAATCAAAATGCCTCTAACTATTATTCGTTACTTCGCATGCCTCAAACTAGGATTCCAGGTTAAACGGAAATTTCAAATGAAATGCTGAAAAATAGAAAACTCAAACGCTGCACGACTTTTTTTAAATTTGAATTAAGTCGCATCGATAATAATTTTCATTGCTTAAAAAATATATTAGGCAAGAGGTAATGCACATCATTTATTCTACAATTGTCGTGCATAACCAATTCTAAATGTATTCTAATACATTTCAGGACATATAGATTACACGTCATTTTGATAACTTCAAATTGATGGACCACACAAAAATACGATGCGGGCCACGCGTTACACGCGAGTGTAGTAAAATTACTAGTGATTTATACCGTAAATGAAATCTTCTCCGGCTTTGAATTATTATATTCCGATTTATAATTTTTAAATAGAAATTTGTCTTTAGGGTCATAAATTCTGTTAAATAATGGAAATATTTTTGTCAATTTGTTAAAAATTGCACTAATTTGTCATTGAAATTGTACTACTTAGTAGCTTATTTCATTAGTGTAGAGAAACGTTTCGCTGGAACTTTTGTGAAAGATACAACGAAATGAAACAGTGGCAACACAGCTCTTTTGATAACGTCTCAGTTGATTTATTTATTTGAATTAATAATTATACTTTTCTGCGTATACATAAATAAAGCGAAAATCTTCTAACAAACATTAGGTTGCGTGTGTGTGTTATATTGTAAACTTGTCAATTAATATTTAAACAGAAAAATAATTCTTATTTAATCCACACATTTCAACTTAATGTTTGCACAGATTTTAAATATTAAAGTGCAATTTAGAACTAAGTTGGATTTGCAACAATTTAATCCAAAGATTAACCTTTTCAATTAGCATTTTTTGAAAATTCTAGTATGGTCACAAAATTATATATATATTTTTTGTAACACTTGTGTTACGTGTGGAAATTGTATTCCACAATAGCCTTAATTTATATATTCCCAATTACACGCAATTAAGAATGTTAAAGTGGCTACTTCAGAAACTATTCAATTCATTTTTTAAACTCTTTACAAAAAAAATATTAACTGTGTTTTAATAATTATTTCTATTTTGCAATAAAGAAATGTCTTTCCAATCTTAAAAAAAGACCTTGTGGGACGCGACCTACCAGTTGACACCACCATCCAGTGATCGGCAACGACATGTTTGTGAATATCCAAGTGCTCACGATAGAAATTTTAAGTTTCATCAATGTTTTGATTTTACATGAAGCATCCCCCTCTTTTATTATCAAATATCGTCCTTTGTCATAGGCAACCCATTTAAGAATTCTTGTTTCTGTAAAAAAGATTTCGACCACTGATCTAGTAAATAAATGGTCAGCAGTTTGATTGCGTTTTAAATAAAAGACTTTAACGTTGTACGATAGTATGAAACCACTACGAAGAAGAAAATTTAAAAAAGCAACAGTTGCTCGAAAAATAAGTTGAATATACTAACTATGCGAATGAAATCGTTCCTATTTCAAATTAACTGATTTGGTATACTCCACAGTCGTTTTGTAAACACTTTTTGCACCCCGTCCTCTGGGTAGCATATTATAATCTGGAAACCATCTTACGAAAATTTTTGTATTTGTATACAAAAGCATAGGTGTCATTTTCAAACTCCCCGCTCATCTTCCTGAAAAAACTAGTCTTTTCCTTTCTTCATCATTTTTTTTCTACACCCATGGTTGAGCGACTTTAAAACAGTAAAAAAGAAATTCTGAGGAAATGCTCGATTAGTTGCAAAATAAGAAGCGAACACATAAACCTAGAATTTTTGATGGAATATTAAATTTTGTTGATTATCAATGATGACCGAAGTATTCTTGGAATGAAAATACTCTTAAGCGTTGACATCGTACACGATATTAAATTCACAAGTATGCAAAGGGCATGTTATCGTTAAAATTGTTTGTTTACACAGCAGTTATCAATTCATATTTGAAAGTATTTACGATAACGCTCTTCAATGTAAACAATATTCTCACCGGTTTTGACAATGTTATAATATATCCGGATGTACAATTTAAAATGAGGATCTTTCCGCTTTTGAAAAAAAACTAGTTTTAGCATTACATGAACTTGACGGTAACCGAACGAATCAATACAATTACAAAACGCAACAGGAGAAGAGTAAAGCACAATTTTTTTGTGGTATATCTTATATGTTATGTGTGTATTAAATATGTATACAACATAATTTTAAGTAAATATTTACTATACTCTGTTTTGTCACTGTATTGATTATCGCCAAACCAAAATTTACTGTAAAAATCTTAAAAGAGATTAAAATAAAAAATAGCAACTTACGAACATTTTGATGTATTACATGTACAATATCTTTGTGGTTTCTGTTTAAATTAAATTCGAATCGTTTATTCAGTGCATATTTGTTTTTAACGGAAGGTTTCTAAAACATCTTTCATTACATCTACTCTTTTTAGGGAAGCTTAAAAAACTCATCTCAATTTTATGTTATAAATAAATTTCCTAAAAGCTATCACTGAATTCGTCGTATAACATATTTCATTTTTCTTTATCATTAATTCTTTCTTAACCTCATCTAAAAAATTTATATATTGGTATGCCATTACATTCCTATAATATTTATAATGCAAACCTATTTTTTTTAATAATGTGATAGCTTTTCTTCCAAGTAAACCATTTTTATTTTATACTATACCTCCAAAATAGGAATATTTATTTGTAAAGCTGGAACATGTTCATCACTTTGAAACTCCAATCTATCCAAGGGTGCTGATAACATCAATACATAATAATATTAGATGATACGATGGAAAAAAAACATTACTATAGCTTCAGGGTATCAAAGGGATTCGTACAATGGGTTCAAGGGACAAAATAATACGTTTTAAAGGTTAATACTATTAAGAGTTTGACGTTTCTTTTTACGTTTTTATCACAAACACCCAGGGGAAGATTATATTTGGTTATAGAAAATAGAAGATAGTAAAAACAAATTTTTCACTCATTCAATAGTTTAGTGTAACGATGTAATCGTAATGCATTCATCGCGGGTTCAGTAAAAATAAGTTAAACACATATGAAGATCTTGATGTAAAAGTTCACAGGTGTTACTTATTATCAACACTGGAGAGCGAATGATAACCGAAATGTCAATGGATAACTCTCATATATATATAAAGAAACGATTAAACGCTCTTCACCGCTGTGACGAATATAATCAGACCAGTAGTGCTTAGCAAAGTAAAGTCTGGATGCCAATGGATAACCCTCATACAGAGAGAAATAATCGTACACATAGCTTTACCATTGGGCTTTGTCATCTATGATATATCGCCGGGCTTTACGTGCGAACATTAAAATGGAGTACAACGCCATCTACTAAGCATGGATAGTGGCTAATAATTGGTGACTAATAATACAAGTGACATCTCTCTTATTGTTGTGTTGCAAGTGGTATATAGAAATCAGGTACGTGTTCAAATATCGTATCACCAGTGTGAAGCTTGAAATCTCATAAAATACAAAAATGCAGATAAAAGTAAAAATCTGGTTACTTCGAAGTGCACAACAATTACGATGGGTCCATTTTGAGATATTTCATGATATTTGAACATGAAGGATTATTGTGGAAGGGTTTTTTTTAAATACGATGTTTCAGAAACATATACATAATTATAATAAAATGTATGCTCAAATTACACTCGTTTATTGTTTTTGTTAAATCGACTATTCAGTTTCTCTCTTGATTGATTCGTATCTTATAATATAATACAATTTGATCTGTTTTAATATTTTTTAATCCAGTAATTTTAGAAGTAAACGGGAAATCTTAATAATCTGGAAATCCTTAACGAACAAGTAACCATTAAAATAT
Source organism: Himalopsyche japonica (assembly GCA_028555115.1). Taxonomy (NCBI): domain Eukaryota; kingdom Metazoa; phylum Arthropoda; class Insecta; order Trichoptera; family Rhyacophilidae; genus Himalopsyche; species Himalopsyche japonica. The sequence continues at coordinate 865,349 of JAHFWJ010000578.1, read as the reverse complement.
GTATTACATTAGATTAATTCAATCAAACCACAGTCTAAATCAATAATTGAATTCTTTAAATAAATAGCACGTCATTTTATATTTTACATCGCCAAATCCCGTTACTTCAAAATAAGTAGATTTCTCTATGGTTAACTTTTCCTAATTACCTTTTAGAGGTAACTGTTTATTACGACCACCTTTGATTGTAATGCTCTGTAGTTTGTAATTGTCTTTGAAATTATTCTTCTTTTTTACATTCAGCGTTGTTATTATAAATATAATAGGTATTAAGGTTAATTCAAATGTCAATTTAGTTCAATAACTTGATTTTTTTTTAATTTTTCGTTCATTATAATGCCAGAAGATGTAAAAAGGCAAAATATGGATAATTTGTAAGACAATATATGGACATGTGTAACATTCGAACTACGATCGATGTTCAAACGACACTGAAGACCCTCAGTCGATATTTTTAATAATGTGTTAATACTGTAAATATATTATTTACAAAGATATTTTCAGTATTGTGGACGTCGCGAGCATTGCACTCTATACTGACGGTATATTGTTTGCAAAATGTTTGTGTTCTGCATAGTAATTCGATCAAAACATGGAACAAATTTACCTGTCATTTTTCGCACGTCTGTATAAATTATACATTCAAAAACTTATTTAAGTGTTGGTATATTTGAAACGAACCTTTGATGAAAATGTTTTTATCAGAACATTTACAAACATTTTATTTTTTGTAAACGTTGCCATACTCGCCATATTCATTATTTACAAAACAAAAAAAAAAAATGCCAAATATCTCAAAATATAGTACCATTTACGTGTGAGCTTCATTTTTATTTTTTTAAAAACGAAATACATTATATTAAATTAAATGAGAGTTTTTCTCAACTGTTAAAACGGCATCATTATTTAAAAATTGTGCAGTATGTATACTCCAAAATGATAAATGAATCAACCCTTCAACATTTTTTAATATAATGTAGGTATACTTGGAAGTCAATTTCTGAAAAACAAATGGGTAGTAAATTAACAATGATTTTATAGTGTTGTTGCTTCACGGTTTTTGCATTTTTGAAACTATTGTATACTGAATGATACTTAAATTGCGGATATAGCTGCAACGAAAACTTCACCCAACAAAAAGTCCTACCAACATAAAAAAGATGAATTTAAAAATAAAAATATAACGCCGGTTAGTCAATCAGTGCCTCTCAATTTTTTCATGCCACAAACCCCTAAATCTGAAAAAAATATTTACGGCCTCCATTCTGAGAAGCTCGGGGCTATCTTCCCGGGGTTTCTAAGTGTGAATCCAATAATAAACATGGGGATTTGACTGAATCCCGTTTAATTAATGAGATTTATAGAGTATTTGAAGAGCTGATTGTTAGTAGACTGCCCAAAAACTGTGTTTATTTTTTTTATTTTGCTTTAGAGACCTTAAATAGAATAGTTCAGCATATATTCTAAATATTTCCCGATAACAGCGATCACAATTAATTGTAAAATTAATGAGCAATAAAGACACTAAGTAAATACAAATTCTGACGATTTAAAATATGCGTAGGTTTTTGTTCCACCATGAATCTTATAAAGAAACAATGGCGGGTTAAATTAAAATGATATGACTGTATACTATCTATTGAATAATTTGAAGTTTATTTTTTTTAATATAATATATAATATTACAATTACTTCGCACCAAAACCAATTTGGCATCATAAGCTAAAAAGAAAAAACTAACATCAACGTTATCGTTGACATAAAATTTTACCAACCTAAATAATAAATTAATACAAAAAATAGACTTTAGTTTTTTATAGTTGATAGATTGCGCTACGGCCAACTCTTAAAACAATTTGATTGGCAAGCATAATAAGTAATATTGTTGTATTATTTTCATATTAATAATAAATTTAGTTGTTATTGTATCTAAAAATCTGAGCATTACGCTTCGGCGTTTAGCACTATTTTAATATTTCGCGGAATAAGTAAAATAAATAATTATTGACGAATTGGTTCGTGCCGGTTTTTTAAATTGTCAAATCGGCAATGATCGTAAATATTCTTTATATCATATTGAAATTACTCGAAATAATTAATGTGAGAAAATTTTAGTTCGGTGCTCAATATAAAAACATTTTCTTTACTATTTATTTTTCTTTAATAGTGTACAAAAAAAACTCTCAGAATATGTTTAGACTAAAAAATATAAAAATGCTATATTATAGATTTTTCTTAATATATTTATTATTTCTCATAATAATAAATATAATTACGACTTTACGCTCTATGTTGCAGTTTACGGAGTTATGAGTTTTACACTCAAGGTTAATGCGATATAAATATGACAGTTCAGAGCTCAGGCGAAGTGAACCTTTTCTTTTAGGAAGCCATTATTCAATTAGCTTTTATTTCACAGGTCCACATCCGAGAAAAATAGATTAGAAGTATGTTATTGTACACAAATAGGCCACTTTATCCTAAATATTCGTAAACAATTGTAAATAATCCGTTTTTAATTTATGGTGGAAATGACCAAATTCGAAAGCATTTATAAGTATAACGATATATTTTCTTAACAAATTCATTCGGAATATTACAATTTAAATCCCCGAAGATTGTGGATTCCTTACCCATGTCTGTGACGAATACAAGTATAAGAGTTATTTTACTTAAAATGCCAATTAAAATAAATTACCCTGAGAAGTCATTTTAAGAACGATAAAAAATAATATCATAATGGCGACACCAATTGTCGATATATAATTGTATTTGCAAAATTTGTTGAGATCGTCATAGGAAGTGAAAAAGTATTCAATTTTCGATCGAATACATTCAACTAATGAATACTATTCAATGATTCTTAAAATTATTCAAATAATAAAGTAAAATCTTAACTTCTATTAGTACTATTTCCACAATTTTATTTTATAAACTGATGAAGTTGATAACGAAACCAATCCTTATATACTATTGTGGAAACAATACTGAATATTGTTTTATTACTTAGATACAAAACATTTTGTTGATTGCATTGGCATTTATTTGTTAGAACTCCATTATAGCACGATGAAAAAATAGGAATGTATTTAATTCTACAAAATTTTGTATAAATAAAATACATTGTAATTTTTTACCGTGCTATATACAATATAATACTTTATCTTATTAAACATGATTTGCAAATCAATAATTTGAAAAGATTGTAAAATTTCCAATTTAATATTGAAAAATATGCTTTCGTTGGAAGCGAACTGATTGAATAATGTTTTTTATAATAAGTATTTTATTTCCGAATTACCATATTGAAGTCGGCAATACTGTATTTAAAATAGAGAAATATTAGCCCTGTGAAATGTTAGGAAATATAATTTTAAAGGAAAAGGATTCTTTTTTTGGGTTTGAGTAATTATTGTACGTTTTCGTTATTTGCCATTTTCTAATTGAGAATAAAATAAATTTTTATCTCATCTTATCACAATTATTTGATTAAGCTTTTTGATTATTTATTATATTTTGATGGGAGTGGTTGGGATATGGCTATTTAGATTATGGTTTAATTTCAGGGTCACCAAAGGAAACGTCAAACTTCCAATATGTAGCAACGTATGCGGTGCAAATTGAAGATGTACTGTTGTCAATGGTGGATGCAGAGAAAGGGAGGAGAGGCACCTTACCTAGCAGCAAGAGCTTGATGTCCTTGGCCGCCTGGATGCCATCCTCCTTGAGGTTCTTCTCGATCATCTTGCTGCGCGCGATCGCGGCGCGCTCCTCCGCCGACGAGGCGCATCCCATCTTGGTCACCGCCTTACGCACTGCTCAGAACCAACCGCCGGACTGGCCGGCGATCACAAACCTTCACTTTCACCGCGAACCCTCACAAAAATGCGAGTCCTACAAGTCCAGCATGACAGATCACGTCACTGCTGCGCGTAACTAGCCCGATGTCACACATCCATGGGGGAATAGATCGCGTACTACTGTCCTCGGATCGCTCACTCTGGTGAAAATCACCGTGCCTTGGTTATTTTCTGATGTTTTTCCTTAGTTGGTGATGCATCCGGGAAAACTGGGGGCACGGCGGTCGGGCCTAGGTTGTGTCGCGACGATTGCGCGTGCGCGGTGGAGGCTGTACTTCGCTCGATGCTCGGCGGAGGGATGGCCGCCCCCGGCTCTCGAGGGGTGGTGCGTAGGGTGCGTCGGCGCGGATGCTTCTCTGATTTCTCTTAGATCCCCTGGAACTACGAGCGTGTATGTTTCTAATCCACGAAACGCAATTTCTCTTATTCAAAAATCTACAAAATTTATAAATATTATCTGCGGAATAATTTTCAAATTATATTCATTTGATACGATATTATGTCCATATAAAACGATACCAGTTTATACGTTTACTTTGAAATTCTAGATCGTGATCAAAACCTGCACCATATTAACATTAACAAAATCTTTCATATAATAGTTAGCTTCCTCGAGAAAACTAAGATATACCGGGAATGGTTTACAGATAATTTTAGTTTTAACAGTACTTTTTAATGTGTAAATTATCGAATCAAAACAATGCGTATAAAAACGCTATTTTTTGTAAAATTATAACTAAATGGAGATGATCGATGTTTCACTTGAAACAAATACAGATTTGAAAAATATTTTTGATGATTATTTTAAACACCTTTTCAGTAATTTTTAACCTTCTTGAAAACGCTTTTCCTCTTAAACACACTTAATTGATTCCACGCCCCAAAACTTAATAACTCAGCTTTTCAATTAAGTATTTCATGAAATAAGATCAGAATTATTTCAATGCAGAAGATTTCAGAAACACTTACGCAAAGAGCGAGCGCAGTCGCTTAGCAAAGATTGACAAAGAAAATCATTATTTGAATTTCAGTTTTACTATCTATATTCATAAAATTAAAAAACCGCATGATAACATTATTTTATGTGATCTGTATACAAATATTTACGAAATAAAAATATAAGGGAGAAAAGGGGGGCGCAAAAATCCAAAAGTATAAAATAACTAAAGTTTTATTTTTTTTAAACTGCATCGATCCCATTGTCACAGGATGGCTCCAATGATCATTATTCATACGACGTGTCATGCGTAATTAAGACAAGTGACATTCAGATAACAAGGAAATTTGTGGAAGGTAATATTTACTGTCCATATTCACCAATTTTAAAAGGAAAAGATTAAGTCAAACGAGTAAATCTATAGTTTTTGTAATTTTCTGTGTTCAGTATAAATTATGTATTTTCTCAACCTTCCTCAAAATTTGAACCAATAAAAAATTCAAAATGAAGGAGAAATTTCATATAAAAAACATAATTGTTAGCTAAGAATATGAATGAAGTCTTTGTGCACCTTGAAAACATTTTGACTGTTTCAAATCAGATCCAAAACAAAATTTACATCTGTTTATTATATATGAAAATACACAATTATTTGTAATGTTACTTAGCTTCATTTAGTTTATAATGAAAATATATTGGGGAATAAGTACTGTATAATAATTGTAACTGGGAATAAGTAAATGTGTTTTTATTATTAAAAAAAAATTAAATATGCTATGTCTGGGGTTTTTATAACGCACAGTAAAAAGATATTTTATATAAAATCGAATACCTTTATGAAGATTCTCTTGTAAAGCTTTAGAATGATTTGCAAATATTATTCTTGTTATAATTGTCTCTGGCGTGTGTTTTGTATGGCAATACGCTAGAAATCCCGCCAAAACCTACCGACACGAAAGTTGTGGCTGACACAGTTTATTTTGTATCATAACTCTCAGTCGTGTGGAGTGTCATGTCAGTTGAAATTTATAATAGTTAAAGATGGAGCTGCAAAGTAGTTACTTGCCTAACTATCTTTCAATTGAAGATATTTTAGCGACGAATGAAAGAGTGCCTGTTAAATTCATTAATGAACTACCTCGAATGGGTAAGTTAATTTGTAGGTTAAATAGTGAATGTAGGATTTATTTCATACCGATTGTCTTATATGTGACATGATATTTTTTGTTTATTATCATAGGTCAGTGCCAGCCAGAAGAATTGATGTTCGATTTTCAAATAACCTCACTGAATTATATATACATATTAATATAGTTGACTGCTTTCGTTACTATCATCCATAGTGTCAAAATTATTAACAGTTGTGATGAACATGCAACGATTTGTAATTAATTTTATTTAAAAAAAGAAATACTGAAGCCAAATTTATGTGATTATAAAATGGGTAAAGATGTCTACATGTAAGTAAAAATATCTCCACATGCTTATGTCTTATTCCGTGTGACATTAATATTTTATAAAATTATTCCGTGTGACAATAATGTGTTATTGAATTAATGTAGTCATGCTAAAATTATACACGAAACGTAACATTAAAGACAATAGGAATAAATGAATACTCAAATTTTAGAAATAAATTAGTCCAAATAAGCGACGTTGAGATATTTATATTTAAAGATTTAGAATTAGATGCTCTAGAAAAATAAAAATCCTATGAACGATATCCTAGATAAACATAGGTGAACTTGACGGGTATATCTAAGGCCTCTGTTAAAATAATTGAATATAACGTTCGCAGAACGATATCTCTAGATGCATAATGCAACATAGGATATTGTTTGCCTTTTAAAATGACTGACTAAGCTTGTGTAATTATGCATAGTTTCAATGATACAAAATTTTGTGTGGAGGATAATACTCCATGCCTCAAATATGCTTATTTTTTACCATTACCATAACTATGTATGGTTTTGTGTTTTCCTATTATTTTTCACTTCATAGCACTTACTTAGGATAAATTCAGTTTTATCCCACTGTTCTGCGATCTTTTGTTTGCTCACTTATGTCAGCTTGATAAAAATTTGAAGAAGAAATGTACGAATTTAGAAATTTTATTGATGAAAATTTGGAATCAAATCTATGGAATTGGACATTTTCTCATGCTAAAAAATTCCTATCAACAGTCCGCAAGCTGAAGGAGATTTTATTGTTACAAATCAAATCATCAAAATGAAAGTTACAAACTTTCAAATGAGCATGTGTTAAGTGTAATGATCGTTAAAATAATGGGCAAACCTCAATCAGATTGAGATGTCTAATAATATGTAAAGGCTGCCACACAATTTTCTTGCTAATGATTTTAGAATAAGAAAAAATAAAAACTGGAACCAACGACAAATGAGAAAGAATTGCAGCATATTAATATATAATATAATCAATTTATGTTAATATAGGGTCCGCCATCTAAAGTTTTTTTTAATAACAATTTTTATAAATGGGTCCGCCAAATAACTTTTTTTTTTGAAAATGCTATAAAAAAAAAACTACTAATATTTTCTCAAATTTCTTTTTTTATTTGAAAGTACAATCCTTCCGGTTAATAATGGAAAATAACTTCATTCAAATGGCTGCCTCGGCTGGCCATGCAGTAGCCTACACGATCGGTCCAATTTTTAAGCACATTATCGATTGTGTGCAGCTGTATTTCACCAATGGCTTCACGAATATTGTCCTTTAAAGCGTCAATTGTCTCTGGCTTGTCGGCGTAACACTTATCTTTGAGGGCACTCCACAAATAATAGTCCAACGGTGTCAAATCACAGCTCCGAGGTGGCCAATCGACATCAGCTCTGCGGCTGATAATGCGATCTTCAAAAACAGGGCGCAAAACATCGAGTGTAGCTTCGGCTGTGTGGCACGTAGCGCCGTCCTGTTGAAACCAAATGTTGCCAATATCCTCCTCTTCAATTTTTGTGAACAAAAATTCGTTCAGCATGGTCCGATAACGATCGCCATTGACTGTAACAGCCACTCCTTGCTCATTTTCGAAGAAAAATGGCCCAATTATGCCTCTGGACCAAAATCCGCACCAAACAGTGACTCGTTTTGGGTGTACCGGCTTTTCAATGTATGCGTGCGGGTTTTCTGTGCCCCAAATGCGACAATTTTGCTTGTTTACATACCCGCCAAGATCAAAATGAGCTTCATCCGAAAAGATGATTTTTTTGGCATCTTCTGTAAGTCGATCGCAGGCCCACTCAGCGAAGCGAAAACGCATTGGATGGTCAGTTGGCTTCAACTCCTGAACCAATTGGACTTTGTATGGCGTCATACCAAGGTCTTTATTCAAAATTCGTCTCAATGATTCACGAAATAAGCACTAGTTGAAAAAAAAAACTTTAGATGGCGGACCCTACATATGTTATGTAACACATAACATATGCATTAAACTTCATTTTAAGAATACAGCAATTGATATTTGTTATTTTAAGCTAAATTTCTTACCGAACACCTCAAATAGCTCTGTGATTAGGCAACCAATTGTAAATAGATTAGTAACACATTTTGGAGGTATATCAAATCGCCATATTAAATTTCAGTCATTCATTTATTGAAAAATATCGATCTCAATGTGTCGTATCACATTTCTTGACTTGTTTCTGTCTTGAGACGGTGTACCCAATAAATGAAAAATAGCATAATAAAAGAGATGCATCAATAATAAATAATTTCTGCACGCATTGTTCGAAAAAAATTTGAACGGCGCCTTGAATGAATCATTCATAATGACATGCTTATATAGTTCAGTTTAAAACAAACTGTCGCATAGAGTGGTAGTTATGATATACACGAGAAAGTAAGAAGTGGCTTAGATTTTAATAATATCCATAGGTGATATTTTTCCAATCCTAGTTTATTTAATTTTTTTTCTAGGCTTTTTAGATCCGTCATCTGATAATGAGAATCTTAAAGCTGGGACTTCGATTGAGTTGCCATTTTGGTTAGCCGAGGCTCTGGTATTGAAGCGACCTCCGATGGTATCTGTGGAACTTCCAAAGGTGTATAAAGAAGCTTATCGGGAGATACTAAAGGCCGAGGCATCTGCTGTCGATCTCCATAAATTAGGAATGTTCTACTACGAGTTTGGGGGTCATTGTGCATCATTCGATCCCCGCGGAGGAGTCGGCAGCTCACTAGAATCAGTAAGTTACGCTCTTGATACATGGTAGCATCCTTGATTAATCTTTTTCCTGGATATTTTTTTTTTTACTTTTTACTGTTTCTTCATTCCTTTTCTGACAAAGTGTGGTGAAAATTTCTCTTTCTTCTTCTTTTTTGAATAGTGATATATAGATGATAAATGAATTGGATTTTAAGATATTTTTGCAGTTGATGGTATGAAAGTCACAAGATTTCTGTTTATATTTTTATTGCTTTACCCTATTACTAGAGCAATGAATTTGCTACTGACAACCATCATATCATTGCTCTTTTGTAAAAAAAGTGAACAAATAAATTTTAATTATTATTATTTTGTTTTGTTTGCAATTTTATAACAAAGCCTAGATGAAATCCTGATACGAATGCTTGATTCACTAATGGATTGAACAGCTAATAGATTAAAAATTTTATTCATTATCTTAAAATTATTCAAATATATCAGGCAGTGCACGGACTATTGTGTGCACTATACACAACTTAAATAAAGTACTAATTTACTGCTAGGATACAACAAAATTGGTAACCTTAACCATTATAATAATGACATTTTAATATTTTTTAAATTTGTTTACATTTCTGGTACACATTTTACTGTGACCAGATTATAGTTACAAGAAGGCAACAATTTAAATCGATCAGGCCTGTTGATTAATCATCAAAAAATGTTGTCACTTATCTCAATGTATAAAAAATAATTATGGGAGTAATTGTCAATTGTGTTGCACCCCATTTTCCCAAATAAATAAATATTTCTGACCACCTTCGGTTTAAGCTCTTTTTTTACAGTAATAACTTAAATCACGAGAGTCAACAATAGTCAAACAAAAAATCAAATACGTAGTGCGTATTGTTAGTTTACATAAGAATAATAGACATAAAGAAATCACAGACTTGGCTGCTTTTACTTTTGATTTTTTTAATGCCTAATTTTAGTTGAATCTTTATTTAATTACAGACATTTCGCAGCCGCTTCCGATATCTTATGAACTTGTGTCAGAACTCTGAGCCAGATCCTGTGGCCAGCTGCAAACTTGACAGATTAGAGTTGGGTCTTCTAGAAGCGGGGCAGCGGGCCGGAACTGCCCTGACAGCCTGGTGCAGTAAGGCCACGGCTCCTCTTGAAACAGCTCCGATGGTTGACACACATCTAAAAAGAAAAAGGGCACAACTTGAAGAGAATTGAATTGATTTTTTGATTTGGTAGCTTTAATTGTATGGCTATTGTGCCAACATGAGAAGTTCAATAATGTGTTGGAATTATAAAATGTGATGTTTTGGAACTCGGTCCTACCTTATATCCAAGCTGCCCCGATTAATTAGTTTCGGTTGATAGGCTTATGACTTCTTTTATGAAGTTATCATGAAAGAGGTCACAATGTACACACACAAGTCGTATGCACTGATCTCTTTACTTGTGCATGCGGGACCATGGCGCTATGTGCATTTATTTCTTGTGTTATGTGCATTTATTTCTTGTGTCACAAACCATTCGTTCACCTTGTCTAAAATAAGTTTTCAATATTTTTTGAAAACATATGTATCATTATGTTAAATTAATTCGAAACATGATTATTCGTACAGCTAAAAATTGATTGTAAAAATCATATTCAACATTCTTTTCTGGCATACCATCAATTTCATTGTTGTCACTACATGCATTATTAAACTTAACTCTTCCTGGTCTCCAATAAAAAAATATTCCAAGTCCACAATGGATTTACATTACAAGGGTAAATAATGTTTTGACTGTGTAATCTATATTTTAAAAACTTCTAAAGTATGATAACATTGAAAGCATTCGCCAAAGCAGAGCCCAGCTCTTTTTTTCACATGTTGTACATATGTACCGAGTTTCTTTTTTACCTCTGTTAATTTTTCTATTAGAACACACTATAGTCTTTATCTTTGATGGTGTAACACTGATTCGTGATTCAATAATCTAAGGGGATTTTGTAAAAAAATCTGTTTGATGATTTTTATAATCATGCAGCGATACAGCTACTTGACAAGAGGCTGCAGAATCCTCAAATCAGCATGCATGATTTAGACTTGTGGTCTTTTTGTACGAGTCTCCCCTCAGTGAATCCTCATTCAACTTCGCAGTAATATGATTCTTGTACAAGCAATACATCGATGCCTTTGGCTTGTATAATTTTGGTTAGTTCTGCTGTCTTAGCCCTTACTTTTCTTGCTTGGTTTCTTCTCCATTTTCATGCGGTACTCAGGTAGTGGCCTGATTGTGCGCCTCGTTTTAAGGTTTTTGATATGTGGTCCTTGGTTTGTAGAGCTCTCTTGATGGTGGTGACATTGAGCATTGATGCATCGACATCGAGCTGTGAGTTTTCTTTGTCGCAAATGGTGTGGTTACCATTTTGTGTCATTAATAATTTTTTTTTTGTTTGCCAATCTTTTTTTATTTTTTACCTTCTAGAGGAGGTCGAACGATCAAAGCCCCAGATGGTCTTATAGTTCTCTCTTCGAGGTGTTTAGTCTTCTTCTTTCATCTGTTGTTTCATAAAACACCAGTCAGGTATCCTGCAAGTGAAGGAAGTGGTTTTTGGGGGTGGGGGTTTGAGGTTTATCTAAGGAAGCTTAAGAATAAAACTCTCCTGGGTTCCACAGACCCTGTCTTGCCCCTCAGCGTTTCAATCTTAACTTAATAGTTGAAAATCGTCTCCGCGTTTAAATATTTTTTCTTCTCCATTTTCCCAATGTCCAGAAGAACAAGGTTGCTTGATTTACGATGCGTCTCTCTTCATCCTCTGGACTTGTAAGGAAGGATACCCCTGCCTGGTGAGATCTTTCAGGACTAGATCCGTATTATAGTATGTGGGAATGCCTCTGTTTGGTGGATTTTACTGTTTTCTTTTGTGGACTTGGGGGGTGTGAGCGGTTTGGCAGTTTAAATGGCCGCGGTCAGTGCTGGAGCTTATTCGTATGCCATCTGTACGATAGGCGCTTTCGCAGCCCGTGTGATACGTCGGGAGACTTAGGTTTGACTGGGAGACCGCCGTCAATTCCATGTGGTTTTAAAAAAAATTTCAGTTTCTATCCTCCTAGCCTTGGAAGTGGCTTGGTCAATTGCAGCCGGTAGTGCCAGAAAGTTCGGGTTCGAGGTTCAGCGCGGATATCCCTGGATAATTTCAAATCCTTCTTTTTCGTCCACATCTTTGGCTGCAGCTTCTAAGTCTTTCTAGCTCCTTGCCGGTCCAGTGGCCGGTAGTCTTTATTGAGATCATGTCATCATCATCATCAGCCGGGGTCAATCCACTGCTGGATGAAGGCCTCCCCCTGCTTCCTCCATTCTTCTCGGTCCTTAGTACTTCGCTGCCACGTATTTCTGCCGAACTTGGTTACCTCTTCTAACCACCGGGTCTCAGGGCGGCCCTGTGGTCGTTTTCATTTCTTGGATACCACTGTATGACCGCATTCGTCCAACGGTTGTCTGTTCGTCGTGCTGTGTCCAGCCCATTGCCATTTCATCTGTTTGGCGACATCTACTACATCACGTACCCTTGTCTGTTTCCTTATCCACTGGTTTCTACTGCGATCTCTTCTCCTTATGCCCAACATGCATCTTTCCCTGACTCGTTGTGTTACTCTTAATTTTTGGATTTCCTTTGTGTTAAGAGTCCATGTTTCAGATGCATACGTCAGCACTGGTAGTACACATCGGTTGAAGACTTTTCGCTTTAGGCATAGTGGCAGGTCGCTTTTGAAGATAATATTCAGGCGTCCGAATGTACTCCATGCTAGTTTTGATCTGCGGATAACTTTGTCGAACATGCCTCCGTTTATAGACATCTGTTGTCCAAGATAAACATAGCTATGTACCCTCTCGTTTTTGGCGCCATATATAAGGATAGCCTTTGGTTGGGCAAAGCAGTTTATCATAACTTTTGTTTTTGTTATGTTCATCTTCAGACCTACAGTTTGGCTTTCGTTCGCGAGTTCCTGCATCCTACTCTGAAGGTCATTTGGGTCTGTTGCGAGTATGACAATGTCATCCGCAATTCGCAAGTGAATTCACCATTGATTGGCACACCTTTCTTCTCCCAGTCAAGTTTCCTGAATATATTCTCAAGGGTGGCGGTGAATAGCTTTGGTGATATTGTATCGCCTTGGCGGACACCTTTGCTAATGACAAACTTACCTGACGGCTTGTGTAGCTTGACATTTGCTGTTGCTCCGTGGTATATATTTTCCAGGATGTTGATATATCTACTGGGAATTCCTTGGCTAAATAGGGCATCTATGATGGATGATTTCTTAACTGAATCGAATGCCTTTTCATAGTCTATAAAACCAAGGTAGAGTAGCATTCTGTATTCTTGGTGTCTCTCAATGACTTCCCTTGAGATCATGTAATGAAGCTTAATCATTAACTATACATCTGTGCAAAGGTGGCGGCGATGACATCAGCAAAAACTTGAAAAAAAAAATTTTTAATTCACGGAGTTTAAACTTGCTTTATAACATCCCAGTTTTTAACTTGAAAACTGGCAGAAGTTTAGAGTCATATCGGCTGTATTTTTGCAGAAGCAAGAGAGGTGTTGCCTTCCTTCCTCTATATTTAATTGCGACGTAAAGTCTGTTTGACCTCATTCCTTAAGAGTGGCATACTGTCGCATGGGACAGTCCACACTATTTATCTACTGATTATGCGGTTTTTTATGTCTGATGCATGCTGCACACTTGGGTGCATTTTCTTTTTTGGCACAATCAGCTCTATTTTGCTCAATCTTGGCACAGTGGCCACATGCTTTTTCATTTGTGGTTCATGCCTTTACTATATACCATATATGTATTGGTTGCACTTAACGATGCGATCAAAGTATTTGGTTGGGAATGATTCCCAGTCCTTAAAGAGCCTTCTATCCCTAGTCAAGGCAGACCGCTGCAGTTCATGATCCCATATTATGGCTGAGACGCATGGATGAATGCGCCTCCGTTGATAGTTTAGTGGCTTCTTTCATTGAGTTTTCAATGCCTTTGCGCAGGTTCTCCTTGGTAGTGCTCGTAGCAGTGCTAAAAGTTATGACTTTTGGAAGCTGTTTCGCTGCAAGTTAGGCCTTCATGCCATCTTTTTTGGCTTGGGTGCTTCCAAAAGGTTTTTAGCTCCATTCTCCATTTTGGGTGCTATCACCATCTTTACTCCAGATATCTGTACACCCAGTGCAGAGGAAGTGATGGATTTTTTTTACTGTCGCTTTAGTTCCAGCCAATTTTTTACTATCTGTCTAGAAAAATAAAATCCAGGCCATTCTTCACTTGACTGTGCCATTACAGGCCAGCTTTGATGTGAATTAACTGGGCGCCTACTGGTGTGTTCATTAACGGCCGTTGAGGAATTGTCACTTCTTTGAGCTTTTGAAGACTGCACAGTGCTGCTCACTATTTAAGTCAACCTAAAGGTAATTGAGGTGTTTCCATCTTTATCACCTATTTCTTGATGTTGCCAGTATTCCGCTTTCAAAACGTCCCGATATATTAAAAGTAATCCCTACCTTAAATGACGCGTAGTCACCATTCAACTTAAGCTCGACTATAGTGAATTTGGTCAGCTCAATTCTTTTCAAATGATGACTCTAGTGATATGGATAAAAATGGTAAACTTTTATATCACCAAGGTCATCCTTTAGCTCACTCATACTTCCACAAACAGCAATGCGATGTTTGTATGATAATTGACTACCTGTTGAGTTGTTTCCGCAGCAGGAACAAACTGGGCTGCAGAGAGTTTTTTGCGTTGGCTTTTTTTTAGCTTTCTTTGACTGCTTCATTATTAGTTTCTCAATGTTCCACCTGCGATCGAGTCTGCACTTTTGGTGCAACATTTGCAACTGGTCAGTGGCGATTCTTTTCTTGCTGCTGTTGGGTATATGTCATTAGGCTTAATGCCAATTAATTAAGATTTCTTTGAAAACTTAGGCAGAATTTGAAGACAGTTTAAGCACACCTAATTGGTAAGGCGTTAATGGTTTTGCATAAGAAGCGGCTCAGAACGGCCACTTCTTTTAAATTTTGAAGGCTAATATAAAAATTTTCCCTATAGTGGTGACAACCATTATGGTAATTCTTACTATAAAATCTTATATCTCATGCTGCATCATAATCATGCACTCCATAATTCATCATGGCAATTTTGTGCTTCCAAAAACTAAAAGTAGCTGACTAAAGTTTTATTCCTTGCATCTAGAATGATCTAAATGCACTATTGTTTTTAATAAAATTTAAATAATTCCAGACAACTTTTGGATTTTGAATGTGCAGTCTTCCATTTTCCTAATTATGCTCAGTATGCTAATAAAATATTTTTTATAATTCATTTACTAAAAATGGTATTTTAGAAGTCTTCCAAACTTTATGAAGTACTTTCTTTTTTGTATCTCCTGAATTTATAGTAACACTCAACTTTTGGTTCGAAAGAACTTCTCGAAGATCTATGGTGTACTGATTTGTCTATTTCATTTTTATTTCCAGCGTAAATTTTGGTAAATTTCAAAAGCATCTTGTGACAAATTTCAATTCTTTCACTCTTATCCTTTTGCGAGACATTCATGTGAGCATTTAGAAAGAAATGGTTTAATGATGTTCCTCATTTGATAGATGAAATGTCATAATATTGCGTAACTTAATTCTATTCTGACTGAAGATATTGTTCGTATGTTAGCCTGACAATACCAATTATTTTAATTTCAGTCAAGCACTAATGCAGGATTTCTTTCACAAATTATGCAAATGTATCGCGTTTCATTCCTACCTTTAGGAATTTTTTCTGTCGGAGTATACCAGGCAATCTTTATGCTTTCCTTGAGGGTTGGGGTGTAAGAAATGACCCTTTTTGACCGATCTTTGCTCCCTATCGCCCGTGGAAAACCATCCAATTTTTATAGTTGGAGCCCAAAAATCACCAACCAAACTCAACAATAAATTGTTGATTGAATTGGCATTTACTTGGTAGAACTCCATTATAAGATGTTGAAAAAATAGCAATATATTTTAGTTTTACAAAATTCATAAGATATACTTGATAGCTATTTCGGCTCACGCCTTCGTCAGAGCTATTTTTACAAAGTTTCAAATAATTGTATAAATACAATATAATTTTTGATAACACTGTGAAAAAACAGCTATGTGTTTTATAAAACATTTATGCATATATTGTAGTACTTAAATACTTACTAAAATACTTATTCACTCCCCAAAACACCCAGATCAACTCTCACTTCGAGAAATGCATAAAATCAATCTGCCACATTTTAGACTTTATTTGTGCAATATGAAACTAGGTTGTTAAGAGAGATGCATTGCGTATCTTTTCTACACAGCTATATTATATATATAATTACAGGTAACTGTATGTTTAAACATAGTTCTAATGAAGGCTTAAGATGAATAATAAATAGTTATCTACTATATATCATGTAGAACTAAAATTCATCGCTATTCTTTCACCGTGTTATATGGAGTTCTACCAAGTAAGTGTATATCCTCAGCTCTCATTTTTAGGTTTCTTCGGGTAGAAGGAAATATACATAAATCTTCCTTTGAATCCACTCATTCATCCACTGATAAACTTTCATCGGGAACAAAGTGTTCTTGAAATTTTCCTTCCAGGTACATTAGAAAATTGTTCACCCATTGAATTCTGGTTCTAAATTCTTGTGTAGCACTTGAGATTGATTCTGAATGCAAAGGCGAATAAATTATATAATAATATAATATTCATCAGTGTGGGAAATTTCCAAAAAAAGATTTTGTTTTTTTATGAAAAGCACGAAACCAATATTCGTCTGCTTCAATTATATCTAATACATTGTACATGTTCTAAGTTCTAATATATTGTACATGTTCATAAGTCTCAAAATGTTTTTATTTTTACTTCTGTATTGATCAAATTGACAATTTTGACAAACTTTTAGTTCCTTGAATGTATGCAGCGTAGTTATTTGTTTTCGGAATAATTTGTTCTATCGACTCTTCAATAAAAAAGAATTGGAAGTATTGTAATGGTGTTGTACAATTTGATGGAACTTGAGGAGCCACTGATTTTTGTCAAATATAAAAATTTATATCTGCACCGTAATTATGGTTTACCAGTTTGAAGAAATTAAGGGTACCTCAAGATACTTTGGTTTGAAAAATATTGAAAGATGCTACTATCACTGTAGACTTTGTATTCACTTTCTGTTCCATGTTCAACATCTGTATCATATATATTCTCTACTCTTGCAAGTTTCTATAATCATCCATTCATTATCGAACAGGGTACTAAATTTTATTGGTATTTGTAAATATCATTTGAGTCGACTGGCTGGGTGCGTAAGCGCTAATGAAAAAGGTTGAGCAAAATGACCCTTTATTATCGAATTTTGGCTTCATTTTGCTGTTTTATTATTTCTCTTTATATTTAAATTACTTCATAACGTATTGTATTTCAAAAAAATGTTGTGGAATTACTAATATAATTGAAAGTTATCATCATTTTGAAATATAATATTGTAATGTACTGAATTTTACCATCAACAGATTTATTGGATTTATTTATCCCAATGTTTCCAGCTCTTAAATTTAAACCGCCACAGTTTTAACATGGACTTTAAAGCATAAGTGGGCTAAAGAATGTAATACATACCTTAATTATTTATTGCATTGTTTATTTATTGTTTAAACTTTTTTAATTTAAATAAAAATCACTCAGACTAAACAGTCTTCCATTTTTTTTCCTCAACAAGGTGGCATAATTAGTGACTTTCCTCTAAGTACCAATTTGCAATCATATGAGGCAAGGAGAAAATTAACACAAATGTGTTTGGTCTCAAAATTTCATTTTGTCACTAATGACCTGGATTTCGACTTTGGGCATCTTCAGGCATTCTATCACACGGATGCAACAGAACTGACGTATAATAAACAGCTAGCATCGTCTATATACCAAAGGTATTAATTACAGGAAAATACAGACCTCAAGGCGAGCAGTAAATAGCAACTAGAACAAATTTAATAATATTCACTCACACCGCAAAATCTTTGACAGTTGCTCCGAATATACTTCTGATTGCAGAAAAACTGAATATCCTTAAAATGTTTGCAATGCCTCTGGATGTTGCCATATAACATTAACAAATATGATAGTGGTGTGAGGTGGAAGAAGCTTGAATGGTTTAACCCTGTTAATTTAGATTTTTTTTCCATCTAAATGAATATTTTATGAAGTGTTGTTTTTTATCCATTCTCATATTGTTTTTAATAGATTCGTTTTAATATTTATTGTTTTTAATAGATTCGTTTTAATATTTATTGTTTCTTTGTGTACATGCTTGGAAGAGGACTTGCTGTTGAATAGTATGGTTAAATAAGTGACTCGGTAAGAAGATTGAATTTGAGCAACCATTGTCAGTGCAGTGCTTCACGAACTTCGCAAGTCAGTCACATAGAGTGGAATGTGTTATATTTTTTCTTAGATCCTGTTGTCCCATTGTACAAGGAAATGAACCAGTAAATAATAAAATCAAACAATTGATGCTCTTAAAATATTTTTACTACAGGAAAATGGCAAAATATACAATTCATTTTAAGACATTATTAAGAAAATATACTAAAAGTAATATCACTCAAAATCAACAATAACATAAAATATATCAAGCTGCAAATATTAACCTAATATTGATTATTATATTATCATAGCTCATTAAAATTACAATGATTACTGCAAGAGGGCTGGGCATTTCTGTAAGTCAATGATTTCGGTAACATTACATTGAAAGTGATTACATGGTATATAATATTTTGAAAATCATTCTGATTATTTCTGTTAAACCTATTCTACCATATAAAACAATGTGAGATGTAATAGTTCTGCATGTTGTTAAGACCACTCCAAATGTGATTATAAATTTGTGGAAACAACTTTTTATTGAACTTTTGCTAAATTGTAAAGTATTTTATGTGGAGATAAACTGAACATTATAATTTAGAATCTTAAATATCAAATCATGACTTATGAAGCTAATGTTTATTTCAAGGTTTTAAATAAATTAAATTTGTCAAAAATTTTACCACTTGAGCTTGATATAGAATCATAGCATGTGATAATAAAAATACAACAATTTTTATTCTACTCTCAAAATTTATCAGGTTATCAGGAACAATTTTCCTCAGTGCGAGATCACGACACCTTTTGTGATATGCTTGATAAATTTGTGAAATTAGTTCTAAAAAAATTGTTTCATTTTTATAAATATGTACTGACAAGAATTCATGAAAATATTTCATTGTAATATTGTCATCAAAAGTCAAGAGCCATTTATAGCCCCTACTGACCTAAATTCACAATTTCCCATCCTTTTTCAAAACATTAATAGAAAAATAAAATAGATCTTTAATGAAAATAACATCAAAATTATATGAAAAACCCTTACCATAAAGTTTGTATTGATGGCTTTCATTAACTGAGGGTTGCACAGCTGTTTATCATATTGATGTATATGAAGCAATGGTTGCTAAACCAGAGGTTATGGGCCATATTAAAGACACCAATTTCTAACATATAGATCCCTCCTCAACTCGAGAGCATGGAATCTAGAATATATGCCAAGTATTGCAATAATGTTTTTAAAGTACCCAAGATAGAAAATAAATACAAAATGTGGGTTAGTAAATTGAATTCAATGCGTCAAGATTCAATTACGGTGCCTTGGACTCTTACGTCATAAGTAAGCAATACAGTTCCCAGTCTTAAAAATCGGGTAATCCACCACTTATCTATAGACACACGGATATAACACATCTTGAATGAAGTATTCAAAAATTAAGAATTAAATTTTTGTTTACGAGATCCAGTCTTAACAATCGCAGTCAAAATCAGAAATGAATTAAATACTTAATATGACCATGATTAATGAATATAAACAACTTATGTTCATGTCACAATAACAAGTTGACTAGTATTTTCAAAGATAAAAATGTATTTTTAAAATACTTTATTATTAGTGGGTCCCTAAAAAGAGTTGTCTGTGAATCCCATAATGAGTCAATTAAATGGAACCGACACGTTCAATATATGGGACAAGTTGAAATTTTCTGAATATTGTGAGGAAGATGAAGAATTAAAGTATTGGTGAAGTACCTTATATCAACTGGTATCCTGATTATTAATGATCAAGTGTGAATAATGTGACAGGTATTTCTAAGATAACACGACTAATTATTTAAAATTTGGTTGTATCATCTAAGCCACTTATGGACAAGTCTCATCTCAGGTAAGAGATGAAAAACTTATCTCTGTTTACACAGTGAATCCAATCTTCATATTCAAAACACATGTCTAAAAGATTATGAAATATAATATTCTTACACTATTTTTATAGTTATTAAGTGATTTTTATTTATATTACAAGAATTAAATCTTTATTGTATTGTAATACGGTAAGATACAAAAATCTATTAAATTAATATGGGAAGTTACAAGAAACCTTCACACCATATTCATTCCTAGATATAAAAATACAAGAGGCGAAAATTGCACTGTTAAGAAGATTAAACTAAAACATTTTTTTAACGTACCGTAAAAAATATATCTCTCATACTAAATTGTAACAAGTTATATTAAATTAATAAAATTAGGGTGTATACTTACAATCATAAGCTTAGAAATTGTGCAATATTTATTTACACATTTTATTACAATAAATAAATTTCACTTTCCGCTGTGAAGTCATTCAAAATGTCAAATCCACTGAGAGATAATTTGGTTGTATTTTTTCTATAGATGGCACATTAACAACTGAAAATACACCGAAACTACTCAGTATTTAGAGTTGACATAACCAATCGAGCATAGCAGTGCTTGCCTAGATGCAGGTTGTCTTGCTTACTATTGCAGAAAACAGGTAATCAGGGATGTTAGAATTTGCAAGAATATGTTCTGTGTATTATCTAGAAATTTTGTTATCTACTGTGATGAAGAATACAAATAAATCACAAGAAAAAGGAATATGATTGCCTAATTAAGGTAAATGAGAAATTTATTATTAAGTATTTTTTTTATACAAAGGACTGATTGGATCAGCCTTTTCATTATATACTTAAATCCACATACAGTGAATAAGGTAACAATCTACGTGAAGAAAATGGTGAAATTTTAAATAAATGACCTATTCAGACAAATAATACTTTCAATGTCAATTACATTAGATTGTCTAAATTTTGAATAGGTTTTTCAGATCTTAAAGTGGTATACATTTCACACAAACTTTCTTCTACACAGAAATTTCTTTCACAAATATAAAAAGTGTTTTTAAGAGTCTTTCATGTGAGAATGACGGGTTTATTATATCTCACATTTCATAGAACAACTATTTAGATAAGAACAGATTGGTGAATAAATACAAAAATCCTTCAGATATATAATCTCTGAGTTTTAATTTTCTAACAGTGTCACAGCCTCCTTAAAACAATTAATAATAAACAATAAAAAATTTAGATCTGAATATTTTTTAAGCATTTTTTCCACTGCCACATTCCATAGGATTAAAACTTTGGCATGTTAATATCGGGGTGAGTGAGATGGTTCAGATTAGCAACAGTGACATCTATGAATAAGAAAAAAAAATGAAATGATTTCTTCACAAACATTCAATCAAACCTGAATGAGGAATCTGAAATGATCTCATTATGATCACTGTGGCATTCCAAATAATATTATTTCACTAAAATTTTACTGTATATAATGCCAGCGGTGAATGTGAAGCTGTTATACTCAACCTGTGGTCCAGAAAACATTTTTGCATGTAGCAAATATAAACCTGATTTATCTGCAACATATTATGTATCCAACATAAAAAAATACTTGTTTTTAAATAAATCATTGTATAAAGTATTAATGTTTAGAGTTTCGTTTTTAATTATTATATTTACTATTGTATAGTTCACCAAATATGTTGCGATCGTGTAGCATAGCAAAAAATGGTTTTGATGTAGGTTTTTGAATAAAATAAAGGTTGAGTATGGCTGGCTAAAATGGTGACCTTTCATTTTAGTTCAGAAAACTGCGGCAAACACCACTGCATAATATTGAAAATGATAAAATGTATAATAGTTTTTGAATAAGGAGAATGATACAATGCAATTTTTTAAAGAAATAATTTTAAAATGTTGTTCACCAGCTCTCTCTCGTACGCTTTGATTTGAATTGCACGATAAAATATGAAACAGTCTTTTATCCACGAATTTTCAATAAATCTGTCATATTTGATAGTCTGCAAGAATTTGAATTTGTCAATAAATATAATTATTGCATAGGATTCATTGAAGTAAAGAGATAATAGTAGAATAATAGTTATACAATATATTCCTAATAAACCAAACCATTTTAAAGATTTTACTCAGGTAAATTTTATCAATTACTTAAATATCCCCATTGCAGAATCTGATGAAACTCACCATTGATAAAATTAAATTCCGATCTATTAACCACAAAATAAAATTTCAATTTTCTTTTCCGAAAAATCTTTCATACAAACACTAGCTAACGTCCAAACAAATACAATGTAGAATCAATAGTTTTAGTAAAGTTTTTACAAGGGAATAGATTATTTAATTTTTGAAACAGTAAAACAGCTTCTTGGACTTACGGGGTTTAATATTACTGTTAATCTAACATATTATTAAGACAATTAGCGGTTAAAATTGTTTGATGATTAAATATATTACACATTCAGATTGATTATACATTTGATAATATACCTTAAAAATGAAAACACCGATATTTAGTCATATACATCAAACACGTAAGCTATGGGGCTTAAAATTGGATGTAGAAGTCACATGTAATAAATTTGCAATATGTAGTGATAACATATTTCAGTAGATAAATTCTCTAGTTTATACTTTGTTGTAGGATCTTTTTACAATAAGACGAGCCCTGGAAATACCTGGAGTGTATCCTAATCTATAGAAAATACTTACAAGGTTTTTCAATCAAATGACCCCAGAATTCTTACTTATGAAAAATAAGAGCTGGTATACATTGCGAATATTAAATACAGAATTTATTTGGAAAATATGTTTGAAAATAGCAAAATGATTGCATGGGACTTCATTGTAATCACAATTTTGAAATGTTAGGCCCATGGACTGTTCAGAAAAGTTGAAATAGACATAACATGCAGGATAATTAAACTATTTGATGTTCAACGTCAAGAAATATACATAAATATCGACTTCCTTGAAATATTAGAATTAGGTTCTGTACTATTTTAATGTTTTTAAAGTTAGCTTTTCCTTTGGCATCCAAACAGTCCATATGTAGTCACGTTCAGTATGTATATATATTTATATATATCAATAATTCCTAATAGTTTCACATCCTACACATAAGTTTTTTTTTGACATCAAATATCCCAGTCTCAATAAATATTTTCGATTGGATCGATGACAGACAAAATTATTCAGTCCGCCTGCAATATAACAATAATCTGAAAGCATTTTTACAACACAATAAACTCGGCATGTTATCGATAACTATTTCTCTCGGCATTTATGATTACCCGCTCAAGGGTTAGTCGATGAAGCTTCGCCTAAGTTTTCTTCTTGAGGAGGAGATTCTTTGTCTATGTTTTCAGTCGGTTTTGCAATGGAAATGGAGTGCTTCTCCAAGTATTTCTTCCTTGCGCTGTTGAGGAGTTGCTCTTTCTTCTTTTGGAGAATTCTCTCTCTCTCGTGAGAACATTTAGAAAATCTGCTGCCGACTGCACTGTGTTCCTCACTGAAATAAACAATCAGAAATGCAATTTATTCTAAGATCAATAATTGAAAAGTATTAGGCTCAAAGTATGAATAGAGTTTATCAATGGGCATACCTGACAACATGTGGTATTTCAGCATTCCAAGATTCAGCCGCCACTCGCTGCTGATTGAATTGACTGGCAAGCATAGAGAGAGAATGTTGCAAGAACACTTGGGAGCTGGGCGTGGGAGGTGGCACCAAGCTCTGTGGTAAATTCTGGGCAAGCAGGATTCCCGGAATGGGAAGCACGGACACTCCCGGTATGACAGGCAACGAGGAGACGGCAGTCACAACTCCGCTCGGCACTCCCTCCATTCCGTTTTCCAGGGCGACGAATCTGGATGGTAAGACCAGCCTTCCGTCCAAGATGTTGTCAACGGTCGCTTCAACCGAGTGTGTACTTTGCAAGTCTTGTACAATAACCGAGATCGGAAGATGAGGGAAAAGTTGTTGCACCTATAGAATCATAAATATAAAAATATATTCATTGTACAGAAATTTATTACTAAATTAATCATGAAGGTCAGATATAGGTATGTAAAGATGTGACATCACTCTAAGTTGTGAATAATAACATGAATATTTTTTTTCAAATGTATGAATAGACATTTCTTGTTACTTTTATTAACTCTACGAATAATTTTATTCTTTGAAATTAAAATAAAAGATAGGATAAATTAATAAATGCTTAGAAAAACCTGTGTCTGTAGTACTTTGGACCATAGTATTTTATCACTAGTACTTAAGAAACATCCAAGCAACTGTTAATTAGTTATTACCTGTCTCGCCATAGCATCCATCTGGGAATTGGTTGTCTGAGGGTCACCTCTCATCATATGGGTCACTTCCACTGAGAAACTCGGCAACCAGGACACGTAGCGGGAGCCTAAGAATATACATGTCAAATAAAATCGATACAGACTACTTTTAGCAGTTATCAAAATCGTTTTGCATCAAATCAATCGATCTACAAAAATCAGTTCTTTTCTCGAGTCTGTTTCATATAATAATTGAAGATATGAAAATATGCAATGCATTTAAATAAATATTAATTTTATGAAAATAAAATTATTTTAGATAAAAGTAATATTAGATCAATTTTAAATTAAACCAAATTCCTCACAGGTTTGTGAAATTTTAAAATTTCAAAAGGATTATTTTGTCAAACGATTATCTTGAAAATTGTTCCACAAATGGGTTGCCGCAAGTGTGACTATATATTATATTTCAAATCGAAAGTTTATCAGAAAAAATAGATTGTTAAAAATATAATAAATATTTAGAAGAGTGATTGAGGTCTCAGGTAATTTGGCTGGGCTGTTTTTAGTAAAATTTATGACAAATAACTTGTTTTTCAACAAAAGGATTGAAGCATTATGCACCTAATGCTTTTGAATATCATAAAACTAATGATAAATTTATTAATAAAAAATATGCACAAATAAGGACATTAATTTTTGTTGCCTTAATAATCATTTTTTTATCGTTCAGATTTAAACAAAAAAGTTTCAAATATAATAAAAATAGTTTATCAGATGTTTTTTCACAAGTGGTCTGCAAAAATTGAAACACTTTCAATGAAAACGAAAATGGCAACATGAAGATTACGATTTTTTTTTGTTGGTTATAATTAAAGGTATAGATTTTATTGCATAGAGCTCAATTTAAATAGATTAATTATACAGAAAAAACTCAAATTCTGTCCAAAATAAAAGAAATCCATGACTTCAACTCTCAAACGGCAGTCATATTTTATGATATTAAATGTGACATTGCAGCTTTTGGTTTGATAATTTTTTCAGCATTTTTGTGCAATAATAAAATAAGGGTTTACCATCAAATTGAAAGAAGTGATTTGGATGTCTGTTGTTAGCGTGACCGACAGAATGTGCAACAGAGCCAGCTTCTGTAGAAGAAGCAGGTGGCCATAGCGAGAGACCAAGACGGCAAGTGGGACAAGAGGTGTCCTGCTGCAGCCAAGACGATAAACAAGAGCTAGAAATCAAAAAAAAATAATTCAGAACAATTATATATCTCCCAAATTTTATATCAGAAATAAAAGGAATAAAATTTTAACTGTAAATTTGTATGAATCTTAATCATACTTTTTGTAATTCATTGGGACCACTAAATAAATATAATCGGAAATATTACTATAGTGATATAATTGCCGTTCATTAACATCAAATAAATAAGTTTTTTTTTATGAGTATATAAAAAAAAAACATGAGACCATGATATCATCAGCACTTGCAAATTTAATTATCATATTAATCTTACTTGTGGAATAGATGGGCGCATGGTAGTTTACGGGCTGTTTCCATTTTTTCCCAACAGATGGCGCAGTTGTCAGAATTTTCAGTCAATTCATCAGCGGTCGCCATTGGATAGCTATAAAAACAAATAGATATTTTTTTATTACTATATTAATATCAATAATTAACGAGAGTTGAATGGAGTTTAATTTTTAAAAAATAAATCTGTTTTATTCTGTTCAACAGGTATTAACCACTTGGACACCTTTGCGTGTAGATACACAAACACCACTATGAGAACATTTATGAATATATATTGATTTTTTTAAATAAATTTAAATAAGAAACGACTAAAGAATGTTATCTGATTTCCAGAATTTTTAAATTTTGAACCATTTTCATGTTATTGACATTCGAGTGGAACAGCTGTAATAGGGTTGAGGGCTATTTTTTTAAAATTATATATTTTTTTGTATATTTGCTCTCAATGTATTTACAATTAGAATTAGAAGAATAATTTATGTGTTACATTAAAAATTTAGTCCAATAACTTCATAAATAATGTTATTTTTTTGGATATAAATTACATATTTAAAATTTTTGTGTTTATATTTTGTGTGTAAATATGAGTTTTTGTTATTTTTTTTACTTTTTCGATAAAAACTAATAAAAACAATAAAGTAAATGATTTTCTGTGGATTTATTGTTGCGATCCCATAAAAAAAAACGAAGAGTTGAAAATGGTTGTATTCAAAGGGACTCTTAAGTGTGGATATATTGATTATTATATAAACAGTAAATCTTTTGGATGAAAATTGATTAATAAAATAAATAAGAAAGCAAAGAAATTAAATATTTATTTATATTTAATACATTTTGCTGAAATCAATTTAAATTCTCTCACTTTTTCTCCATGTGGTTCAAAACCCACAAGTAATTGCGGTGCTTTTTGACTCTGCGCTGAATCTCGTGGAACAAATACCGCAGCTGCATACAGATGACCAGTGACGCCATGGACAAGAAAATATTGCTCCACATGAGCATGTGGATGTGGTGGGTGAGGTCGACGGCGAGGGCTGCGAGTTCGAATGCCAGCTCTGCGTAATGGGCGAGAGGAGCTCTCCGGTCTCTCGCTGCAGCCGTGGGGACGGATGCTGCCGAGGTCTGGGCGGGTGCCTGGAGACTTTCAGCAGCTCCACGGGACTCTACCACGTGCAGCAGGTAGCGGAACAGCACGTGCATCGTGCGGATACTCAGAAGGACGCACTGGAAGACGGTAAAAAAAAATATTGATTAGGTGAGACAACCTTGTGATTTTTAATTTTGATCTTATTTGAGTGAAAATAATTTGAATTTTTTATACAGATCGTAAAAAATTCTGTGTGAATTCGTATATCATGCCATATCTTTTGGTAATTGTAATTAAAAAGATGTATTTTTTATTAACAAAATTAATCCAAGGTTTCTCAACATTCTGTCCATGAGTACACACAATCATTAGAGCACAATTGTCTACAAAATGTTTGATGAATTCTCTCACAGATGTATAAATTAATAATATAACAATTTAAAATAATTTGATAATAATATCATGAATGGAAACATGAACGTGAATATACTATAGAACACTTTTCAATCGCAATTAAGTCCGCTAAATTTGGTTGAAAATCTCTTGAAATAAGTCAACGCTCTTGATCTTTAGTCTATTTGGCAACCTGCTGAGATAGAATTCTAACATGGGACTGTTCAATGTGTTTATAGACTTTTTATTACAAAATAATGCATATAATGTCCCCTAATTTCTATATGCTCACATTTTTATTTAACTCTTATTGACAGTGTCATTAAGTTAGTATTAAATGACTAAATATAAAAAAATCTTCAAGTAAGTTAATTTGCTTTAATGCTTGTATTTAAATTTTATGCTTACAGCAAGGGCATTTATTTTACATCATTACAATAATTGTTTTGCATATTATTTTTTGTTGTTATTATTTCAGCTATGTATGTAAATTTTCCTGGATGCGGCGCTTAGACGTTAGCGTCACACAGTATGCAAATATTTGAAATAAATAACAACTTTCTATTCAAAAGTATTGCGCATATATTACCTAAATTTATTGCTTTTTTGCCATGTATTAGAACTTACAATTGTTCCATGGAATATTAATCTCGCGTACAACTTTGCCCGAGATTTGAATGCATTTTGCGCTGATCTCGGAATATGTAGTTCATAAATCAATATCCTAGATGACATAAATAGAAGAGAAATACCGCGAAGCGCATTTTCTGCTGCACACATACGTACATACATAATAGCTTACACAGTGAGTTTTAAGTATTGGTAAATACGTACTTATAGGGAATTTAATTTCAAAACTCACTGTGTCGAATGGAAGCCAGAAAAAGGTGGATCTTTTTATTTTTACAAAAGAAATAATTGAAAGGTAAATTAGAGTAAAAAATGAAAATTGCGGCAGTGTGAAAGTAGACGTATATTGTAGTCAGGGACATCATATAAGGGAGAGCTTTGCCACTAACTAAATTTGAAGAAACACACATATTGCACTGATTTGTACAAACAATCGAAACCCAAAGTTAGAAAGATACCAACTTTTAAACCCACCCTGACGTCGAGTAGCTGAATTGTCAACGTTCTTGGGAGTTAGTTCTATTCTACTGCTGTGTACACAAGTTCCATATGATCTACATTGAGAACGGACATGCTTTAAAATAACATAGATATCGAAAATTATTTTCATATTTGACATGATAACATACATCAGAACTGGATACAAGTAAATCGATGTCATTAGCAATTTAACTAAGTATTTTATTGAATTAAGAACTATTATGATTATTCTCATATGTGACTTAGAATTTTGTGTGACTTCTGTTTTACTATTCAACATAAAAAATCTTATTCTACTGTCCATATTTGTTTTTGGAAGAATGACTCAATCATTGTTCGGGACGAGATATAAATGCCGCAGATTTGCGATGGATTTATGCAAGTTTTAGAATTACAGAATATTTTAGTATTACTATTATCGTACTGAAAATTCTCCGTAATAACGAGGTTTTTGCGCCCAGGAATATCGCAAGATTATCCTATAC
This sequence comes from Himalopsyche japonica, assembly GCA_028555115.1. Lineage (NCBI taxonomy): Eukaryota > Metazoa > Arthropoda > Insecta > Trichoptera > Rhyacophilidae > Himalopsyche > Himalopsyche japonica. Next base: position 836,168 of record JAHFWJ010000578.1, on the reverse strand, counting down.
TTCATCATTTTGTAGTTTCAATATACAGTGGGTGATCGGTTAACGAACATAATTTGTTCCAAAAGTATTCTCGCTATCCGAATTGTCCGTTAACCGATCAACCGAGTTTTACAGATATAATAAGTTGATTAGAAAGATCGTTTTAGTTCGTTATCTGAATACAAAAATACTTCGTGATAGTGTTCATTATCCGATTTATTCGCAGTCTGTTAACCGATCACTCACTGTATTAACATGTCTTACTTGACTGTGATCGATGGTTAATTTTCTCGATTCAAATTATGCATTATGTATCTGAAATGAACGCCCTTTTGTTTACAAGAGGATGGATTACGGCATAGAAATCTATGTGATTGCAGTACTCGTGAGTGAACGTAAATAGATGCATTTTATATTTAGAATATTACAGAGTGACATCAGCATTATATGGAGCAAAACATATTATCACACTAGTCTCCATTAGGAAATACTGTGTAATAAGTAATTATTTCTGATTCACGTGGGAGATAAATTACATTTTTTCTCGATTAACCCACATGATGCTGAGCTTTTATTAAAAAAAAAACAACATTGACAGAAATAAAAAAATACTGCTCTAGTATATTAACACTTTACGGTCCGCGGACGCCACATTAGCGACATTTTTGAGACAAACGTTACAATCCGGGAACGCACAATGTGGCGTCTTCGGATACGCGCGGCTATGCTACCAAAAATTAATATGAATTTTGATTCTTACTTTCAAAATTTATTTACTTATATTATAAGAATATACACGAGGTCTAAAATCAAAATAGGAAAAAACTATTTCGGTGTTGTTATTTAGCGAAAATGTGGGACCGTTAAGTGTTAAAAATATAAACCGAGATAAAAAAACAAAAAATCGTTATCAATAAATTTAAATCGAATAAATGTTAGACGATTACAAAACAAGCACTTTCTATTTCCACCTACGAAACTTGATTACTTAACTGCCGTTTGCTTGCACAGCTGCTTCCTACAGAACATGTCCCCCGTGAAAAAGACGTTTGAATGTAATTATAGACACGGATGAAAACGTGACGAGTGATACATATCTCTGTCAATAATAAAAAACAAAAGAAAAAGTTTATATGTATATATATTAAATGTTAAGTGTAAAATATAATATTCAAAAATTAATAATTCTTCATTAAATTTATACTTTGAATAAAATCAGGACGTGTAACTGTTAACGTTTTCGAAAGAATCATTAAAGTAATATCCCATCAACGGGTTAGAATAAATACATTTTTGTTAAAATACAAAACTATTACACGTGTTTTTATGCGAATCGAAGGTTATATGAGAATGATATTTTTGATGTTAGAAAATGTTACATATTTTTAAAAAATCCGCTCGAATGGTGAATTCTCTTGGGGTTTACATGCCATCTGTATGTAATTATGTTCAATTGTTGGACTAGCGAAATTCATACATTTACTTTTAATTGCGTGGTAAAATTAACATAACTTTTCCCGAGGCGATCACATTACCAAATTGTCATATTGAGTTCATACCAACAATTTAGAATACACCACGTAAGTAAGAGTATGTTAGAGTATAAGCTGGTAGGTACAAAGATACGTAGCCCAGCTAAAGTCGTCGTTTTGACGCAATCATTGAAATTTGCGTAAAATAAAATATCGAAAAAACAGTTTCTGAGCAATGATTTTTTGTGACAAGTTAAGGATTCAAAAAACACTGACTACCAAAATAATCGATTAATTTCCTATTAAAAATCTTATCTCAGCCAACACAAAAAAATGCGACAGCAAAAACAAACATAATGTAAGCAAGCGTTCTAAAAATATAATTTGCTTATGCGAATTTATTTTCGTAGAAGTGGTCCCACAATTTCAAAAGACAGTGTTATTTATATTGGGTATGTAAAATGAAAAAAAAAATGTGGCATCGTTACAAAACTTTCGGCGCATACATTCTACGTTTATCATATGAGGAAAATCAACGAGTATTTTATTTTAACGATAATGTAAAAAAATAAAAATATATTATTCTCGTTCAATAAATGAATAATAAAAAAAAAAACAAAGAAATAAGGATAATAAAATTGGTAAAAAGTTTATCGGTACGTCAATGCAAGATACCGTTATCTTTTGTAATTTTTAATTCAAGGCTTAAAGCGCTAAAAATCCAAATTCGAAATGATGTAAAAAATAAACGAAAATAAAATATATATGTTTTTGTAAAAAACACTTGTAGCAACACGACGTATAATAATTATAACCACTGAAATACTTATAAAACATTTATTGTTTGATCTCAAAACGATGAGAATGATGAAAAAAAACAAATTCACAATTTGCAAATCATCTCGTAAAGGAATCGCATAACATAAATCAAAACTCGGTGCCTACATGTTTAAATCTTTTTAATAAAGGCTCTAAGATAAATGCATTGTAACATTTGGAAATCAATAGATATTCAGAATCACAATATGAATCTATGGTGTTAAAACAGAAGAGAATATGTATTGTATACCTATTCTACACAGTCATATATAGATGGGCAAATGAAAGTTTAAACACAGTTCTGATGAAGGCGTGAGTAAAAATAGCCATCAACTATTGTATATATCTTATAGATTTCGTCGAACTAAAACATATTACTATTTTTTCACCGTATTATAATGGAGTTCTACTAAGTAAATGCCAATTCAATCAATAAGAGTCGAGAGAATCGTTTATTGCAATATTCAGACGGATTGGATTCGTTTGTGAATGGCGTATGTTTATATACATTATTTATACTTCAATAAAGACATAAAACACTTAACCCTCTGTAATATAAATTAAATATATGAATTATTAGAGGTTAAAACATCTTGTACTCACTATTTTTTCAGTTAATGCGTTGCTTGATTTGTCCTGAAAAACTCAATAAGATTGTTTCAAACCAATATTATTCAATAAATTTTCGAAGCCTAGGCGTTGGAATATCCTTTAAAAGGCTCAGCAGGGAACGAGTTAAAGACATTAGCACCGATCGACGACACCATGTTTGCAAAAGAAAGTTTACCATCGCTAAAATATTCATTAACATCATTGAGTTTTGTTCACCTAGCACGTATGTAACAGGTTAACTACGGATATAATCAGTCTGCAAGCTTGGGCTTTGGGCTTTGGGCTATTGGTAGCGTTTCACAATAATTATTTCATTCAGATTTCCTTATTCAAATCGCCAAGCCACTTTTGACCTATCGGTATGGTTTTTTCCGTTTTTTTTTTGTTGCATAATTTGTACACTTTTGTTTTTTTTATACATTTTAAGGCAAGTGCAATAAACTTTATCCATTAGGTTACGTAAACATTGGATGGAAAAATGCGCAACGGTACAGACAAAATACGGAAGACTTAACACGTTGGGAAAAAATAAATATATGACACAAGAATTCATACGACCAATTTATCCAGTATGAATAAACCAATGTTATTCATTGTATAGATAAAATATAAAGACAATGTATGATGACATACATACAAAATGCACATGTTAAGTGAAAGGTTAGATAGATTATTTCACCACTGCATGCAAATTGAAAAAACAACGTAAACATACGAAAATGTTTTTTGAACTTGATAATATTAGTACTAAAAATGCCGATATTTATTGCAATTAGCAGTTTTCTGGCAGGCAAAAATATGTATATTTTTCTTAACACATTCCCGACGGGATGAATGTGCCCAAAGTCACAATAAATTGTAAATTAAATAATATACCTAGGTCGTACAAAAATCATCATGACTTTTTCTTTGTCGGGAAATATTTGTTGAAAATTGGCAAAATTATTTATCTATCACAATAAAAAAGGATAGACTTTTTTCTCGTTATTTCAATTTTTATCACCATCTGTTTATTATTAACACAATCACTTTAAAATGTCAATGTTCTTAAAAAAAAACTAAGGTATTTACGTATCGGCAGACATTACAGCTTGAGTGATGGATTGCCTTCTATACAACTATGTTTTTTTTATAATTATTAGGGATAAGCCACAAAACATAACATTACTTAAATTGCTTTACTTTACAATTATCAGGATTTCCAGCCATACATAAATTATTGCATCATTAATACGTTGTCGTGCGAGCAATTGATGTCTCAAAATGAAATTTAAAAAAAGCATTCAAAGACTTATGAGCGATTAATGTTAACTATTATATACCGAATGACGTTAACGTGTTAATTGATGAGGAATGTAGAATAACTGAACTATATAATGAACACTGTAAAAAGTGTTATTTGTTTTGTATTTAGACGCTTCATTTGTAAAAATATATTCTGTTTTAGTTCTTCTGAGAAGTAGTGTTTTTTTAATAATACAACTTTCAATTTTCACGACGATATGCGAAAATATTCCGCAAATGTAAGACGGATCTTCAACGGAATTATCTGTAAAATTTATGGTCTATATCAGTGGTTCTCTCGTGAAATTTCACTGTGGCCGCATTATGAACATCAGCTGTCCTATGGAAATGTCTCGTGGCCGAACCAAATGTGATAAAAATAGTTTCGATATTTATTTTTTATATAGTGCATTACACTGAATGATCTTTCACAACATACAGTTGTAGGTAAAATCGACAAAATTAATATAGCAATTGTTGTTAATTCTTTATATATAATTGATTCATGGTCAACGTATAACTTCGACCAAAATTTTTGATCAGTTTTATTATTAAAACGGTCCTTTACTTAAGCTCGGCTAAATGCTGGATAAGTCAGGTTTATTCAATCAATTTAAAAATAATAATAATCTTAGAAATTCATTTGTGAAAACACGGTTTTTTTAAAATATCAATATTTACTATAAAAGTGTTGGTGGCCGCAGCAAAATCCTCTGGTGGCCGCACATGAGAACTACTGATTTAGACGCTTCATTTGTAAAAATATATATTGCTTTAGTTCTTCTGAGGAGTAGCGTTTTTTGAATGATACAATTTTCAATTTTCACGACGATATGCAAAGATATTGCGCAAATGTTAAGACGGATTTTCAACGGAATTATCTGTAAAATTTATGGTCTACATCATTGTTTCTCAACCTGGGGCCATATGGCCACCTTGGGCGTCACAGAATCTTCAAGGGGGCCACGGACAAAATATGTTTTGGTATTTTGAAATAAAGTTTGATTTTTAATATGTAATTTTTTTTTGAACAAATAGTGGAGGGGGCCACAGGCAAAAAAAGGTTAAGAAACACTGGTCTACATGACGCTACTGGTTTATTTCGTATTTACTGGTCATATTTAAAGAAACATTGACAAACCTCGGCAGCCATGAATGCAAAGATGTTAAGCCCTCCACCGCACAGCGCCACGGCTCCACATAGCATCATCATCACCGCAGCAATGGCGAGAACTCCGCCGAGCAGAGCGGCCAGACGAGCTCCTGCCCAACCCCCAGAACTAGCCGAGAAAGACAGCTGAAACCAAACAAGAATAATTAAAACGTGAAATTATAATAAAAATAGGAAACACAATTCTTAACGTTTTAATTTTGAATTGTCACAACTTTGTACGATTCCACATGTTTTGAAGATGCTGAAAGGCGAAACCCGGGTCGTTAGTGACAAAACATGTGGAATCGAATAAAGTTATAACAATTCAAATTCGATATCGAAATTCCATCAAGCACCTTCATTCGATATCATAAATTTTACGTTTTAATAAAATATATAGTAAGGTGAAAAAACAGCAATATATTTTAATTCCACATTTTTCTTTATAAAATATAGTTGATAGCTATTTCGGCTCACGCCATCGTCAGAACTATGTTTAAACGTACATTTGCTTATCTATATATAGCTGTGTAGAAAAGGTATACAATACATCTTCTCTTCTGTTTTATAGAGATCTATTGTGTAAAAGAAGATGTATAATACTTACGCGGACCGTAAAGTGTTAAGATTGGTTTAAAGTTTGTGAAAATTTACATACGCCCTAATTTAGGGAATATATTCATTAAACGGTATATAATTTTAAATAGGGAAGGATTTTTTAATCAGTGTATTTAGTAATTCTGAACGGGGTTGCGATGTCGTCTACGAAGAAATATTTTCAACAATGTAGAAATTCATTCGAATATTCCATTATTAGAATAGGTCAATTAATCTTATACTCAAAATGAATTGCACTAATTTTAAATGTTTTTAAACTGTACATAAAAATATTAAAATTATTTAATAATACTTAGTTCTGTATATACTACAAAATACGTAATATTTAAAATCTTTTTATTTTGTTAAGGTAGTTTACCTTTTTTTATGTTATGACATTTTCACCCATCTTCGCGGCATTAAATGCTTAAATTTATTAGAAATACCTATAATTTCTGATGAATTAATTTTATTATTTTTAATATGACACTCGACATTACTAAGTAAACAGTTTTTTTTATGTAATTTCGGATTTGTTTGTGTATGAGTTTTATATTAACTAGATAAATCAAGATTTAAACATTAATATTTTATGGCTTTCACGTAACAATCAAAAATAATTGCAAAACCTGATGATTTTTTAATGAATCATTAAAACCGTATACAAAGAGAAAAATGCTAATTTTATGATTTACGTGTCATTCAAATACCTGTAAAGGAAAATAATTTACGAGACAAGTAATCGAATAAAAAAATCTTTTATCTACTTAAGGAACATGAATAAATTAGACGTAGTTTTTACATGCTAAATGACTATAGAACAGTGATTCACATGTAAAATTTTATTGTAGCCGCATTGTATACATCAGCAGAACTAAGCAAATGTTTTGTGGGTGTACCGGTAAAAAAACACATCTTTTTAAAGTTGGAGGCAGCACATGAGAACATAGAGAACATATGTCTAATATTATTTTTAAAAATAAGGTAGGACAAGGAAAATATATCAAAATGGTGAAATCTAATAAGAGTTTTTTTTAAAGATTGACATACATACCATACTTAGTCAATGCAATTGAATTTTAAATATGCCCGAGTTAAATTATCGTAACAATTTAAAATATTATTCAGTATACCGTTTATAACACAGGTCACTTGTTGCTTGATTATGAGATATGATTCTCAGCAAACATATTTAGAGCAATGATTTTTTTCAAAACTGCCACTCTTTAGCTCACTGGTCAGTCGGAAGCCCACAAATCTCGAATTGACAATTTCTTTCCTCTAACATACAAGTAATAACCAAAGTGTTGTTAAAATATTATAAAAACAATAACCCTTGAGCGGAGAATATTTATGCATTTTTTTTTTAGATTTAAATTTAAAGTTTTTTGGCGAAGACATTATTGAAAACATATTTTTGTTAAATTTTAAAACATGTTATGTCAGAAGACAGAGATAAGAGTAATATATTATAAAGAAAAATGTTTGATAAACTTGGCGAGGATTTTCAAAAAAAAAAAACGAGAGACCAAAGCTCGAGGAGAGACCAAAATCACGAAAAACGTTAAAAAAATAAATTTGACAATGGCCTTACTTGGATTTAAGCCCTGACCTATACAGTTGATAGCGCATAGTTCTTACCAATAGATCACAGGCCGTTTGAGACAGAAAAAATTTCCTCGACTTAATTGCTATAATTATAATAGAACGGTATAATCGGATATAAACAATTCGAATGCCGAAAGGTACGCATGCGGCGAGACTCAAAGTCTGGAAATTTCTTTGAAAATCAAAACGTTATAAATATAAATATTTTGGTCGATAATTCTTAACAATGTACAGCGCTTACTAATATTTCACCACAATTATAAGAGACACAGTGACAACTGTGCATTTAAAATATTGGATTGTTTAAAAGAATAGAATTTGGTTAGATATTTAATGTTAATTAAGGCGCGTATACGCACATTTTCTATAACCAGCCTGCCGTTTACAGGATTATTGAGAGCGTGTGGCATAGAACCGGTTAAGATAATAAAAATGTTTCGTGGTATATGTAACGTGTCGAATGTTTTTTTTTTTTAATATTATTTGATCAAAAACCTTTTCAATTTCACTATAGTCCGTATGATGAATATATTAATTTTTTCGTTTTTGTATTCGATATTTACATAATTGTAACCGTCTCGCGTTTTGTATCTTCACGGTATATCTTCACCCCATAAAAACTGTTGTAAGAGGTTATGTTCAGCACTGGACAAATGGTTTAATATTATGGTTGGAAAAACTTTTTCTATATTATATATATATCTTTCTATTTTATTAAATTTAAGTGCCCGTAAAACAAGCACCAAAAGTGATAACGCAGAAGTTGGAATCTAGATAATTATAAAAACACGTTGCATTATACAAGACCGCAGAAAATTATATATTTTCCTTAAAACTATTATTTACATGCAAATTTGGATGACCACTGGATATATAACAAAATAAGCAAACATTTGATTATAGTTGAGCGTATGCAAACAAATGGAAAATAAATAACACTGAAGTAATTAAAATTAAATATGAGTGAATTTTACCTTGTATACTAAACTGAGAAAATGAAATGTGTTTGTTTAAACGAAATATTTTTTTAAAATAAAGTAGAGAAATTTAAATACACTCGGGCCTTATGTAACGCGGTTATATGGTTCCACAAAACATCGTGTAATACAAATTAGTGTTATAAAAGGTTTTAAGTTCATACAAAATTATAGCTCACGTTCAAAAAAAAAAAAGATCGAAGAGAGTTTACATAATATGAAAATGTAATTGATTTTATTAAATAAACAAGTACACGTTTAAATATTTATTGAATAAAACTTTCATAACGTAATGTACCATTCATTCATCATCGCTATCACTTATAATTCTATACGTTTAACTCTTTTTAGAGATCGTTTGTAAGTTTTTATCATTGGAGGACTGTTGATTTTTTGTGGCTTTAGCCTTCAAAATTCGGTAATAAGCAATTGTCCGTTTTCAGCATATAAATCTTTACGTATAGGTAAGATTTGTCTTGACACGCTCCATGGACGTATAAATCAAACATATTAATGATTATGTTTTTCTTTAAATCGTGTTATATAAAGTGTGTTGTATATGACTAATTGTTATATACCAAATTAAACGTGTTACTTAGGAATCTAAATACCGGATGGATATATCAATAAAGATATTCGATATTCAAAATTCAATACAGGTATTGCAAATAAATGATTATGATCAGGGTATTAAGAAAACCAAAAAGACCAAAAATGAAACGGCGGCATTGGAGTCACAATTGTGTAAAAATAAATCGATTCAAGTATTTAGATGCCATATTAAATACGATTATTTTGTAAAAATGGGTCATTAGCATAATGACTGAATTTCATAAAAAAAACTTCAAATTTCTTTTTATTTGTCGTTAAAAAAACACGACTCTGATCTCGATTCGGCAATTGTAAATTGAGATATACTTAAAAATCTTTTAATCGAAAAAGTAGTCAAGATTCGCTAAGTTTCACGACTTCGACTCCGAATCCAAAGCACTGATTATATATAGATGTACAAATGTAACAGAGTAAACGTGTTACAACCCAAATATTGGGTTGATGCAAAAGTTATGACCGTTTTTTATGATCCTAGGTAAAAAAACAAAAATCTTAAGAAATGATAAATAGTATCTTCTTTGATGATTCCTTTGTATAAAGGATGCTTTCCCTCTACTAAGTCTGATGACGATAAGTTAAAAGTCATAATTGATACCAATCCACGTCTAACCAGCAGGAAGATCGCGTCGATGATGGGAGTCAACCAAACAACCGTATTAAGACATTTGAAGCGTATGGGGATGGTTTCGCGGTACGACGTTTGGATACCTCATCAATTGTCAGCTGTCAATTTATTGGACCGTGTTTCAAACTGCGTTGCTTTGAGTGCGAGACAAAAACATGAACCTTTTTTGCATCGTTTGGTAACGGCAGATAAGGAATGAGTCGTGTACAACAACTTGACAAGAAAAAGACATTGGTCTATACCTGGACAAGCCCCATTAACAACTTCGAAGGCCGAAATTTATCAAAAAAGTTTTGCTTTGTGTTTGATGGGATTGTAGATAATATGTATTTTGAACTCTTGGAACGCAATCAGACAATTACAGCAGAACAATATTGTCAGCAATTATCCAAATTGAACATCGCCCTTCAAAAGGATAGACCAGAACTGGTAAACAGAAAGAGGGTAGTGTTTCATCATGGCAACGCCCGACAATATGTGGCTATGATGATCCAACACAAGCTAAATGAGTTGAATTGGGATGTTATCAAGCACCCACCGTATTTTCCAGATCTTGCTCCTTCCGTTTTTTATTTGGGATGGAAATTATGTAATTGATTAAACAAATAATAAAAATGTATAATTGTATATGTAAAAAACGGTCATAACTTTTGTATCAACCCAATAATTCCCACTACACGTGTTAGTTCAACATTAATTTTAGCCACAATTCAATCTAGTTTAACCCGTATAAAAGATATTCTAGCATCGGATATTCCAAAAAGTTTAATAATTCAGTATATCAGAATAAATTAGGCTATTATAAAAAAATAGCCCATACGTTAAAATTTTAACACTGTTGACTATCTCATATTTTTAGGTATTAAATATGAAACACTAGAATCTGCTGTCTCAATATACGAGTTGTTTGTAGCCAGTGGCTAAATGCATAGTATTAAAAAGTGGAAAAGTAGACCAAGGTAGTTGTGATATATATTAATCATTATTTATTTACTGAGAGCAAAAATTGATTTGAAGAAAAAGTCTATACAAAAACTGCTAAATTATAAGATTTTAATAAACCTTGATGGGTAGTATCATTAGTCAAAAATTTGCAAGTCCTTGTAGAATATTCAATATTCACAGATAGCGACTTTTATTTGTCAAGTAATTATGACAATGATGATCGTCTGTTTTAACCTTTTGATTTCCAGCAATATAATTGCAATATCCCATTTTATGATTTGGATGCACGATGATTTGTCTTTCCCCTTGCCTATTGGTAATAAAAAGGTTATTGATTCATTCCAGAAAGTAATGACAGAAAAGGCAGGTAAAATCTTAACCGTTGCAAATTCAAAACTTTTTCACAGATGAGAATTCTCATAAAGATCCTACTGAAAATATGTGGGATCTACTAAGTGTGTTTAAATTTTCTTGGTTAAAATACTACTAGGGTAAGGGATGGGAGAAAAATATTTTTTTTTGTGAAGGAAAAAATCGATGTGTTGAATCGATGAGTTAAATATATATTTGCAAAAAAAGATAAATATTATTTGTTATATTCTCAAAAAAAAAAAAAAAACAGGGGGAGGCCTTCATCCAGCAGTGGATCGACCCCGGCTGATGATGATGATGATGATTCTCGATACTAAACTAACGGCATTTTTCAGTAACGCATTAATACGGGATAAGTTAGTTTAAAGATTTTTTCTTTTTGGCAACATACAAAAAAACTTGAAACAATTTTTCATAGACGCCGGTTAAGGTAAACGCGTTTTCACCTTGCCTTCATCATTTATGTTATGTATATAGAATTTGCAATATAAAACTAGTTTCGTTATAATTTTAAGTATGGTATGCCAAATAGTTTTGAGTAGTAAATATAATACACATAATGACATATAACTTTTAAAAATGTTGAATGTCACTTACTGTTGCAATTGCATCACATTTGAATTTGTTTAGTACTCGTTATCAGTAGATATGGCTCGCGATGAGCGAAACCGGTCCAGATCTCAACTTAACATTTTGTTTTATTATAAAAATATTTGAGTTTATGTCGATACAAAGATATAAAGAAATTAAGTGTGAAATGCCTGAAATATGGAAGGGTGAAGTTTACAGCGTTGTGTGAAGCCAAATATTAAAATGAAATTATTTCGAAATGAATTTAAAGAATGGTAAAAGGTGATTCATTTTACAAATAAAAGGCATTGATTTATAATAAATGAAAAGCGATTTTCTAATACTTGTGGCACGGTCATTTGGAATGTTGTGAAATTGTTTTAATTGTTTAGATTCATATTTTTAAAAACTTTAAGTAAAAAGATCTATGGAAAATTGATATTCTTTGAAAACAGACCGCTCGCAAAGAATAGATTCCATATCGGGACTTAAAACAGAGCTCCGAAACCTTTAGTCTTCCATGGCACATAAATACTATTTCCAAAATTTCTTTCTCTATTGTTTACTTTATTTACGTACAATTTTGTTTATTGTAAATGTACGTTTTATATTGTAGACCTTGTGTATAATATTTATGTACTTATAACATAAAATTCAGACGAAAAAATAATCATTTTTGCTTTCATGTGGTTACATTTTCACAAAATATTTTATAGTGCAGATAAATTCTTTGATTTTTTTTCTGTTAGAAAAATACGCTGCAAGACACCAAGCATTGTCTGGTGGCACATCGATGTGACGCGGCACACCGGTTACGGAACACTGGCTTGAAGTGTTTCATAACATGCAAAAATATACATGTTACAAATGTGTGAGATCAATGTTTCTCTCGAAAAACAAGCAAATAGATAAGTATCAAAAATCCTTCAAATATAATTAAACAGGATTTACACTACGAATGTCAATATTCATACCAAATATTTAACAGAAGGTATGTGATAATACCAACCTGCGTCAAACATTGCACTGTACTTAAGCCTACGCAAATGTTAGCAAAAAAATATCTAAACACACTAAATTTCAGGGTTATTACAACAGAACGTAAAAAATACACATATTGTTAACAATTATCATATTAAGTCTTAGTAAGCAATTTGTGTTAAAACTACTTAAGAAATTGGGAGAATTAGTAGATATTATTTGCACATACATATTTTAGGCGACGAACGTTTAATCATTACGTTGATTGTACATTTTTAACCAGGTCCGTCTACTAAATGAAGTATTTGCATATCAACTTAACTTGTTTTTACCAGGCCGTTTGTATAGCATTCGCTCAATCTCTCTACAGCAGTGTTTCTTAAGCTTTTAAGTAATCCGCACCGCATTGAAAAATTCGTCGAAATATATTCTATTAGAGAGTGAGGGAGGGGGAGCACAGCCAAATCTACCTAACCGTTTTCAAACAAAGAAACAATTGGCCGATCACATTGAAATTTCAAATATCTCAAAAATAATTTCCGTTGTAAGAGGCTTTTCCCGCACCCACAGAAATGCCTTCTCGCATCCCTGGGGGTGCGGGTACACCCGGCTAAGAACCACTGCTCTATAGAGAGGGCAAACAAAGAATGGAGCCATAAAAGATGAAGTGCATGGTGAATCGCTTAATCGGATTGGGGGGAAAACCAGAACAGATATTTGAGTAGCTATTGGCCTTACATTCTTTTTTAAAATAATAAAAACGCATTTTTAGTACTATTTAAAAAAATATTCATTATCAGGACCAGTTGCGTTTATCGCTAGCATAAATAACTGATCTGATCTAGAAACATTGTATTAGTTTTAAATTTAGACTTCTTTATTTTTGAGCCGAGTACACTTTTTATCTTGTGTCTTCTTGACAATATAGTAGCTATAGAAGAGGGTTGTTTAATGTAGGCCCAAGGCGGGAGTTATGTGAGTATTTAAAATGAGTATTTCATGAGTGAAACTGCCCCTGATTATAAATATATCGTGGAAATAGTATAAAAATGTGTTTGGATTATTTAAAACTTTATGCCTTTCCAACGAGAAGTGACAGTTTTACACATTAAAACGTGTTACATTCTTTGAGAAACTGTAATAATTGTAATTGTTTGATAAACTTTTAAAACAATCTGTAGTCGTTTTTTACATTTTTTTTCATTCTAATAATATTATAACCATAAACCCGGACCGAAGCCGGTTGTTATGTAAAAACACTGTTATTGCGATGGAGCATTAATCTTATTACGCAAAATACTTTTTCTATTATATGCATACTAATTTCTTTATTTTTATTCGCGTTTTCAAACAGATTATTCTAGAAATTGATGACGGTGCGAGAAAAACAGTGCTGTGTCAAATGTGGTTATTTACGATGTTTATAAGTGAAAGTGTATTTAAAAAAAAATGTTTTGTCTTGGATTCGCAATCCAATAGAGCATAGGTTCCCAACTTTTTTCGGGTGGCGACCCCTTTTCATAAAATTTATATGACCCGCGACCCCTCATATAATCCAAAAACATGTAATTTTTTTTTTTTGAATTGACCAACTTATGTTGGCGATCCCCCAAAAAACCCTTCCCGACCCACAGATAGGAGCCTAGGCAAAAGAGTAATATAGCCTTGTTAATTATTATTCAATGATCACGTCAAAAGTGCCTTTTGTGGGGCGGGAACATTAGATTAGGGTAAACGGTTCATCATATCAGTCGAGAAAGATTGAATTTTTAAACGATATTGACTCACTTTGATATGATATTGGAAGGTCAGTTTCATTTGATTAAAATTATTATTTCATAAATTGAATAAGGTTACATTTCCAAATCTTAGGTGTGGTCTGGTGATGACGCGGCAAATCGAAAATTCGATGAATTGATTTGATTATGAATACATTTAGTAATAAGTAACTATAAATATTTTGAATTTGGAATAAGTAACGCTTCGACGAAATCGATTTGACGTATCGAATGTTTGTTCGGTTACAAATGACTATTGTTAAAAAAATCATTCCGAATGAATTCTAAAATATTTATATGACTGAAATACTTCTAATAACGAAGTTATATTAAAATAATTGTGAATTTCAACAAAATATACGCACGTTTATTTCATTATAAATTAAAACAGTTTTGCGGAGACAGTGTGAAAATTAGACCGGGGAAATTGCGGCAATGTAAATGTCAGTGGGCGCTCTAATTGCTTAGGATCTTAGTGTGAATTTGTTGACACTGTGTTGCCAGGGAGACCATCTTTTCAACCCGACCTGGCTAATGGCAGATCGATGTTGCCTCGCTTTTGCTTGGCCAAGTGTAAGTAATAAAATAAATACAAGTGAAAATAGTAACTATATTCTAAAAAACGATCCTATATTCATTAAAATAGGAAATAATATTAAAAAATAAATATTCAAAAATTACGAATGTCTGAATAGTAACCAAGTTGTTCGAAGATTTTTGTGATGGATTAGTTGATTTATATGATGTTAACTTAATTTCTCACCTATCTCGATGACGTGGTCTATTATGAGCGTATAGAAAACTAAAATTTTGGACATATATACTACAAAGAATATTTCAAAATGCACTTACATATTCGAACCTGTCCTTGCAGAGCTGGGCAATGATGTGCAAGAATCCGAGGGCGGAGAACCAAGCGCCCCACAAGACCACCTCGTCCATGTATTGGACGTTGATGACTCCAAAGACGAAGATGAACTTGTAGAAGACGAAGTTCCAGAACTTGTCTTTGATGTGCTGGCGCTCAGAGACGCGCAACTCGCCGAACACCACGCGCTGGATTGAGCGCCCGACGACGAACAGGCAACAGTATGCCATGTTGATGAGGGTCTGTAAACAGACAAAGAAAATATATAAAATAATTTTAAATAAATGAAACATTGTAAAGTGATATCTCCACAGTTGTGTAATGTAAAGATCAGGACCGGATCAGTTAATAATAGTCGTGATGCGCGAAACTGACCCAGATCATCGTTCATTCAAAGGTGGAGAAAATTGATGAATGCGAAGAATGAATATGACAAGGATATCGAAAACTGACACAAATAAAAATTATTTAATTTCACGTGTACTTAATCTATATGTTGATAATTAGTTCTAAAGACTTGACATCGAAAACGCTGTCAATGATCCGAATTGATTCTTGTTGAACTAAATAATTTCTAGTTGTATGTTACTATAATGAAGTCATCATGTATGAGAGATATTGTAATGCCGTAGCGGATTGTGGAGGGTAAAACGTTGATTACCCTCGGGACTCCAATTGTGATATTATAAGAAGCGTAAGCTATTTCTTCGAGAGATTTCGCCAGGGAATTTTGTTGATTAGATTGTCGCGGCAATTTGGTTGAGCCTTTTCTATAATAATTTAGACTATCGAGACATATCGCGCTATACAGATGTTTAGATACTTTTAAATAAATTCTCAGTATTTTCCCTTCATTTACGGCACACTAAAGCACTCATTATAATTTGCGACAAGCTACAAGCAAAAAAATGTAAATTTCATAACAAAATTTCGTAAAAGCTCAAATAATTTTGCCAACGCCTTTACACTGGAAGGCCCAAAGTATTTCTGTGTAATGCGATAAGAGCTATTATCATGACTATATTTCGTCATAGACAATCTGAAAAAGGAAGTCTCAAGGTTTCATAATATTAATTGATTTAATATATTTGTAAAATGTTCATTCCCGTGACAAATTTTGAACTGTTGATGCGTTTAGACGTATGCAAGAATGTGTAATTTCTTAGACATACAGCACAATTGCTATAGGTTTTAACCAGAGTCGGCTCGTGGATAAGATATTCTGGTTGCAAGCCTCCCTTCCGCGCACCCCTTTTTCGACTAATCGAGCAAATTCCATTGAAAACGCACAAACGACACAAAATCATAAAGATGTGTCATTTTTTATATTAGAATATCGTGGAGAATGATAATTATCGGATGTATTGGTGCGCGGGTGAGCTTAATACATGCTTAAATTATTTATAATTTCATATAATACAAAGAAATTTATGTATGTTATATTACATTTTACTCAATTTCCTTAAGAGTGCTGCAGTTCCGTAGTGCGAATGGACGAGCCGTCACTGGTTTTAACTGTCATTTTTTGACGAAAAGACATGATATTCTAATGTTTTTATTGTTTAAAATTATTATTATAACATATTTCACAATCTTATTATAAAAGCTTCATAAATAAAAAAATCATCGCCTGTAGAAGGCTCTGATTATCAAACAGAAAAAATCGTTTTTTCTCATTTTAGACCCATTGCGCCGCGGCAAACATAGCGTTATTTCGTGGTACACCGGTTGCGAAACACTGCTACTAATTTATGCTTCAAGTAAGAATAAATACTATGTCAAGCCATCAATTTATTAATGCATATGAATGAGTTTCTAGAAACCCCAAACTGGGAAGTTTAGAGGTTATTTTTTCAAGCATTAATTTTTTTCTCATGCGAAAAGACCAAGTCTGCTTCTTTCGTTGTGGACAACATTCTTTTCCAACCTTTGACAATGGAGTTAGCGTATCTTGTAACCTCAATAAAGGCTGAAAAATAAGATTCCGTTACACTAGAAATATAATACTACAAAAAAACTACGATAAATAATATTCTCAACAGTATCTAACCTGTGGTTAACAATCGCGATTAGTTATGTTAATTACAGGCGGTATTAATATTTTAGATTCAGGTTTAGTGGAAGATAATGTATAGTTTTAACATAGTAATTACTTTCATGGCCTCGGAGAGACTGTAATGGAAACTTGACATATAATTTGAATCATTGCGAATCAATGCACCAGCTATTGAACGATATGAAAACAATATGTGAAACCTTGAGACTGATAATGTGCATAACTAATTTGAATTCGGTGGCACAGGATGTTTCTAAAGATACCAGAAAAAACTTAATTTACTCTTATATATTAACATAGGAAAAGGCCTACAAATTAGGATACCTTTTTCTAAACTAATTGGGAATTATAAAGGACGTGCTATTTTTTTTTTCGTGCTAAAAGTCGGTTTACTGTTATACGATGTTTTATTTTTGGTGATTAATATTAAAAATACATTTTTCATTCATGAATGGATTTTGCAATATTCAAATATGAAGTTGTAATCGAGATAAACAATAAATAACTATGCAGATATGATTTCGTATGTTGGAATATGTAAATTTTATTGAGTGACAATCTGTTATAATAAGAGGAAGATATAGTATTTAGCTGTAGCAGACGAGAGGGAATTTTACAGTTATTTACAATAATTTAAGAAGAATTCGATCTTGCGAAAATGGAGTTTCTCCTTTGAACTCATTTTAGTTTCGAAAATTTTACGTGGTATTTCAGAATAAAAAAACTGATTTCTTCATTCAAGACAACAATTTTTGTTAACCATACTGTTTATTTATTATATACGAAAAAAGTTCGCAATGTTTTTCATTCTATCAAATACTAACAAGGTCGAACGCTGTTGATTTACGCAGCAAAAAATAATATTACTGTCATGGAGTAATTTTGCGATAATATTAGGTTCACCGATGTCATGTGTTATCTAAATGCCAACACTGAAATTAATAACACGTGTTTCGTTGTACCGGCGTTAACATTATATTAAATAACGAAGCCATTCAAGCCGCCCGCAGATTTGATGCTGTGATGGTTAGGTTTTGAAGGCTTGTTTTAAGCTAGAATTTAGTGGACCCTTAAGGTCGGTGATCACTGTAATATAGGATCCTATATAAAACAATCTATGAATTCTAAATGAGAATATCGTTCGTATTAAATAACGACGCGCATTATCCTGTACTTATTAAACGATGCAATGTGATATCGATCAAGAGTCTACAATTTCATGAAATTCGGTATTGTCCCGTTGCTAATTGCTGGGTGCGACTTGGCGTACGTACACTTCAATCAAAATCAATAATTCACCCCTGAAAGTAATTATGTTGTCAGCTTCTTACAAGAATGATGTCAATCTATTGAAACTGGAAGCACAAAAGCTTAGGTGTGAAGTAGGAGACGCCGGGCATAAAATTCTCACAATTCGCTGAAATAATTATCGTGAAGTTTCATGTAATTAAATAAAGTTTATGGCTACGGATTCTCATGTATTTTCGGTAGTTAATTTCATCACCAAGGGCTTTCCATTTAATATAACAAACACATAGTATACATACATTATTACAACACAAAAAAACGAGTCAAAGAAAGACCCGAATGAACAACTTATAAAACAAAATTTGTGTTTTAGTTAATCTATTTTCAAATCATTTTTGAGAGACGGAATATACTGTGAAATAAATTATTACTTGTTGTTTCGAACTGCTCTCAATTATTTTCGGTAAATGAATTCATGCAAATACATTTTGAGAACAACAACCCAAAAGCACATGCTAATAGTTTTGTAGTCCATTTCTGTGCCTTTGTATTGAGAATCGATAAAAAAATATATGTTCGATGTTGCTATGTGTTATGGAATAGACTACATTTTTTCAATATATTTAATAGTTTATTTAGTTTATTTAATAGTATAACTTTTGCACTATAAAGATAAAATCTCAATTAATTATAATATACCGATATGAAGTGGGCTGTGCTAAGTGAACTTGCACTAATTGAGCTGTTGCACGCAGTTACGAAGCAGTGACAATGGACTCATTGAATAGTAATAAGACATGTGTCAGTATTACAGACGCCAGATTAGATCAAGGCTTTGCAAACTAATGTTGCACCTCACAGGAAGGGCGCCAAAATTTTTTTACTGAATTTTACTGAACTAAAACGTCTTTACTGAATATCAATCGGAGTAACAGAAAAAAAAGTCGGATGCGACTACTATTAAAGACTTCATATCTATTCGTATAATTAGAAAAATTTGTTGAAAAAAGAAATAATCGGTAAAGGAAGTTTAGGTAAGAATGCAGATTGCAGCAGCTGTTTTTTCTATGCCAATATATCACATTCATTTATCAAAATACCGGTATTTCGGATTAACAATATAATTACAATTGTACAAATATTCAATGACTGAGATATTTTTTTTCATCGGGACTTTTAACACAAATATTCGATTAAAATAAAATTAATCACTAACGAAATTAGCATGTTTGATTTCAAATTTTAACCCGAAGAAACCATTCATTCCAGTTATTTGTGAATATTAGACTATTGCGCACTCACAAGTATTTTACTAAATTATTGGTATTGATTTATTCTTCTGGTATTGCAATTAGTAGATTCATTAATTGAAAGAATGTTGTGTGTCTGGTAATCGTGTTATAGGGAGGATATCGCATTGTATGAGTCTGTCTTATATAAAGATGGCTCTTGTGGTAAATAAATGACTAATGTATTTTCTACACTGCCCACACGTTTGCTATCATTCCCCTGAACGCTTATAAAGTAAAAAGTTATAAGGAAGATTCATAAATTTTCGTTTTTCCTGTGTTTCCTTTGATGTTATTTTATCAGTATATTATGTCGTGTTTTAAGTAAATTTATTGTGTATTTATTTTTTGGAGGTGGAATTTTAATCCTGTTACGTTTTAATACAGTAATAAACATGTAACGAATTTATAAAAATGTGACAGTGTTCACATTGGGAGGAGGGATGCATGAAAAATTACATTAGCGAATTTATCATCGCAAAAGAATTTTGAATCTACGAAGACATATCTAATCATTTTAACATTGTTGTGTTCAAATTAGATCGCAATAAACATTAAATACATATTAAAATTGACGACTTTGTTATTTAACTTCGTGTGTTACTAAATGTAGAAACATACTGAATCGTAAAGTAATTCATTACTCCAGTAAAAAGTAAATCTTACATTAAAATGTATGGTAGGAATATTTAATTTTTTACTGGGCGTGGGGAGGAGGTATGAGATGAAAATTTCAAAAGAAATAAATTTAATACGATGATCGCACATTATATTTCGAAAACCGGCAATTAGCTATTACACGTAGAAAGCAAAAGTATATTTTTTTTTTTAGATTTTTAGAGAATCTAATAAGAGACACTGAAATTAACTAATATATTTATATATAAAATAATCTGTAATTTTGTATCCACGTTTCGTAGAGGAAATGTTAAGGATGATTTTTAACTAAAAGAATTGTACATATATAATTACAAATCTAAATTAAGTAAAAAAAATTGTTCTATCTACAAAGATGAATTTTGTTGGGTATTTGTCTATAAGCGACAGTAGTATTGTTATATTTTTCATTTGTTCAGTTGGGTTCAATTTGTGCCAACTCATTTTATGGTTACTTCACATTCAAGTTTAACATCTTTAATGGATTATCGCAGTAAACGAGTATACATTTTATATGTGAATATATTATTTCAATCAATACAATGAAGCGTGAAACAAGAAAGAGAAAGGTCTAAACTTTAAGCGCGTGAAGCTGAGTTGTATGCATTCAACATAATAAAGGTACGCGAGAGAAATGTCAGCGAAAGGGGCCTTCGAGAGTGAAAGTAAATCTTTCGAAACGCTTCACAATTTTTCGATCAATTACACGAAACATATAAAAAGATGAATATAGACAACACTCGAGAAGAAAGAAATGTATAGGTGCGTATTCAACTAAATTATTGTAGATACAGTCATCCACCGATTTACTCGGTAGTTATGTCCTACAATAAGCCGTGTAAATTGAAACAGTCGGCCATCAAATCCACAGTAAACAAGATTTATTTAGAAGAATCTGTGTGCACAAAAGCCTACAAAGAAACGTGATCGTTGTATACTTTGAATATTAAATTTAGTGATACTAATTATTTATAACTATAAGTTAAATTGAGATCAATCAATATTCGATTTTGCTGCAGTTTTCTTATATGTACAATACGTTTTTTTTCCACAAAAATTCGGAAAGGTATTTGTAAGTTTTGCATGAGTATTCGTTCTCAGTGTGGAGCGGAGCATAAAGAATCATAATGGAGATATCTCAAAAGAATTTTTCTACGAGAAATGCTTGCTACTAAATCGATCTTCAACACTGGTTTGAAAAGAACACAGACATGATATAGGACTAGCGTATAAAACCAGTGGATAGTTAATCACTCTTATTTATCTAATGATACATATACACTATTATTATACATTAAGTATGTATGATTCGAAAAAATCTTAGATAGTTTTGAAATCAATGCGAAAGGTTTACTGTTATTTCAAAGTGGTTCAAACAAATTGAAAAAATCAAAATTGTTTCGATGAAAATAAACGGTTATAACGTGTGCTACTTCTATTTTTTTATTTGACACAGGACTTGCTTCAATAGCCCGAGGCGGTATTTCAACCAAATCGGATATAAAAGAAATCAAGAATGATATATTTGGGACGAAATATCGAATTGGGCGTCTGAGATTATGCCAAGAGGCAATAACAACAAATTAAAATAAAGCCTAACATATAAACAATATATACACCGTCTGCTTCTGAATAAATTTATTGAAATTTTATATTAAAAAAAAAATCTTTTTTCTTTTAATATATAATATGAACTTAAGCATTATAGGATCGGTCGAATCGTTTAAACAAATTCAATATTTTATTGATCGGCAAGAAGTGGAATTAATTGATATCATGAATGTTTAGAAATATTGAAATAAAAATCGGGTCCTATTAAAATATAAAAACAAAATCGAATATACATTTGATTCTTAAAACTTTTTCGAGAAAACATAAATGAAATCAAAAACTATTCTCAACAACGGTTTTCTACAATTTCTCAATGTGTACACCTCTTGCAACAGGCGAGAATGCCTTCAAGACCCCTCGACCGAACAGCAATATTGAACGAGTCCTTTCGTTTGATTCAACATGTTTTCAAAATGAATCCCCGTAAAATAAAGTAAAACTGCATGAATATGACAATCATTCGTTGTTTTTTTTTTCACAAATAAAAATATTATATTGGAGACATTTAAAATATAAATATAATACACAATAAAAAAAAGAGTAACATTATTAATTTTCTATGCATCATGGTCGTTGTTATCTCGTATTATTACAATAAAAAAAATGTATAGAGATCTAGCTTCAACGAATGATCTTCAGCTAATAACTGTGTTTATAAAATATCATAACATCAAATCAAACCAGTTTATTTTCAGAGCGACATGTTCAAACATAAATGATTTATTAACAAGATATAATTTGTGAAATATTTTTTTTATTTGTATGTAAATCTTTTTATAGGAACTATTTATTTTTTACTCAAGTCAACGGCAATTTAAACGGTGAACAGAAGAGAAACGTCTTGATGGAAAAAAAATTAGAACATTTAAACTGAAATCGCGCGAATGTCTGGTTAAGCGCAAACCGCTATATCAATCAATATTGATGAAAGAATTGTTACGCTACAATCTTGATTGGAATATAGGTTATGTTGAATTTTAGAACTCGTTCAAGTGGAATTTTTAAAAGACGTGTTTTTTTCAATTAATTTATGGATTTGTGTCTATGTTTCTGGGGCATTTTTATTTCTTCCTGGAATCCATATATAATATAATATCAAGGCACATGGCACATTACCATTCAATCCAAAGCTCTTTGTATGATAATATAGGCTTATGACTAACTAATAAAATGTTCTCATAAAGACATTCTTGAAGAATTAATACAATTTTGGTTATATAACGTTTTCTCTAATATCATTTTATTGAGATCGAATGTGTTTTTTTCCGAATTGAAGAATATGATGGCAGATGAAAGCCTTTTATGCTGTTTGATATAAAAAAAAATATTTACTGATGATATAAAATTTGTCATGACATCAGAAATGAAAAATAAAATAAATACACCGCTACAAATTTTATGGTTAATTTTTTTTCAATACTTAACTCATAAGATAATTTAAGCGGAAGTATGCAAATATATTTTAGGGTGCATCGCACGTGAATGATTGAGAAGTCCTGACCTACCGTACGCTACCCAAGAGCCTTCCGACCTCTTACTGCATTAGATTGAAATTGCATATACTTTGTAGAAAAAATATTTTAAATAATAACACATTTTTTAGTACTTATTTCCAGAATATATTTTTGATCAGGACCGATTTTGCTCATCACGAGCATTATCAACTGGTGCCTTTCCATCAAAAAGTGACAGTTAACACCTCAAAAGTGAGATAAAGTATTCTTCAAAAAATTCCAATGGCATCCGAAAAAATAATGTTTGGATTCCCGGTTATGAACAGAGGCAGATTGGAAAGCTCGGAGCTTTAGTAAAACAATTTAGACAGTTGAAAATGTCACATGTAAAATAAAGGTATCTAATGTCCTTATAGCATGAAAACGTTCTAATTTGTTCACTTATGACCTATAACTAGTCAGGAGAACCCATACAAGTCATAATTTCACAATCGATTTCCGTATATTTACTTACAAATCGATCCGTATTGCATGTCACTTAGGTGGACATCTCTTATTAGATATTCAGTGCGGTTGAACAATGGAGGTAAATACATCTATATGCAATTGTGATATACATACATACTAGAAGCATTTCTATACGTATTATATGAAGGACAGTTACTTATCTGCGTACTTTCTGTAATTTATTTAATATCGATACGTATCGATAAATATCGCAAGGTTATAGAAGAAATCTCATATACTGCAAACTGATTGTAATACGAAAAATATTTGGAAGCTCTCGAGCGTAACAAGCAAAATGGTTGTTTATTTATTTTGCTCACTTCAAGAAAGCTGTGAGAGCTTTAAAGTGTGTTTTATTGCAAAACTGATAAAACAAAAAATGTATTCTGTAGAAAATTGTCGATTATGAATAGTTTTCAACTTTAATACATAATATTCTGGATGTGTAACTAGTGTTTTAAGGCAGCAATTCACACCAGTGGCCATAGATTATTTTTTTTCAAATATCGGGTCGTAACATGAAAATGTTTGGGAAACACTGTACTATATGACAAAAAAGGGTATACTACTACTGAGGTTCATGTTCTGGATCGAGCTTTGTAGTAAAAATAGTTTTATCTTTTAAATAAATAATTTTATTTTATCGATATCTTTTTCTGCTTTAATCAATCATGAATATTTATTCAAACAGCCCGTGTCCACATATGTAAATTTGTCTAAGTATTTTTCCTATGGTTAACTTAAAATTAAAATAATCTTCTCACCGTTTAGCGATCATAAAATACGGGATTCCAAGTTGGTTTATTAAAGAATATTAAAAAAAAAAAATTCTAGATATTTACTTTACAATAATGTATTGCTACCGTGCAAGAGAATGCAAAAAACGTTGCGTTGGTTATATTGCTTATTGTACAGTTCAAGAAAATTAGTGCAGTGTTACAATGAACAACACTGTATGTTATAGCACATCATTAAAACTCATTGACAAATCTCTCATTCTTTGTTTTACGTACTGGCTATCTAAAATAAACAATTGAAATTCAAAAAAGTTCAAATAAGTAAAAATTTGAAGCCCTGCATTGTTTCATGCACACTTTGACAAGGCAGCGAAAAATGAGTCAGAGACCGATTATTACGGTCAATTGAATGACGATGCGAAAATGTTCACGTGTTCGAAATTACACGTATACCGTAGAATGTATATAAAAATTGTGGGTTGATTGCCACAGGCAGACGCTACGTGTGCCTACTGCAAAGCGACACGTAACACAGTACAGATGCTTCCTTATGTGAAGTTTTCACAGCAGTTTAATTTTTTACATGCATGCTGACCGTGGCTCAGTTGTCACCTTTTGTCATTACCATTTCGAATAATAATTCTCAATTCAATCGCTGACTCTTTTATTTGAAAATATTTTATTTTTATATCGAGATTTCCTTCTAACAATGATGAACATATAGACGTCTTATACAACTAAACAGAAAATGACTTTACAAGAACTATGCCATTCGTTCTATCAAGATATTGTAATTCTTTTGGATTTGATGAGTATAGGAAATGACTAGTAGAAACTTATCACTATTCCTTCATTTGAAAGATCGAATGACTTCAAAAGAAATGTGCATCCACACATTCGAACAAAAATTCATAAATCAAATCCCACAGTTTTATCACATGATCAGAACTAGTTTCTTTCGACGCGAACGAATTCTGATCTGATCAAATGATAAATTTAAAAAAAAATGATACAAATTAAAAGCGTGGAAGCGGAAGTATATTAGTGTGTATTAATTTCGCTGACTAATTTATCACAAAAAAATACTGTGATACTTGTTATCGCGGTGAATTACCAGCGACGAACTCTGTTTACACGGTAAATAACCAATGCTGATAACTAGTCAGTGTTTATTGCTCATATAATCTCTCACTATATATAGAGATGCATTTTCATGAAAAATATTAATATAATTTAGGTAAAGTTATCATGTATGTCCGAAACATTGTTGCAATTCTTGAATAATTGCACATCTATTCTAACGATTCGTGCGCAACATTTTAATGCGGTGACATTTATAAGCTCGCCGAAGCGAAATTATAGCCGCTAAAGAAACTAAATTTACTCTTTAAAAACCATCTACAGTAGTTGAATAAGAACACACCGAAATACTGTTAACGTCTCAACAATTGAGACGGCTAATTGCAGTGCCTTGATTGATAATACTCAAAAATATAAAAGTATTATAAGTGCCGAAAATTTTGTGTACGAGCTAATTTTATGTTAAACATAGCTTGGTGTGTCCTGATTACTGCATAAAATTTTGAACATCAACGCTTCTGAAATAATTAATATTGAAATATTCCTTTAGTATGTCAGCAGGCAACAGGTTAATTGAATGTTTACTGAAATTACAATACGAGAAGTGGTATGTGAAGAGGCGAAGGGAAATTTATGTTCCAAAAACGGTCATGATTGCTCATCGAATATCTTATAAAAATTACAGTGGTAGTGAACCAATAAATGGTACAGTGCGCAAATGATAGTTATATTATAATACTTGGCGCACATTGTGAGTTAATAATATGTAATATAGTAACTTTGCAAATATAATCTGCGGCGAAGATGGCTGAAAAAACGAAACAAAACCAATTTGCTTCTTTGGTCGTGCCCTGCCAACTAGTTTGTTGACGGAAGAGCGTGCGATTTTTCAAATAGTTTCCGACAGCAAATAAGAGGCAATTAGATACTTTATTTCTAAAAAAAGTCGAATTGTGCTTTCGTTATGAGACTAGACAATAATTAAATTGGGTCACATTCATGTTTGTTTTCGTTCTCTTGCCAGATAATCAACGTCATAAGTGACGGCTTGTTTTTAACCATTTTTTACCAATAACATGTTTGTTGAGAATCGGAATTAACTATACAGACAAGAGGGTAGAAAATGTGACCATGGTCATCTTTCTATACAATGTTGCTACACTAACAAACTGCATACTGTAGGAGTTGAATGTAGCAAAGTGTGAGGTTCAGATCGTTACAAGGAATACATTTGAAATATTTATATACACATATGTAAAATTTGAATTATGAAAACTTTGTACGATTCCACATGTTTATTCCACGGGTTTCGCCTTTCGACATCTTCAGGCAATCTATCACACGAATGCAACAGAACTAATAATTCAAATTCGATATTGAAATTTCATCAAGGACCTTCAGTCGGTATCATAAATTACACATTTGTTTCAAAACTTTTCCGATTAAAAAAATAGGGTTTGAGTTATATTTATAAAACGATTAATTTCTCAAAAGCGTTTGTATATTTTGAATAAAAAATGACAGCTGCCGGTAAGTTCGTTTTCCACAAAATACCATAAAGTATTAGTCAAACTCAAATGACATAAAAAGACTTGAGTGGGTAGTGAGTAAATAAGCTCCTTCTTATTATACTTCTAAAAACTTTAGTGGTCTGCTATTGCAGCAATAGATAAATTTATATGTTATTGATAGAATTGGAATTAGTTTCATATGAATAATTTCATTATAACATTATACGACAATATTACGTTACAAGTGTTTACTTCGACGAGAAATTATTCAGTTTGTATTGTAGTTAGCTATGTTGACTTCACTCCGTCTCCTAAACTATTGCCACGAGAATTAGAATTAGAGTAACGAATCCTTAACTGTCATTCAAAGAGAATTTGTCTCCGAGTGAAAATATATACGCAACATAAATTTTGTCTTCACTACATTATTTTTGACGTAATTCATTTATCCACGAATGAACTTCTCAGGGGGAAAATAGAAAGTCGATACACACGATGATGACAGTAAAAAACACGAGAAAAATAATTCAGTTAGAATCAATTTGTAAGTCATTATCAAACTTTCAAATGTAGAGCACTTAAGCACATTCTAATGGAATATCGAAATAATACCTCAATGGATTTTTTAACTGCAAAATTGGTAGATTTGAGGTTATTGATTCACAGATATTTACGACGGAAAAAAATAGATTTTTTTCACCTATGTAATACTATCTAGAACAGTGGTTGTCACGTGCGGCTACCAGAGGATTTTGCTGCGACCACCAACAGTTTTATAGTAAATATTGATATTTTAAAAAATGTGTTTTAAGAAATGAATTTGTAAAATTATTATTATTTTAAAATTGATTGAATAAACCTCATCTAAACATCATAAACATCATCCAGCATTTAGTCGAGTTTAAGTAAAGGACCGCTTTAATAATAAAACTGTTCACAAATTTTGGTCGAAGTTATACGTTGACCATGAATCAAATCAATATAAAGAATTAACGACAATTTCTTTATTAATTTTGTCGATTTTACCTACAATTGTATATTGTGAAAGATTATTCAGTGTAATGCGCATTATATAAAAAATAAATATCGAAACTATTTTTATCACATTTGGTGCGGCCACGAGACATTTCCATATGATAGCTGATGTTTATAATGCGGCCACAGTGAAATTTCACGTGAGAACCACTGGTTCAGAACGCATTCAGTATTCAGTAATACATGATTTTCATTAAGTGATCCGTTAGGTAGAACTGATAATATACGTATTGAACTTAATAATCGATTGACTCATTTAACTTTTGTTTCATTTGTATTTTTTTGTCAAGATTGAGATATAACGGTAATTGAAAGAACTTGACTTTCATAATAGATAGATACATACAGTCAAAAAGAGGTTGGCAGCTTTACGCTTTACGATACTATAGATCAAAATCCATTTTGTATTAAAAATTATAGTGTGGATATTTTGATTCTTTAAATAATTTTATGTACTCGTTTATCGATGCTGATTTAAAATAGGCAACATCGGTTTTGATTTCCATTAATAATGCAAAACCGTCACGCGAGGAGATATGACGTTGCGAAACCCTTTTAAAACAACTGAACTAGTCGCTAAAATCAGCCGACACCTGTCAGAGGCAAACATATTTTTACGTGATTTATGAATTTTTATCGGCTATTCTATTTGCGTTTCGGTAAAATGTAATAAAACAACATTCATATAAAAATTCATTGAAAGCCTCCAGTCTAGGAAGCACTGATCTATGTAGTAAGGAAGTTCATACGAGACTTCTTAATGCCACATTTTTTTGGAAAGCCTGGTAATTTGCCTTATACGACACTCCCTCACAGTACTTCAGTATGTTCATTTCTGCATGCATTTAATGAGTCATAATTGACGCGTTCATAATCTTGATGTACAGTGTTGGCCTATACGTTAACATACCTCATAAAGCTCTTCATTCAAACCACCATGGTCAGTAACGATTTGACTAGTCCATTGCTTATGAGATAATACTTTGATTGTCTCTATTCGCCAATTATAGATCCTACATCATTTAATTGACCAAATGAGCGATTTCGAAAGTTTAATTGATTTAAAAAAAGACTTTCAGTTGCATTGCATGGATCGTAAATCTAGTGACGACATGGTGCTTTCACGTCAGATCATACACGCATATAGAATGAGGCTATCTGTAATTTTGAACATTTTCAAGGAAGTGTATTAAATTGATTGAGATGTGTAATAGGATCCTTACATCATTAGTTGCGGATAAATTTTTAAATTATATTACTGATGACCTCGATCTATTGACGGTGTATTTATTTTTGTATATTAAATTAGAAATAACCACAGCTGTATGATGAGCGGTTGAAACAAGGAAACAAACGAAAGATATACTAAAATTGGAATTACAATATTCATGCAGCATAATTCGAGAGAATTATGAAATAGTTTTTCTATTTTGAATGTGTTGTATTTGAGCTACCATTAAAAGTCGCTGGTTAGCTTTGTATTGTAAATATTACAGTTAATGCATATCACTTTTAAGGTTTTAACTATAATTTCTTAGTGGAAAGACATGATGCTTTTAATAATAAAAACACGCTTTCAATACTATTTCCACAATTTATTTTGATAATACGATGAACGAAACTGGTCCAGATAATACAATTTATTATACACTATTAAAATTTGTTTTCATTTATTAAAAATAATGAATTTAACGTAATATATGTGTTTAATCATTATCTCTTGTATACATCGTCCATTTAATCCAGGTGCAGTATACACGTAAGAACAAATGAACAGTTCAACTAGTCAATGTATAAATTAACTACGGAGACGTAGCATTTTTCGAAAATATAAAGATAATCACAGGTCCACGTACAGTGTTTCCAATCGTGTTTTGTGCATGTCAAACGTATTGAATATATTGTATCATCCGCATTTGCATGCACCCTTCTCAGATTTTTTTAGATTAAATTATAAAATAATGTATTTAATGACGTAACTTTATAATTGTGACAT
The DNA here is from genome assembly GCA_028555115.1 of Himalopsyche japonica. NCBI lineage: Eukaryota > Metazoa > Arthropoda > Insecta > Trichoptera > Rhyacophilidae > Himalopsyche > Himalopsyche japonica. The sequence goes on along the minus strand of JAHFWJ010000578.1, from coordinate 805,735 downwards.
TATGACATTAATGTCATAATGTGCATTCACTTCCTCGTATTATTTTGTGATGTAGAGAGTTATTGAATAACAAATAGTTCTCAAAGAACCACTACTGTTGACATGCTCCATAAGCACATTCCACTCTGGCGCTAAGAAGTATTTAATCCAAGCAACGGCAAAATAAATTTGAGATATTGCATTTATTGCCATTCATCGTTGAATTAATTAATATCGTGCGATAATTTATTTGCAGAAATAGGAAATATTTATTGATAATATGCACTTTGATATTTTTACCTTATTTTAATTTCAAATATATTTTAAAAAGTAGTTTCAATCCAAATAAAAAATTCTATTGATATTGTAATACCAAATTAGTTGTATCATAATTTTTGTGAACAAAATTTATCGCTTTTTATTAAATTTAAAACCAAAATAACTTAACACGGTGAAAAAGGACTTGTATTTGTCTGTTGAACAAATGAAAGTCCTTTGCCGCTCCTCAGACCATTGCGGAAGGCTAATGCATTTCTGTGATAAATCATCTCCGGCCAGTATTTAAGCTTACTGAAAGTGGTGCCTGTTAAGTTTAATTTAAATTTTAGTTTTTCTCGTTAGTACGATATAAGCTAGATTATATATAATTAAGTAAATTTACGTCTAAGCATACTTCTGACGATGTAGTGAGCCGAAATAGCTATCGACTATATCGTATAAAATTTTGTAGAACTAAAACACATTGCTATTTTTTCTCCGTGTTATAATGGAGTTCTACTAAGTAAATGCCAATTTAATCAATCAACTAAATAGCTCGTTTAAAACAAAAAAAAAAATACTGTCGATATACAAATACTTATATAACGTTGAATAATAGAAATTTTCATCGATGTTGCAATTAATCCCGCACTAACGGCATACTGATATTTAGTGGGCTCCGATATGAATAATACGTTGTAGTTGAGTAATTAAAACAACAGGGAAATGCAATCGATAAAGCGCAGCAAGCTTGATGCACTGAGCATACGCCCCGCGCACCATACCCTGAATGACCAGCCTCCAGCATCACGGCGATATTGATCGTACAGCGCATGATCCGACACTAACTTGGCCGCGTAACCTAGATGCACCGAACAACGTAATATATGCAATCAACAAGTAAGTAATTGTACTAGTTCGATGAACCGTGTGTGAGTTCATTAATAAGCCACCTGTCGGAAAAACAAACCAAGTGATATTTAAAGTTTTCATTTTTGCGCACAATTAGAACTCCATTATAAGACGGTGAAAAAATAGCAATGTATTTTAGTTCTACATTTTTTTTTTAAGATATAGTTAAACGCCATCGTCAGAACTATGTTTTTAACGTACATTTGCTTGTCAATATATAGCTGTGTATAAAATGTACACAACACATCTTCTCTTATGTTTTAACAACCCAGCTTATATCATTTATGATATCGACTGAAGGTACTTGATGGAATTTCAATATCAAATTTGAATTGTTGTAATTTTGTACGATTCCACATGTTTTGTCACAAACGATCCGGGTTTCGACCCTCGGCATCTTCAGGTATTCCATCACACGGCATCCGTGTGATGGAATACCTGAAGATGCCGAAGGGCAAAACCCGGGTCGTTTGTGACAAAACCAGCTTATATCGTGCTAGCATTTGAAATTGAAACTCGATTTCGATATACTTGTCGTAGCAAATTCTCTACCCACTGTACCACCGTTTTTTTTTAAATTCCCATCACTAGTCTGAAGCATTGGTTTTCAAAGTGTCACTGATGGTGCACGGATTAATACGCCGAGAAATCGCGTTTTAATGTCCGTTAAGAATAGAATAATTTAAGCAGAATTAAATAATCATCTAAAATATGTAAAACTTATTCCCATGAATGTTGCATTGACGTCAATGGATTCAAGATTCCATAAAATTATTTTAAATATGCAGTAACAAATATCATAACCATATTTTTTCTGATCAAGCAATAATTACAGCCAATTTATAATCAAACACGAAACTTTCGCAACATATTTATTCATAAATGTGTTCAAAAATATTTTAGTATGTGTACAATTGTTAAATATTACTGATAGGGCATGTATGTAAATCAATGACTTAAAACGGTATCTATCTAAGACGTTTTTCTTAAAATTGATAAAAACATGTTGGTCATCTTAAAAGGCAATTTGTTTATGGTCAGCGGTTCTGTTCTCATGTTAATTAGTCGCTAAAATTAACAAATCCTAGGCTATTGATGGTTAGCCTACAACACTCGTTTTATAGATGATGCGCGAATTTATTTTGGGTGTCATGCATCGCTTTCGGACAATCGTCAACGAGGAAGTGCGTTTGTGTAAAGAATAAGCGAAAACTACGAAATAAAATAAAATCCACGTATAAGTAAAATTTGTACGTGAACTCGTTACTCGGACAGTCTGGGCAAATATTCAATCAATTTAGAACCCTATTATAGATCGTTTGTAAATTAGAATGAAGAGTATGTTTTGTATAACGTTGCAAAAGCAATGAATTTATAAATTGTAAATTTTGCACCGTATAATAATATATAAATAAATAAAAACAAAAAAAATGGACTGTTTGAAACTGATAACTGAACACTTCTGGCGATTGTAGAATATAGCGATAGCCTATCTAACATAATTTCTCTTGACGTCCTTTTGTGAAACTTTATCATCGGCGTTAAATAATTTAAAAACCAACCAAAGAAACCGGCTGATTGTTTAAGTTAATAACGCTTCCTTCGGTTCTAGATTGAAACTTAAAACGCTCGAGACACCAACATCGAACTATCGATGCAACTTAGCAAAAAAAAAAACAATAATTTATGATTTCGACCGAGGGTGCTTAACAGAATTTCGATATAAAATTTGGTACGATTCCAGATATGTTGTCACGAACAACCCGCCTTTCGCCTTTCGGCAACTTCAGGCATTCATCACTCAATTCTTAGTGAGATAAAACGCATGAAGATGCTGAAAGGTGAAACCCGGGCCGTTAGTGACAAAACATGTGGAATCGTATAAAGTCTTATCATTTCACAAAAATCAATAATAATTCTGCAGTGATGCAAAATACATTTACGCCGAGCGTTATGATTTTTGTATATATTTTATATGTGAGTATGTGTCACGTAAAATTTCTCAAAGTTGAGCTACTCACAATGAGACATTTTGATTAAGAATTTGACAAGCCCTGTTTTAGGTTGTATCTGCAACAAAATAAGTCATTTGTTCACAAGCACTGTTTTTATAGTATAAAATTTGTTGGTGACTGAGAACGATGATTTATGATCATTCAATTACATAAATGTTGTCAGTAGTAATGAATTATAATAATGATCGATGCCGTCAATCCACTGAGGTAGATAATACTTAAAGAAAATCATCATATATATATATATATACACATACATACGTTACAGGCTTTATCACTACGTGAAGGTAGATAGATTAAAACAAATGGATACACATATGAAAGGATTACAAGGAAAACATGTCGTTAAAATAGCATCGATACTAAATCATTACAGGAATGACTCATTCATAGAATCAGACTCTGTTGTTCTCTCTGATTATTGACTCTTTCCTTCGATTCGAATCTTTGTATGCCGATATAATTATCCTTCATTTAAAACGGTTCTCGTTTTGTCGTGTTCGTGCCACCCAACACGTATCATTGATTAACTTCAAGATAAGTGAATCGTATGGTGATCTTTCGGTTTTAGTTAGAATGAGCAGCGATTCATTTGCTCTCTCCTTCTTTCGCGTTAATAATACAGCATTAAAATAAGAAAACAAATGATTCTATTAGAACACGAAACAAGTGAGTGTGTAAGAATTACGAATCTCTAAAATATCAGTACTGTGATGGCAAGCGGTTATAATTGTTTTTTTTCTTAACTTATTTCAGTTTTTTTTTTCATAACCCGTTTCAAATTGGACATTCTTTAATTTGGCAAAAAAATCAGGACTGTAACGTGTAACTAAAGATGTCACGTCTAACCATCTAACCTTTCAGACTGATTTCCAAACGTTCTTCTAAACAATTATGTAAACAGCAGTTGTAACCGTATGCGACCGCAGTTCTGATATACTGTTCAAACATTTTTACAAATAAAATAATTTTTCTAACCCCTTTTATCTTATCTACGTTTTTAGAGACAAAGCGTACAGTCAGTAAATATCTATGTAGATAGCGTTTCGGTGTCAAATCAGAACAGTGACGACACAGTTACAAAACAAGAATTATTATATTTAACATTTATTTAATTTGTTGTATTTATTTTTACTTCATATAAATGTACAATAGATAGCACAGCATTGTAATTACGTTTATTTTTCTCTTATTCTGTTGATTTGTCACTGTTCTGATTGGTTGATGTTCGATTATTTTAGATCATATCATTATAATAAGAGTGTATTTTTTACTCAAGTACTGGGACTTTTTGTCATCGTTTTGAAATCTTCACTTTCAAGGCGTAGCGTAGATTGTCTCCGATGCAATATAGCACGATTGATAAAAATGTATTTCAGCATAGATGCCGCTGTTAAGGGTTTACGAAAAATATTATATTTCTACACATCTAACTTGTTGATTCTGAAAACTTAGTATTTGTTAAACCAATGGTAGGGAACCTGCGACTTTTTTTTAATGATGTTTTAAAATTACATCTCGAGTAATTCACATTGTAAATTACGAATAATCATGTCAATGCAGGGGTTTGTAAACTTTTTCTCAACTGCGGCCTTGTATTGATATCTGATAAATGAATACGGCCTTCGGAAATAAAAAGGTCCCTCACCCCTGCATTGGATATTATCACTGTTTGTAATTTCTGTAGATGCATGAAGTTTTAAGCCAAATATTTATTATTCAACAAAGAAAAAGAAACACGATTCTAAGTGTTACAAAACTTCAAATGCGTGGAAAGTGTTCACATTATCGAAGTATAACCTTCATTTGATAAGAAACAATCTAATGAGAAAAAAACAAATAAGGGAATATTTGTGTTGAGAGAACAACGAAACCCATGTACTAAACAACAATACATAATAGCAATCATATAGTTTGAACAATATCTGAGTTGTGTTTAATAATCCCACGATCTATGAAGTATGCACAAAAATAAAACGCGAACGTAGTATACAAAGATAAAAACACTAAGTTCATTGCTGGCACGTATAATTAAGATGGAACAAAAGAAACGTGTGAATTTATAGTATCAGGGTTAAAAAACATTTACAAGTGACCCTTATTAATTTGACATTTGTTCACGCGTACACGCAAGCGATGTTGACTACTGAATTTGATCGGAAATGTAAGAATAAAACTTTTTGTCAATTTTGACGTTGTAGAAGTAAAATATTAAACAGTATATGATCGATTTTATTTGATAACACGATCTTAAATGGGTCGATGGCAAAACAACGAAACAACGAAAAGAAAAATAAAACACATAATATTTTTTTTAATCAAATATATGATATGTATTTGTATTTTTTTCAAAGCTCACATTACGTCCATAAATACAAAATATAACGTGTCAATTATGAGTATTGAATAAATCAATTTTTGATTGATTGAAGGATTAAAATATTTGTATTATCATCGTGTCGTATATGTATTTAATTTATAAAGAATACGACAAAAACTTTGTCAATATTATTTCCCCATTCGTTGTTTGTCGCCATTATGATTTGCCATGTTTCGCGAGCGGGGCTTACAGCTTTACGTGAAATTTTCTTTCGATTTCTCTTAGTTTCCTATCTGTGAAATTTTAATGATGTACTGAAAACTAATGTTACATCAAATATGTTTTCCAAATTTTATTTACTCATTCGCTAAGAATAATGTATACGTATACGGGATTGGAAAAGGAGTCGATGTTTTTTATCAGTGCTTATGCCAACAACACGACTCTGCCAAAAAAAGTTAAATTTTGTTTAAGGTTTTTTTCCTACCTTTCCTATTTATGTGCGTCAAAATAAAAATCAACCAACCAATCCCAACAAATAGCCAAAATTCACGATATTGAGACGCAAACGACGATGATTTATTTTTTGTTGTTCATTGAGATATTTTTCAAAGTCGTCCTCTAATAGAAAAGTAGTCAAAGTCGCTCGTTTTTCACGACCGGCCATAACACCGCGATTTCACGTCTACGACTATGTACATAACCATTTTACATTTGAACAGGGTGTTAAATATTTGGCGACAATACGAGTCCAAAATAATTTCATATTTTAAAATTAAAATTCAAATCATAAATAACAATAGAATTTATGAAATTAATATGAATATGCTAATTCTGTATAAAAAAAAACAACTTGTATTTTTGTATACCGTATTCGTTAGGGGTTATTCGTCTATTTACGGATGTCTCCTGCTCACAAAAACTTGTGACGACAGAATCATAACTTGAGCACGTATGGGGATCGGGTATAAATATTATCGTTGTACCGATAATATAGTATAGAATAGTGGTACTGACGTATAATTTTACTGTAGCCACATTATTATCATCAGCGGCCCTACGGAAATGTTTCGTGGCCGCACCCGTATGTTTGCAGCATTATTCCGTATCAATTCTCTCCGTATGCAGAGTATAGTCAGTGTCAGTAAGATCATACGCACATTAGGCGGCAGCCTCCTTTCCTCCGCCGTCTTTCGAATCTTAAAGAGCCTCAAGAATAATTCAAATACAGCCCAGAATTTTTATATTCCGTCCGAATATATTTTAATAACAATAATATGCATACCAAAAATATTTATTTTGTTGAATAAATAAGAAATGCAATGATTTCAAATTTATGCTTTCTTTGCAACACTTCGAAGTTCATACTAAGATATATGTGATCACAATGATTACAAAAAGATTTTTTTATGTAAGTTATATAACAATCTAATGATTGAATTGAAATTCACTTGGTAGTACTCCATTATAACACGGTGAAAAAAATAGCTATGTATTTTAGTTCTACAAAGTTATTTTTTAAGATATAGTTGATAGCTATTTCGGCTCACGCCATCGTCCGAACTATGCTTAAACAAATAATTTTGTAGAACTAAAATACGTTGCTATTTTTTTCACAATGTTATATAAAAATCTTTAAAAAAGTAACTATACCGCCACTGTATGGTGAAGAAAGCAGAAAACACAGTTAAAATATTAAATTAACAAAGAATATGATGGTAATAATAGGTTAAGAAAAACATTCTGCCACTCAGGAAACATTATTATTCAACTAGACGTTTTAGTAGCGAAGGGAAAAAAATACAATGAAGTAATAACCAGAAGAAAGAGAATGTTTACGAGTGGATTTTTTTGAGTATTTTATATCGATTACTTAGTATGTTAACTCAAGGTTCGTGCTAATATTCAATCTGACGCCATGAAAAATTGTTTTTTTCATAATTCAATTTTATGAGAACACGCCATACTAAAAATATTGTAGGAGACTGAGAAAAATATGAATATATTCTATATCATATTTGATATTCATAACAAATTATCGCATGGGCAGAAGTGTTTACGTCACGTCGGCACAATTTAATATAGGATAAACGTTATCACTTTGAGCGTTGGTTATTTTTGTAACGTAGTGTGATCATTGTGAAAAACACGCCATATACCTGATATGAGGTTTAAATAAGATCTGTAATGTGATAACGGAGAAATATCTAAATAGCTAATTGCCGCACCACAGTACAATGTTATATATTTGTAATATTATAAGAAGGTACATCGACACCAAATCGAATTTCCTGTTTGTATGCGTATGGAAAAAAACTCAATTTTAGTTCAACTTTGTTTTGAGGAAATAATTCTCACGAGCTTATATCCAAAGATGCGCTGAAAACAATTTTTTGATATTCGACTATCAAAGACTACTAGTATTCGAATATTTATTTTTTTAGTTACGGCGAGACATATTCTACCAGCTGTGTATAGTTTTAAATAAACATAATTAATTATATTATGATACAATACGATAATTTTATTAACCAATTGGTTAAATAAAACCTTATTGATACGAAAAAATAATTGTCTAATATTCAATTGAAGCCGACTTCTCAGAATATAAAAAATCTGCAATTTAAATATTAATTTCTACATTAAACAAAAAGTTTACTGCCAGTAAGTAATGCCAGAAATCTCACCAGGTTGTTACTAAGTACAACCGTGACAATGTTTTATGTTCAGTATTACGTGTCTTTTGAGATTAAAGTAACTAAATATGTATCGATTATATTTTAATAAATCAATACAGTTATCCGTTATGGTTCGTGAACAATAATTATTATCAAATGTGTCCACCAACAGTTAAAGAAACCTGAAGACCAAAAATGCATATCTATAACGAAAAATGATCATTTCATGAGCTGAAATGTTAACTAATTTTCAATCAAAAAATTTCATTTTATATTACTATTTTCATAATAAATTTTATGATCAGGGCCGGTTTCGCTCATAGCGAGGATTATCAACTGGATCAGAATATTATCAGTTGATAATGCTCGCGATAAGCGAAACCTTTCCACCAAGAAGTCACAGCATATTAAAAGTAATCTCACGAGCATTCGGCAAGTGGTACTGTATTTATAACATTAATCATGTTTAGTGTATACTTATTCCGTTAACGAAGGTGTTAAAAATGTTGTAAAAAGCTTCATAACGATGAAGAAAAAAACTGTTGTTTCCAAAGAGTAACATTAATCAATACTATTATTATATTAGTGAAATTGCGCCACAGCTAAAGAGGGTCATTCTCCTCTTTTCTCATTATATAATATGGCAGTATATTTGTCATCGATGACACAGTGATAATTTGCGAATCCAACTTTCATTATTCCACGCATTTACATAAAAATAATAAATGTTCATAAAATAACAGTAAAATCCGACTAATGCGACAACTTTCTTTCAGATTTCTGAAAAATTAATTTTTATTGCCAGTTTTATTTTTAACATAAAAACCGGTTTTCTCAGGCATTACTATAAAAAGTAATGTGTTAGACAACATAGATTTGTAGAAAGTGAAATTTTGTTTATAATATATTTAAGGTGCTTATAGCTGTATGTGTAATGACTTGCATATAATTATACACACAGTGAAACCCCAAATTATAACCGCGGCCGCAAATCGCACCAATTTTTCTTAGCTATTTCACCCATTCAACTTTGAACGTGTTGAAAACCTTCGCAGAGACTTTCTCTGTCACAAAGACTGAATTATTATCAAAATTCAATTATTTAGTAAACATGAAAAAATATTATTGTTTTTCATATTATATATGGTCTTTCAATAGGGATGATTAAAATTTATTAGGTTATTGCAACCATGTTGTGACATATGTAAAATTTCTTGTCAATCGTTTAATAGACGACGGCAAATCACTATGGAAAGTTAAAGCGTTGAACAAAATGTCAAAATAATTAATTTTGGATGTAAATTCTGCACGAGTGATTTGGAGGCATGGAACTGGCCATTGATCGATTTCATTGCCATCGTGAGATTTAAAGCTTTTAAACTTCTTCCTTTGGGGCTATTTAAAATCGAATGTCTTTGCAAATAAGCCACTAACACTTGACACTTTCAAAGTCAACATAACAAGCGCTATCCAACAGATTCAGCCAGATTCACGCGACAAAGTTATTAGAAAATTATACCTTCCAAATAAATACTAATAAGCAAAGCCGCTGTGGGAATTTGCATGACATTGTATTCCACATTTTTACATCATAAAATACACTTTAAATGAAAAAAAAATAGTGGATACCTTACACACAAATTGTTTTATTTACATTTCAACAAATTTCGAACACTTCTATTGAAAAACCCTGTACATAAAAGATGGCTTCGATGAATACGCTATGCTGTATGCCAATTTTCAATACATCTAAGTCGCGCCGAAAATTTTACTTGCCAAAGCTAAAATGGTTAACGTCGATCTTGTAACCGAAAAGTCAACACTCTCACGCGTTCGGGATTTCTGGTTACAAGGGATCGAATCCCTGTATCGATACAAATTTTATTTCAATTAATTTATAGGTCCGTGTTCAAATGAGAGAATTTTTGTGATATTTGCATCTTCCATTACATTATAAATGACATCTTTCTATGTCTCCTCTCTACGAAAAAAGAGAGATAATACAACTAATTAAAAACAGTTATGGGAACAAGATTTATGCTGAGATTATCCACGAGTTTCATATGGTCCATATTTAGATCGGATATAGTAGAAAGAATGAAAACTCTGTTTTATGATTTCCGTTCCCGCCGATTTTATTTTGATTTTGAATCGTGCCTAGTTATTTCTATCGATTTTTAGTTCTATCGTTTGGTAAAACACATAAATTTAATTAAATTAAATAGCCAAGAACATAAAATATCAATTAATGTGAAAAAAATACGCACGCATTTATTTATATACGTCATTATTTTTCTATTCCTAAAAGATGACACACAGATGCAACAGAACTGACCAATAGAATGCATGAAGATGCCGAAAGGCGAAACCCGGGTCGTTAGTGACAAAATATGTGAAATCGTACAAAATTGTAACAATTCAAATTTGATATTGAAATTCCATCAAGCACTTTCAGTCGATATCATAAATTTGTTTCACATGTTTAATATATTTATTTATTTATTATTATGCTTAAACAACGTTGCCCACGATTGCATAATTTATGTGTATTCAGGTAGTAACTAAGAAAAGCGAGATACACCATGAACTACATATTTACCAGTTGACCCAGAGAATGATCCGTTCCAGAGTCGAAATGACGGTATTGGCAACTGTCATAGATCATTACCCGCGTAAACCACACTAGTGATAATATTATCGAAAGCTTTACAATTCGACCAACAGATGATCAAATATAAATATCAATAGTCATAGAGATACAATGCGAAGTAAGAGTTCAAATATAATGCATTAGTAGTCGTAATACAAACGTGCCGCCTTCATTTGTTTCACGTGCGAAAATAACTTGTTTTTTTTTCGTCAGTAATCCTTGGACGAGAGACATCGAACGTGACCGCCGTGCAACTACGGCATTGCTATGACGGCCATAGTAGATTTAAAAATAGCCCAAAGCCGAAATAATTGACAATTTGATTTCGACCAAAGTTTGCAAATACAATATACGGCTTTAGACACCGGCGCTTATACATGGGATCGGGAGTTTTGTATGCTTTTAAACGAGGCGGTTTCTTTTAATGTAAATAACCCATCTAAATGCTCCCGAGAGGGTACGAGTCTATCGCTGGGTATATTTGAAAATAGCTTTATTTTTATAAATGTACATTTTTTGTATTTGGCTTCAATTCTGATATATAAGCAATCATTAATTATGTAAATAAAATTGGGTGGGATTGAACAAGTTTGATAATTGTTACATGAAGGGGAGAATTACAAAATAATTGTTGGAGTTTTTGCGAACAATGGTTACAATCAAATATTCTTTCATATGATCTACAATATCTTTTTATTCAGTTGTCGTTTCTTGAATGGATCTGAAAAATCAGAAAAATTTTAAAAAAATACCCACCGCATTGCGGATTGCAAAATACAGAAAAAGTTGACGACAGCTATTGTTCTTGGAGAGATTTAAATATAATGCTTTTCACACCTTTTAATTAAAATGTAATTTTATTAATATTTTAGTATGTTATTGGGAACGAATACTATAGACCGCATTTTGTTTTAATTCGAGCACCTTCTCAAATACATTTTATTTTTTCAAAAAACTACGTATGGCAGAGTTTAACGTCGACATCTATAGTTTGTAATGTAACGATGCGATAAATGATATTTTAATACATGCAATTTCGTTACAATTTTTGAAAATGCGAAAATCATCTGTTATGTTACATATGTGTTATGCCAGGGGTTTTCATGTGTGGCCACCAACAGTTTTATAGTAAATATTGATGTTTAAAAAAAAGTATTTTTAAAAATTAATTTGGAAAATCATTATTATTTTAAAATTGATTGAATGCACCTGTATCTAAAACCAGCAATTTACATACCGTTGAATGTAAATATAATGCTTTTCCCATACCGTTCACTGGCTGATCAATGTGTCTGTTACTCTATATAAATCTACTGAAAAGTATTGTCACTATCACAAAGATTCAATCTATATATATATATATATATACATAGCATATCTTATAGCGTATTATTGAATACGGTTTGATAGACCAGTAGTTCTCATGTGCGGCCACCAACAGTTTAATAGTAAATATTGATATTTAAAAAAAATGTGTTTTTACAAATGAATTTGTAAAATTATTATTATTTTAAAATTGATCCAATAAACCTGACTTAAGTGAAGGACCGTTTAAATAATAAAACTGTTGAAAAAATTTGGTCGGAATTTACCTTGAATCAAGTCAATATAAAGAATAAACAACGATTGCTTTATTAATTTTGTCGATTTAACCTACTATATTGTGAAAGATCATTCAGTGTAACGCATTTTATTCAAAATAAATATCAAAACTAATTTTATCACATCTATTGCGGCCAAGAGACATTTCCACAGGATCGTTGATGTTTATAATGCGGCCACAGTGAAATTTAAAGTCACGTGTTACAATAGATGCGTTGCCCAACTATTCTGTAGAACCGTGGAGTGATGTGCGTTTCAGAGGTTCGCACACGCTAATGTACGCGACTGGACGGCTGTGTTAGGGCAGACCTTCCATTTGATTCCGAGGTCAAGATACACCGCCTCTGTTCTGTTACGTTATTACATCAACAGCCTGCAGTCAGTCGATGACCTAAAATACGCCATTTCCCATTGCCAAGAATACCGTTCGGATATCGTTGACACAGTTACCTAAATACAATGCGAATTGCGTGATATAATTTGTATAAGCGGTTAGATTTGGTATGAACAAGACTATTACAATTTGATAGTCTAATTGATTATGAAAACTACGATGCATCGGTAGTATTTAAATGGCGGTACCATGACCTATGGACTAGGGATTCCAACTCGGATATCCGGATATCCGAATATATCCAGCCCTTTTTCAATATTCGACAACCGGATATTTGGGGAAATATCCGGAGAGTATTCGTTATAATTTTTAATGAAATATTTTATCGAGCATTTTCGATAATCAAATAAAAATGAGGCCATTTCTTTAGCACAAAGTATTATTAAAAGAGCAGCTGGAAATCAATAGACATCAACTATCACAAAGGATTCTTAACGAACTAACTAATATATCATTTAGTCCACTGATTTGCTTGCGTAATAGACCATTTCCGTGCCAGGTGTAAACTTATTGTCATAGCCGCCTTTTGTTTCATTTACAATTTTTGAAAATTTAGTTTTACTGTCAGAAAGTAACAAGCTAGGCCGTTAAAACAGGAGAGAAGATGTATTGTGTACCTTTTCTACACAGCTGTATATAGATAATCAAATGTTAGTTTAAGCATAGTTCTGACGATGGCGTGAGCCGAAATAGCTATCAATTATATTTTTTAAAAATAATTTTGTAGAACTAAAATATAATACATTGCAATTTTTTTCACCGTGTTATAATGGAGTTCTACCAAGTGAATGCCAATTCAATCAATTATTAAAAGAATTCATCCAAATTTGTTATCTAGTAATGATGAAATCTCTGAGGACTTCTAACAATAAAACTAACATCAACAGCAACGGAACGAGTATTCTCGGCAGCAGGAAAAATTAAAACTAAATTAAGATCAAATTTAAAATATGATACATTTAATACACTCTTATTTTTAAAATATGAATTGTTAAAAATCTGTATAAATTGACTTATATTACAAATGAACTCGTTTTTAATGTATTATTTAGTACATAAATTTATATATGTAGTGATGTTTTGTTATTTTCATACATATCCGGATATCCGGATATATCCGGATAGATTTAGTTTTACTATTCGATAACCAGATAGTTGAAAATGACGAATAGTTGGAATCTCCACTATGGACAGATACACACTTAGAGTTAAGAACATATTTTTTTAATACAAATATATATTTTTTATGACGGAAAAAACAAAGTGACTATTTAAATACAAATTAGTTTTTTTATCATGTATGCATCGATTTTTTTAAATATGTCATGAGAGCATTAATTCTGGGGAAGGTTAATGCCAAGTACTGATTCGGCCGTGATTTGCTACGTTTCTTATCAGTGCCTTCTTAAACATCAAAATCTAATTTCAATAAGTATTGGAACTGCTTTATAAAACCTGAAATGTTTGTTGAGTAGCACACCTAGAAGGCAAATATATATTATTAATAATATCGTATACAATTAAGGAAGAAAGTAGTGTCGCTAGATTTTTGGTTTACGACAATAAAACACTTATTCTACAACTAACTACTCAAAGTTGAACTCATCTAATGGTCTGTCAATATATCTTGGCCGCCGACGGAGTTATGTGAGAATCGAAGCTTAAATAGTTAATCTATACTTGTGAAGAGAATCTACTATTTATAGTTTTCAATCGTGAGTTTACAAGTGTTATAATAGTTTTTATTATGAGTTGAAATAAATACGTTAGGCAATGTGAAAATTTTATGAGAATGCAAATGAGGTTATTTTTAAAGGCACTTCTGTGAATACGGCAAGAGTTAAAAAAATAATTTATGCTTCTGATCATTTATACTACGAAACTCATGGTGGTTATAACAGGTAACGTATTACAATAGCATAGCTTCCATGAGACCGGACAACTTATAATGTGCGATCAGTGAGACTGTCCTACATCTGTCAACGCACTCCAATGGACAACATATTATTATAAACTATGAAGCATTAATACTGTGCATTTAATGCTATGTATGCAAATAATGCTATTGGCATTATAATACAATTCTTTTTAATGGCAATTAGTACAGTAATTAATGATAATTTCACAGATTTTATTTCAGCCCTGCCTATCACCCAAGACCCAGCGCAAGAAACCGGTTATGATAATATCGAGATTGAATTCAGTCGTTAACAAATTTTTGTCAAAGGTATGTGACTAGTGATTGAGTACAGTTCTCTAGAGCGCCAATTATCTAAACAACCGAAGATTTGAGCGATATCAGCGAAAGTATATCTCATTTTGGTATTTAATTATGTTTACATTGTCTTGCAAAATGGTGCAAAATTAACATTTTGACACGGTGAAAAAATAGCAATGTATAATAGTTCTACAATTTTTTTATAAGATTATTTGATAGCTATTTCGGCTCACGCCATCGTCTGAAGTATACTTAAACGAACATTTGTTTATCTGAATATAATTGTGTAGAAAAAGTACACAATACATCTTCTTTCCTGTTTTAACGACCTAGCTTATTTCCTGCTAGCAATAAAACTAAAAAAAAAATGTAAATAAAACAAAAAGGCGGCTCTTTATCAATAAGCTTACATATTGCCCGGAAATGGTTTATTGGATGGGGATGGTTTATTACGGAAAAGCCCTTTGCAATGGCTTGAGGAGTGGCGACAGACATACATAAGTTTGTTCGTTAAGAAATTCTTAACGAACAAAAGTAAATGCCAATTCAATCATTTTCGTCGTTGGTGAATATACTATAATAAAAAATATTAAGCCACGTAAATTGTAACATTTTTTTCAGCAAATGACGTATTCATATACGTGTTACATGCTTGTTGAAGGGAAAAATGGATTCTGAAAAATAATATATCGTCCACAAAATGTCCAGATGGTATTAAGGCAGGTTTACTCTACGTCCCAAGTATAACTGAAAATGTTTTGTTTAACCTGATTCAGACGAGCGTCATCTAGACATGCCAACCGATCACGTGCCAAAAGGACGAGCGTTATGTATGTATACCGCGCTTCATGCCGAATTCTGAACCTTAACATCACAGTAAATTCATACTCGGTTGAGACGGAAACCGTACGAATAATACGCCCATACATTCTTCTTCACGACTCATGTCTGTATTAGGAGTCTCACGCTTTTATACAATACAATTGATAAAAATTATCAAGCTATTTCTTCTTTTTTGTGTTTCTTAAAATTTTACTTCGAGTGTCTTTCTTTTCGAAAACGGGACATTTCGGCGTTCCAAATCTTTTTTCGCGGACACCTGGACGTTCTACTTGAAAACGGACGAAGACGAGACGTCTGATCACATTAGGCATGACCGCAGTCGTTTTGGTTTTTTATTTTTTGTATGGGGACATTATAAATCGTCATTAGATAAAAAAATATATTTAAGAATTGATTTGTTAGCTTTGAACTGTTTAGGTTACATCTAAATCATTGAATAGTTTTAAGTGATACTATATCCAATTTAATTCGACCAATAAATCGCGAAAAATCTGTCCGTTCGCAGGTATTGAAATTACTTTAACAAAATCGTCTAAAAAGGGTTAAAACGTACGATGTTTTTCGGCCAATTTATCATTTTATTTCGGTTATTTTGAAAAAGATAACAATCTGACTTTAGCACTAGTCAATGAGCCAATATTGACTCAGCGTAGCAAATAAGTTGCGCGGCATGTCTTAATACAATATTGATTATCACATTAAAAAAGAGGCTATCTCCGAAACAAGGTATCGTCACCACAATCTAAAAAAAATAGCGTTATTATAAATATGATAAAAAAAATAAATAACTTACTTCTATATGGGCGCATCTATAACAACATAGTGGTTTTTTTTATCGAATATCTATATGAATATATATACATACATATATTGTTAACATATATAAAGGAAATACAAAAAATAATTGTGTTAAATAAAATGCGTAATGAAAATACCATGGAATATAGTGTTTTTTTTTTAAATATTCAGTCGTATCTAAGTATCTATTCAAATCACATAAAAATTTTGATTTATTCATAATAATGAGCTCGAGGCGTATTGTATATATTTTTATTATAATTTATGACTACCATTCAAATTCTGACAAAACGAGGAAAGAAAAAAAAGATAGAATGACATACACAAACTCAAAATTTGTATGCAATGAGATATCCTATCAATCATAAAATAATAGTTACAAACAATTGAAAACGAAAAATAATTTCAATATTCTGCGATTACCCACATGTTTCAAAACAAAAAGTTGAACTTACGATACGAAAGGAAAAAATCAAAGAAAACATCAATATTCTAAACGCTGACAATCGGAAATATTTCAAGTTTAGATTGGATTCAAAATTGCATGGGATAATTTTAATAGTATGACCAAATACTTTTTGCGTAGTATTAAATTAAAAAAAAAATATTTAGAATATCACTTTTAATGAGTGAATTATTACGTCTTGGTGGAAAGGCAAGAGCGAAACCAGTCGTATTCTGATAAATATACAAAGTTGTCTAAATGTTACTAAACATTATGTTTTATTGTTTAAATATAATCATATTTCAAAGGCAAAATCGTAACCTCTTTTATGAAAAGCGAAAGGTTGAGAGGTTCCATAAATATGCTCCATATTGTGAATGTGGTTAAAAACTGTACTAATATAATTCATAACAAAATAATATTGACGCCGATGTAATAGGTCACCATGTCCAAAAATGACTTCTACATACCGCAGTTAATTCGCGAAGAATAAGTATGAAAATTAGTTTCCAACCTTTTATTGATTGGCGTAAATAAACAAATCGGTACGTTAACTTAGTACGAAAGTGAAAGATACTGAATCATGGCCTACAAAAGAAACATAGATAGTTACCAGAAGTAGGTGTATGATTATAATAAGTAATATAACCGATTCTATGAAATGTGATAATCAAAAAAATAAACAAACGACAATAGCACAGTCATCGGTGTTGTGTTAAAAATGATGGAAAAGAACGAGAGGTTCGTCGAGACATAATGTAAGAGGATGAATGGAAAAATGTCGTTTATATAATTTGACATTTATGTGACAATATTTATATGTATTTATGTTATGATTTCAGTAAATAGATTTAAAAAAAATGAACGTAAAATATTTGTGTTATGCGTCAAACAGGTAGGCTATATATAAATGAAATATCACAAAAACAAACTGATATAAATGAATAATGATAACAATGATGAAATTATATTCCCTACCCATATGCAGATAGGTTCTTGTATCATGAATGAAGCGGCGTCAGCCAGTTGACGTCCTATGGTTCTAGTGTCATTCTTTACAAGCGATTCTTCGATAGAAATTGGGAGTATAGGTGGATCGCCTGCTTTCGCAGGAGGCAATTCGTTGTTGGCTAAAGCAGTCTGTGTCGCATTCAATTTCCACCCAGGATCACTTGTCACATTAACTGCATAATATATTGACATTGACAATAACATAACACTGACTGCGGAGTAAACCCTAAGACTTGGCAAGGGCACCCGATCCATGAGTGTCACAGGCATTTTGACAAGAAATGTTACGCGGAATACAATATTATTTAATCTAAACGAAACTTATAAGATCACTGAGAAAATACTGATGGGTGATCATCAGATATGTTTTCATGACACAATTATATTACTTCGCTGACAATATGGTATCGCCGCCAAAATCTACTGTGTCCCGGCACATAGTCACAACATCACATAAGTCTACTCGGAATCGAATCTGACGTTAGAATAATTTTTTCATAATATAGTGAAATTTCCGATAACTTCGTAGTGACTCCCACTCCACTAGCGCCACCCAGAGCAGAGGTTTGAATCGTTACTGAACAGAAAACTGTAATTTATTTTCGTGCAGAGTTTTACGTTCTTACGAACATTCACAGATGCCTCGTGTGATCAAATTTCCTATATTTATTGCTTCAAATAATATTAATTATTGTAATGAACCCATTGACGCTGGATTCATTAAAACAATAACAACAACATTTTTTTATGTATGTGTCTATAGATTTAGTTATTATTACAAAAAAATTTGGAAGTTAATAATGCATATATGCACAAAATAAATTATGGATTCATACAATAATTAGATTATTGTTACGTGCTGCTGTAAAGATTATTAAAAAGTCAATGTTTTCTTAGTAAGTAATCAAAGTAGTTGGCTCGCAAGATGTAAAAACGAGGCCAATCTCTCCAGACGCCACAATAATAATAAAGATAACATTATCATATAATTAAAATAAGACAATAATTGAATGCAAAGCGAACGCTTCGCGTGTCATGACATAGCCATCACTTTCATACGTGACAGTAGTTTATAAATCTACAATTTGGTGGTATGTCGATTCTTGTAAAATGGTGTGCGACTCGGCTATGGACCCCAAGATTGTGGAATGAAATGTAGTCTTTGTTATGCTACTGTAAAAGGACTTTCCGTATGATTGAACTGAGTGTTAGTGTTGGTTTGTTGACTGGAACAGGAGACATACACCGTGAACTTTGTGCAGCAATGGATCTCCAGGTGATGGATGAAATCAATATAGCGCATTATTCAGGCAGCGCTGTCGCATCTGTTATAGTACAGAATAATGCCATCAGTCACCAAGAGATGTCGCTGCAAATGCAAGCCACAACCACAGGTATTTATATTATAGTATGAGAGCACATTTTACATTCAATTTCGTTGCTTAGGTATTTTAACTGATTAAATTTATGTTTAAGCTTAAGGAAAAAAAAATAAAAACAAATTAATTTTTTTAAATTGGTCATGATGTACTTTAATTAAATAACATATGCACAGAGAATTACGTAATATACCTCGATTACACTTGTTTAGTAAGTGATGTATTTTGGCACTAGGTGCATAATTTTCTTAAGAATTATATTGGCGACATAATACATTACGTTTTATTGTAAATTATATTCAATAGTTTCCAGGTGGAACTAAGAAATAATTAATAAATCTACTTACGTTTAAATATTTAAAGAAAACACGAATTTCTTTTATGGAACTATAAAGTAGGACCATAAATTGTGGTTCTTTAAATATGATAATTTATTTTATTTGTAATGAGACAATAATGCTGGTATATGGTCTTATAATATCTAGCAATTAAGGGTTATAGAATATCTTATTCTTATATAACTAAAAAGTAAATATCTATTAAATTTTATTTTTCCGCCATTTCTCTAATGACGACATGCTGTCAAATGGAGATCTTCTTAGTATGAACTGTTTGTTTATTTAGTACATAATTCCTACGATGGACTTCTGCATTATTTTCAATTTAAATTAAGAACTTGTGTTTAAAAGTTATTTTGAAATAATCTAGAACATATTTTCGTGATTACTGTATTTAGAAGCATTGCAACCGTAAAAATGTGAAGGAAGAACAAATCATTGCGTGAAATAATTCAAAACCAAATCTAATGATAATTATCGGGACACATAATATTTTATATTCAGTTAGTTTTAAGTATCATTTCAAAAACGGGACTAAAGATGATTAGAAAAAATGAATACGTCAATTAAATAAACATTCTATCATTAATTACCTTGGTGATGATATTGCATCATCCGACTTTTCGATAAAAACCGATAGCATAGTATAATCCTCTTACCGAATCGTTTATCAATAGAGAATATTGAAAAAATATGATCTCCAAACCAGTGGCGTATAATGCGAGAGGCCAAAGGCTCGATTTGAGAGCCATTTTTTCCGGATAGCAAGAGTGTCGGAAATTTTATAAGATGTTATCATATAGCGTAGTGATCCGCAACCTTTTGTTTTCCACTGCACACTAACGTTTTTTTTCAAAAATTTGGAGCAGTATTTATAAAAGTACGAATGATTCACCATTGACGCATTTATCAATAAAGATTCATTTTTTATGCATTGTTTACTTCTCTTATTTCTTTTTATTTTTAATGCACATTTTTTGAGTACAATTTTTATGAAAATATAACATATTATTTCGATGAAAATTAATTATTCTGCTTCCCTGCAATTGTGTTTTTAACAAATATTTTATTTTGTCAACAAATTATTCGAATTTTATCTTGTAGTAAAAAAAAATCGCCGCAGCACACTTGACATCTTTTTGCACCATACAGGTAGGGTATGATATTTTTAATAATATATATCCCGATTCTTATTTTTACATGATTGCTTTCACACTGTAAGTACATTTTATCGATAAGATTATCAAATATAACAGATCCTATTTCCTTAAATTTTTCTTAAAAGTAAATATAATACGTTTCCTTTATGAATTTTCAAGTAACACTAAAGAATCCATCACCAATAATGAATGTAACTACGATATTTTTTGTTTTATTTCTCGAGAGCTGTTTTTTTTTTTTTTCACTCAACGATGTATATTTTATTTTCTAAGCAACTGTGATTAGGCAAGAAATAAAATACACGGGTGATACGTTCTACGCGAAAGCAGTGGATATTGAAAATAAAAGAGAATTTCCATTTCTTAGACCAACAACATTAAATAATCTTTAATTTATTCTAATAAAATTTATACAAAACATCATTATTCAGTTTCTCGACGTTTAAAAACAAGACACGATAATTTTGATCTGTTTTCCTCGACCGCTTTGTTATTTCAAAACATTTCTAAAAACAACATACAATAAGACATAATATGTAATATATGCAATACGAAAATAACCATTTCATTAATCGTCGATTAGTCGATTTGTCGATTGTCACCCCTATCGTTACAGAATAGAATAGCAATAAAATCGACTAACTCGTTGACAATGAAGCGATTTTATATGCTATATTTTTTCCCAATAAAACAATCTCATTCAATTTAAATAAAAATGCTCCCAAAATCCACAAAACCTTCTGTTGAATAAATAACAACACGGAAAAAACAACCGTGCTAAAATTGAAGCGATACGCGCACTTTCATTATACATTAACAATATATTATTTGGTTTATTATAAGTGAAACAATAGCTATAATTTAACCATATATATTTTGATATCACAAACACATTAACAAATAAACAATCAATTTTTCCTTGCCATGCATTCACAAACTGATTTCAATATTGTATGTAAACAAACTTCCGATAAAATTGTAAACATTACTTATGTCCACTTTCTCTAACGATATGCTCTCCTAATCTTCTATTACCAGTAAAAATAAAATATTTGTATCATTGCGTATGCCATTAGCGTGGGTTTGTCATAATTAAGGTTATCGTTTTCGTTACTTATGCTGTGTACTTAGCGTCAGCATTTCTTCTGATGTATTATTTTATTAAAGATAAAATGCGAATGAAAGGTTATTGCAGAAGCTACTTATCGGCAGATTTATGCTATTATTGACAGGGCTGGCTAATCATTGTCAACGTGGGGGCGTTCAAATTTTCCGTACCCAAACAGAAATACAAAAAACACTAAAAATAGATCTTGTAACACAATTCCTTGGTTTACTTATTTCATATTAAATCTGGTAAATCTTCAAATTTTCAACAACGAATCGTCATTGAATTTTCGATTTTATTCGAAAATTAAGATAAGGTTTTAATAAAGTAATATTTATTTCTCCTCCTCCTTTTATTTGTAAATATATTTAAAATCAAATTTGAATTGTTAGAACTTGGTACGATCCCACATGTTTTGTCACTAACGACCCGGCTTTCACCTTTCGGCATGTTCAAGCATTCTATCACACTAATACAACACAACTAACAAATGTGGAATCGTATTATGTTTTGACGATTCAAATATGATATTGAAATTCCATTAAGCACCTTCAGTCGATATCATAAGCTATGTAACATAATTTGCTCATGAATAGTACATAGTATATTGTCTACCCTTTTTGCACTGCAATATCTTTCCGAATGAATATTTCCGGATATAATCATTTCCATCTGTAAGAATTTTTTTGTTGTTTTCGCAAAAATATGTCAGTGTCAGACATTGTTTTTTTTTTACTAAGCCTAAATTATGGCCATTAGTTACATATTGTAGTCGGAATTAGTGTTTATTACATACGTACTTAACATTATATCAATTTAATGTTTTTTTTTATATTGCTTGAATTAGGACTAATCATTGATGTTATTCATTTTTTATACCTATAATTATATGCTGAAAATATGAGAAGTCTGCGAAACGTGTTCTCAAATTCTTAATTATTGTTGTTTTTAGGGTATGTTGATTCTAAGGCTTATATCTATTAATCTTTCCTGCGTGTAACGTAAGCTACTATGTTAAGAATAATTCTATCAGTTGAGTGTATAAAAATAAAACATTTTATAAAAGTGAACTTCGGATAAACAAAAAATTCAATGCTTATTGTAAATTATTTATTAAAAACAATTCAGTTAATAAGCTATTAATTTTCGCAATCCAAAAAAACAATAGTAAACATTGTATATTGTAAGGAAAGGCAATTGAATAAGTTTTTACGAAAGGTGCTTTAATACATAAAAACAGCACTCGTCTGAGACGATATTAGTAGCATTGAACACTATTAAAGTTAGTCTATGTGGCAATTCCACTTCGGAAAAAAGGATCGGGAAAATGAATTTAAAAATATTATATCAGCTTGAAAGGTTTACGTTATCTTTTCCAGTATCAAAATGACTTTTGAAAATGATTCGAAGGTGAGTGAATTTAATTTCTGCAACAAGGTTGTGTACAAAATTAATATCTATTCATTGCTTTCTCATACGAAATTTAAAGATGTTTGGGATTCAATTAAAAATTTGACACATCGGAAAACTTGATAAATTTGATGGCTCGCCTTGGTTAGAAATTAATTTGAGATAATTTTTAATCCAAGTGGCGTAAGAAAATGTAAAAATATTTGTATGACTTTTTGGTCGTATGCAGGCCGAACGGTTTACCAGAGTTGCAATCCCTGGATTCATAAATAATTATTGAAGTAGGTATATCACGCAAACACAAATAGATTTGCGTGTGTTTTATATTGTGATTCAAATGCACTTTCAGGGTGGTTCAATATGTGAATTCTGTCTATATATTATATAAGTCAATTTATTTTTATAATTCAAAATAGGCGTACCATTTGTGACATAAGTTTAATAAATGAACACCTAAATAGTAATGTTATCTTTGCTCACTTCACTTTTAATTCTGAAAATAATTATTTTTATATGAAATTCATTCACACATAAGTATTCTAATTTCTTATGAAGCACACTGTAGATCATCGTGTTTGAGCGGTATCGATAATGAGCTTCCATAGTGAAAAAATTGTTGAAAAAATCCAACATATGTCAGTAGATGATTTTGGTATACATCATGATTGCTATTTTCCTTCTTCCGTGACTTTCCTTGGAATTTTAGAGCCGAGATATCGAAAGTAGTTCTCTCCAAGTCTTGCATTTATATCCTAATCTTGTATGGGATTTAAGATAAAGCTCAAAAATAGCCTAACTATTCTATTGGCATTGTCTTATGTAAATGCTTCGAGATAAAATTGCAGTAATAATAAAATTAATCGCATAACATATCAATTATTTGAAAATCTAATCGCTTGTGTACTATTTATATACATTATCAATCCCTTTCACATTTTTTCGTCGATTAAGAAAATGTTAAAACAAATATTAAAGGAAACAAAGTACTAACAGAAGTAAACAAGTAGCTTATATGCCGGTAAAGTTAACATTCAGTGTGTGAAATTTGGAGTATTTCCTGAAACTCAAAATCTTGCCCAGAGAGTTTCGGTGGATAGCATTGAGAGAGAAATTCTGTCAGACGGTATTTTGAATAAAAAAAATGGATAAACGGAAGGATACAAATTAATTCTCATGTGTGAAAACGATCACTCTGTTCATTTTTATTAAAATTAATTTTTAATCCTGTTAAGTCACCTCTACAGTAATGTAAAAGAAGTTTAATAACATATATAGAGAGAGAAAAGGTCATGGTGAATCTTAGACACCCCAAAAATGTCATTCTGCGTGTACGTGGTAGATAACGGTGTGACTGTTCTTATTTCTAGTGAAGACATTTATAACAACAGGCGAATGTTCTCATTAGTTATTGACAAGGCTAGCAAAAAGTTCTTATTGTCACGCGTATGAATAAGAGAATCAATACTACCAAAAACATAAAATATTCGATTAGAAACTATTTTAATTCATACCATATCTACAATTTTAGATAATTGGACCTTTCGTTTACTATAACCTATTTTTGAATCACTGAAAGTTAGAGATACGAACGTCATTGTATAGAGTCAGGGGAAGAATTTAGCCGTCAGTTTATTTATTTTTGATAATTTCAATGTATACCACTGAAAACACGCTCTACTAAAGGAATGTAAACTTCAATACTGAATTTAGTTTTTTATGTTCAAAAAGCATTTTGTTATTTCACTGAAATAAATCATATAATTAATGCTAGATTGGGTAAATAAATCATAAATTCATTAGTATTGATGCACTACACAGTTGTGTGTATTCTGTGTGTTATGATTCAGCTCAAAATCATTATAATCACTTTTTTGTGCCTCCTTTATCTTTTTTACGTAAATATTTATACTTGCACTAGCTTACACTACTTTGCACAAATAAACAAAATAACAAGCTGGCAACATTAACCTTTCCCCCTCTAAAAAAACTTAAGCGAAGTCACATCCATTTTTCTATTCGCTTGTTTGTGCACACAAAATGTACTCCCCAATTCGCTTTCCAAAAATCGTTTTTTCAAAGATGAGGGCACTTCACTCATGAAAAGAAACTCTACTACGTCTAGTGAAGTTACTAAGGCACATAAAATATAACGTAAAGAACAGCAATATTAAAACAATAATTTGATAAAATCAATTATTGCTTAGTTAATAATAAACTTTATTATTTTATTATATAATGATAAATTCAAACAACGTGCCGGTCACAATAATAATAATTTCAAAAAACACTAAATCAATGACTAGTATCATGAAAAAAAAAACATTACAAGCGAAATTTAATGTAAGTTGAAATGTGATTCACGGTACTGGAAATAAAATACTTGCAAGTATTGTATGGCATCTAATCAAAAATATTTATGCAAGCAGGGCGATTTCACTGACATTCTTGTTCTTTTGAGACGGCCCTTACTATTTTTCCAAATATGGTGAAACCACACGTCACGTATCATTTCCAAGAACTCAACAATGTTAACTCATATGTGTCATTAACAATACATCAATTATTGTTAATTAGAAATAGCGAAAATTATTGAGAGATATATTAATTTTATAATTAATCATACGATCGAGACCCATTTCGCTCAAGGAAAAGAATTTTCATCTCTACCTTTTATTGCTCGTTGAAAACCGAATCTTGCTGTCAAGTGTTGTTTTTTTATATTTTAGATAGTTTTTATGAATGAAAATATTGTATGCAAAGACTTGAAGCATTATAAAGTATAAAAAATAACTGCGAAAGGTGGGATGTGTAAGTATTCTAAAAAAAAATATTTTTCAGTTTAGCGTTGTTTGTTTTGATTTAAAAGATGACAACACAACTTTAAAATTCCATTTTTAAAAATGATTTTTAGATGCACAGTGGAACCCCGATGAACCGTTTACGCATAATACATTTTTAAAAACACCCGTAAGAAAAATGTCAAAAATCTCTCATTAACGGTTCCCGGTTTTTCAATTTCCTCGATCTATCATCTAAATATAATTGTCCCTTTTGACCGGTTTTGGTAGATGAATCTTTCTATCCAATACAGTTTGTGAGTTTAAGCACATTAAATTTTATATATAAACCGAATTAATCAATGATGAAATTCATAGTTCGCTCAAATGTCTTGATATTTTTTAAATAAGAATTTCACAAGAAGAAGTTAAGAAAATTATTTTAATATTCCAATAAATAAGATTTTATTAATACATATAACTTTTACAAAACCCTCGTATATTTATTTATCAAATTTTGTAAAACCCCATTTTTGGAAATTAAAATGGTGAGGGACTTTCATTTTTTTCAAGATTAAAATTTTTTCAGTATTATTTTTGCCTTTCCTTAATTCTTCATTTCCCGCAATTTACATCTTCAGAGTACCTCGAAAAACGTAGAATCGGGGTTTTAATGTATTTTAATTTTAATACCAGTTGTAGTTTATTTAAGTGTTCGTCAATTCGCAGTATTAAAAATAAAAGAAAAATAATGAAAACGGATTTACATAACTTACATATTAGTATTAACGTTATTTTCTTTAATTTCGTTATATTTATTAAAATATGCAACGCGCGACTTAAGCCTCTTTGGCCTACAATGACGATAGAGAGATTAAACACCTGATGTTAGCTGTTACACCAGGTGTGTGATGCTTATGCGCGCACCGGATATGAGCAAGGAAAACTGCGCATGTCTGGCAACACCATAAAAGCTTATTCCACATTTTTTCAACAATCAATGTAAAAATGAATGTCTACTTCAACAACGTTATTTACGGTTCGCTAAATTTATTGGTATTTTATATCAGAAATAATATTTCCATTAAACATACTATTACGTTTCTTTATTGCAGCTATTTTTTTCAAAATGTATTATTTATATCTGTATTATTGGACTGTGAGGTCAATTTCAATATTCTACGCGATGCTTGTCAAGTTTTCATGTTCCTTGGCCTTCGAGGATAACGCTACAACGCTTCTCTCACATGTCACACATACCCAGCGTTATCCGGTCGTTTTTAGAACTTGCTTTGAATCAATTGCATCTTCTTAACCGAAAAACTGATAAGACATTACATAGACAGGCCGATCCATTGTGAAAAATTTGAAACACAATACCGTCGATGCAGTTTTTGACCAAAATATACTTTTCATGAAGCACCAATCAGTTTCCTATACAAAAATGGTAGATAGATTTCATTCATGACCATTATGATAAATTTTCGATTAGACGATTTTGAAAAATATGTCAATGAACAATTTGCTGATTTGGTTGGTTGATCTTTAACTTAATGCCCATAAATAGGAAAGGCAGGAAAAAAACCTGACAAAATTAAACTTTTTTAGGCAGAACCATGTTGTTTTTTTCAATAAGTCCACAGCCTTGAGTTCATTACTAAAAAATTAACTCGATACCAAAAAGAATCTATTCTTTTTTTTTAAATAACATTTTTTATTTGCTATTTCTACAATATATTGTACGGTCAGAACCGATTTGACTCATCGCTAAGATTATCAACTAACCAACTGAGATAAGTTAATATAATATATTCTGAAAATAGTACTAAACATATGTTTTCATTTTTAAAAATATTTTTTCTTCTACCATGACAGTGATAGTTAACTAATACATAAAAAGTTGCAAATCTATTCATTATTTTTACAAAAATATAATTTTATAAATTTCGCGAGATTACATATTTTTCGATCGAAACCCATTTTGACGATTAGAAATAGTATTGCTGCTTTAAAAATCAGTGATAAATGATTGATGCGATACTCGTAAGTTATTAAATAATTATGTCACAACTACTGCAAATGATAAAATAAATATCTTATTTAGATAAATATTTATTATTCGCCTAAAATACATCTTTCTCAAGTGATAAGGTGAGAGATATCAATAGATAAGATAAAATGCCACTCCTACGGAAAACGAAATTTTCGGCACAAAATAAGTGCCTGAACATACAAAATTGTTATCTAATAGTTTCAATAAATTTAGAATATCGGATATTAATTTTTTTCGTGATAACTATAGCCAGAGGCGTATTCAGTAATTTGCAGTTTCGAATTATATACATTATTATACTTAAGAGGTACCAGTCGCAATTTGGAGATAAAATTCAATACAAAACATTAAATATTAATTCTAATCCTTCATTAAAAATAATTGTTGTAGACGTTAGCCGGGTCTAATATAAACATATTAATGAAATAAATTATGAATGGTCAATAATGTTAAACAAATAAAGCTATACTCTCATTTTGTAAAATAATTTAATCACCGTTTATACGGATTTGAATTGCATTAAATTTTCTCAATTCGATAAGTATCTACTGAGAACATTCGAAAAACTCAAAAGTAAGTCTCGAGTATGGATTGTAACGGCGGTATTATCATATCCGAGATCCCAGTATTTGAAACTTTTTTTTAAATACATATACTATATTTTCGGGATTTAATTTTTAGGAGTAACGTACTAACAGTGTTTATGGGGACGGTTGCATCATAGCCAAGGAGGACTGCTTGCGAGACTATATATTTATTATTCGTAAAATAATGTGAATTAAGCACATGTTTTTGATTGCATAGAAAAGCGATGAAACGTTTTTAATGCATTTGATTCAGTTACGTGTTGATTCTTTTAATAGTTGAAACACTTCTCGAATCCGAACTTTGTTTTTGATACAAATTTTATATTAATCTAATTAATCTTTGAGTCAATATTAATTTTCATATAAATTGTAATCCAGAATTAAATTTTGTACTACCGATAAATAATAAACTTGCTCAGAATTGGAATCCCTATTGAAGTATACAAATGTCTAAAATCTAGAAAAATAAACATTGACCTATTCTCGCATTTTTGTAGCTATTATAAATATTCTTTGTCAATTAGAGCTATCATCTAAGAAAAAAGATTTTATGTCATTTTGACTGCAGATTAATCGTATACCAATAGCATCGATATCTTTACCTGTTTAATTATCGTAAATGACAATTAATTCATCAACTGATTTGGAAAAAATAACACAAAAATCGACGCCACGTGCCGCGTTAGATTGCCTTTCACATTAAATGAAATTACTATTTTCAGTATTATTTTTATCGAAAACCAAGTTTTAAATATATTTATAATTAATTTATTTACAATAAATAATGTTGCCTTTTGCGATTGGTTATTTGAAATGTGGGATTTTTGGAAATTTTAGTATACAGAAGAGATAAAATACGTCAATACTTTTAAATTTTTGCGATCGTAGCACCAAGTAGTTTACTATCCCTTTAATATAGCGTCTTTTTACGATGCCGATGTTCTTAATAATATGTAATGAGACTAATTAGTACGACACCTTTACCGAAAGAGGTCAATGTTTTGCTTGCTACTATTTTCAAATTATATTTTATTTGTAAGTTTAGATAAGCACACATTGATTTATCAACCAAATTGGTAGCAGATGGAATTGAAGTAACTAGATTAAATTCCTATGACAGGTTTTTTCGAGATTACAATACTAGTATATAACTAAAGATTACCACGTGGATGAGATAAAATTTCTCGAATGTTGCACCGTGCTGTAGTATACATTTATTTAGTTTACGTTAAGGAATATTCTTATATCAAAACGCCCCTATAAATAATTTATCCCCCTTTCTCATAAACTATTAGAAGAAATTTACAAAATTACACATTGGCATAGTCAATTCCGAAGCATGTACGTCGAAGTACATACATTCATAAAAATGTTTTTGTTAATCTTTATAGAACATATTGATTGAATTGGTAGAACTATATTATAACACGGTGAAAAAATAGCAAATTATTTTAATTCTACAAAATTTATAAGATAGCTATGTCAGCTATCTTATAAATTTTGAAATCAGAACTATAGCGCTTTATAGAACAACTCAAAATAATACTGGTACATTAAATTAAGTCAATTTTAAATAGAAGTAACAATGTATGAATAAGTGAGATGGTAAATAGTTTGAAAATTCTAAAACAGCTTACATTTTATTAGTAAGGTTAATAAGACTTGTAAAGAGTTCCAACGATGAAATGAAGTCGGATATCTGTCCTAGAAAATTCTTGCAGAACTTTATTATAACCCCATCATACATTTAGAAATATTTAGGAAAAGAACTTTAAATTTTTTGTGGTTTTCAACTAAAAATATTAATACGTTTCCAATATGTACAGTGCTACCGTATTATTTTATCAATTAATATTTAACAGGTTAACAGTTATGAAATGAGTTACAGATTGTAAATTAAGACATTTATTATTATTATCATCAAAATATTATATTATGAGTATTGTTTGGTAACGTAAGTTTACTATTCACCAATAAGGTTTTTATTTGTGAATATCTTTGGATTATAAAAAGTTCTTGCTCTCTTTATTAATTTATAATCAACAAATTTCATTCATATAACATATTTACTTATACCCAATATAAAAGTAATAAACTCTGCCAAGTAATTTCGTAACTGGTTAACGTGTAACATCTTTGCTTTTAACGTATTTAATTCCCTACTGATAAAAGAAACTGGAGCTTATTATCGTTTATATTTTTTGTTTTTAACTTGTTGCATTAACGAGATCAAAAAAAAGATTAAGTTTCGTGAAAAATAGCCTTGATTTTCGGTACAACACGTTGATTTTAATGATTATTATCAACGCACCTAAAAGATTAATATAATATTTTTTTTTACGTAAGAGATAAAATGCAATTTGGTTAATATTGTCACTAAGGCAAAGAATATATTATATATAATTAGTATTGGAATATTTCCAAATTTGTTTAAATCAATATCACCAGGTTTCAACAGTTTCGATCAATATTTAGTTTTATCTATAATATAATATTTTTTTTACATTCTTTTTTCCATTTTTAATTTTAATAATCGGCAATATTTCAGAGGTGCTCTTTAAATGACTTGGAAGACAATTCAATTTAGATCCGTAGTATTTTAGCCTTTTTTAGGATATCAGGTTTGTCATCATATTGCGTAAATATGTATGGAATTTCTAATTATTTTTAACTAAAATAAAACAATATTGTATTACCGGTAAAGCGATATTTTTGACAATGACGCAAAAAAGAACTTTTCTATTGTGGCCATTATTGTTGAAAAGGTTGGCGACAATTATCCTACTTTCGTTAACCTTCTATAAGATTAAACATTGTTTTAATGAATATAAATGAAAATTATACCTAAAACATATCTTTTTATTGTTTGTTTGATGCTATTCTTCTCTTCATGCTACCCGTAAAAAGAAAAAATCCCAACCTCCATTTTGTAATTTATCATTTTAGAATATTTAAATCATTATAGATTAATTACTTAAGCAACCTTTGCGATAGTTAATCTGAAGATGCCTTTGAAAGAGGCGAAACACATGTTGCAATTAGTAGCACAATACGTAGAATAATCAAAGTTATTTTATATTATTATTGTCTTATAATGTATTATTTAAACAGAAGAATTTTGTTAATGTTGAACTAATTGTATCATGGTACTAGTACCAACCATTTTTTTCATCTTATTATATTAAAAAATAAGCGTGGATATATCGGCTAACTAGTTCTTGAACTGAGTTCTTCTTTATCTAGCCGCAATCGAAACTCCGTTTAGATGCATCATTAGAAATCCATTTAACCAAAAAGTGAAACCTGTGTTATTTACGTTCAGATAATATTTATATATAATACGTCAGACCAATAGAATTAATAATAGTACGGCACAAACCAAGCCATTGCTAATGATTTCAAATACTGGATTTAAAAAATCAAATTTTGATATTGAGTTTACCAGGAGATGAAATTTAGAAATAAATCAAAAAAATAAGGAAAAACTTTTACCACTAAATGAGAAAAATAATACGAGAAACTAATGGGCTTTTGAAATATGATTTGAGCAATGGAAAAAAATCTGACATGGAAATTTTATTGAAAATTTTTTTTATTACTTTTTGAAAAACAGATATTCTTGACTAATGAAAGATTAATTTCGAACAACTGTATAATATATATTCAATATATCAAGATATTTTTTAATACTATTATATTTGAGAAGTGTACAGTTAAAACTTGACATTTTTTACTGTCAATATGTAAGATAACGGTTTGAATGTCGTTCGATGACAAACCAAAGACAAAATGAGTTTAGTGTAGATGCTCAAATGAGCACGAAAAAATGTGTACTTATTTATTGAACATCAATTGAATCCATTTACGTCAAACATCGAAAAAAACTAATTATTTATTGCTTTTTTATTTACTTAGACTTAAACAAATTAGAGATGCTTGTTTTGAGCAGAATTAAAATAATATTTATGATAACAAAGTAATTTGTTATTTACTTGGTAAGACTGCATGTCACCGTCTTACTTTATATACATTAGTATTACGCATAGTTCTGGCGATGGCGAGACGCTGAAATATCTTCCAAATATATTGGATATATATTTTTATTAAACTAAACACTGCTATTTTTTCTAGTAATCAACAGATGTCATTTTTATACTTTTTTGTTTCCGCTGTATTGTTAGGGTTAGCAACGCACACTGGCATATTTATAATCCGATTTTGCGTAAGGTAATGGATTTATATGATGTTTTCAACGTCAATGCGACCTTCTATTTTCATATTTAACGTAAATCTCTCGTAGATTATCTTTTGCTATTCGGTCAGCTTAAGAAAAATGATACTACGGCTATGATTATTTATACATAATATTTTCATTCGACAAATTTTTACCAAAAAAAATTAAACCATAGAAGTGAGTGGAAAGTTGTAATTATCGCATTATCGATAACTACTACGCGTGATTCAAATCAATCGATCACCATTATTCATTTTTACCGATCGATCAAGAGTATCTGATTCATGCAATACGTGATATAATTTTTGTTTTGAAATTTATGTGCATGTGTGTATAACAGTGATGCAGTATTATTGCTGCATTTGCAATATTTATTTCAACTACCAGTATTCAAATTAGGAGTCATGACACAATGGCCACAGGTAAAATTACAGTAAAAATTAATTATTTAAGTGAATAAAGTTACCAAAATATACCATTTATTGTAAATAATTAAAAAAAACAGTGAACTTAGAAAGACTAATGTCAACTTTACAGACAACAGTTAAAAGTTATAATACAACAAATGAACGGCATGAGCTTCGTTTAAGTTTTTTTTTTGGGATAATACTTTCTCTTTTGTTGATTTTTGTTTCGATTTTATGGAAAAACCAGGATAAAAAATCTGTATATATTCATAATCAGGAAACGACATTTGTCCAACTTTCCCCCAATTATACTATCAAACAGTGTCTTTGATGCAATATCTATACTGAAGATATAGTTAATTTGACATTTCTTCCTATTTTCATGATGTTTGTTTTGTATGAATGGTCGCAAAAGGTTTTGATTGTATCACATATACAAACAAAAAGAATCACCGGTAAAATTTTTCAAGTTACTATGCAGGAGGACGAAAACACATTGTTTAAATGTGAAGATTTTTCTCAGGTCTCCGAGTGTGTTATGATACTAGAGGCTTCTTAATTAATTATTGATAGCTTATATGAAATGACCACGTTACAAAATATTAATCAATAAGTGTATTTGTAAAAAATGGTGCATGAATTAGAAAAGATAAGAATGTTTCGAAATTGAATATTTGACGATAATAGATCACGAGAATCAGTAAAATATATACTCTTGATGAAATCAGCCTATGAAAAAAAAAATTGCGTGTTTAGTATGACTAATATTCGAAAAAGTATAATCTGTAAGATTCCTCGAAGAGGAAATTTATTTGAGAAAATTTCCAAAAATTAGTTCCTTTTTGATTATTTCAAGAAGAGTCAATTATTCAATATGGTTTTCACCTCTTATATTTTTCCAACTTAAAAATCAAAGCGTATTAAAAAAAAATAGTTAAAAAACTTGAAAAATCTTCCCAAAACCAAAATCTGCATTTTTAAATTGAAAAAATCTAAATTTATTTATATTATAGCTTCTCCTGGGATTGAGTGATATGAATTTGAATGGCGATTAACAGCAATAGTCCCGAACTTAAATAAATTTTAAATAAAATAGTTCTCAGTCGATATATTGTACTAAAATTATAATAATTTATGATATCGACTGAAGGTGCTTGATGGAACTTCAATATTAAATTTTAATTGTTGCAATTTTGTACGATTCCATATGTCTTATCACAAACGACCCGGGTTTCGCCTTTCGGCATCTTCAGGCATTCTATAACATGGTTTTTATTAACGATCTTGTTAATAAGATGGTTAATGAAAATGATCATATGCAATTGTGTCAATCATTATTAGATCAATACTATTAAATTAGTTCCAGCCGCAATCCACTACTTGTCTTGGGTAAGCGTTTCCCTGTAATTAATTACTTTGGTATATAGACGATGCTATGCCTACTTTACGTCAGTTACGTCTATTGCATCCGTGCGATAAAACACCCGAAGATACTTAACGGCGAAATCCGGACTATTACTGACAAAACACGTGGAACCGTACAAAGTTGCAACAATTCAAATTTAAATTTAAATTGCCGCAACCCCGTACGACTCCACATGTCCGATGCAAAACAAACAGTTAGCATCGTGTATATAATATATGAAAATCATTATTAACAGGAATCCACTTACCAATAGGCAAGCAAAAGATTGCAGCCGAAAAGAATGTAACAACACGAATCCAATAATAATTAACTACTTTCATTAACGATCAGTTGATAATGCTCGCGATGAGCGAAACCGGTCCTGATCAAAAAATATATTGTGGAAATAAGTACTAAAAAAATGTGTTTTTATTATTTAAAATATCATGCCTTTCCATCAAGAAGTGACAGTTAACACCTTAAAAGTGACAAAGGGTATCGGCAACATATTGAAACCAAAAAATTACGTTTTTTGTAGTTAAGTAGTTCATGTAAAATTCCGCCAACAGTGGTGACAGACAACTTCCCATTGCAAGGCCTTCAGTTTGTTGATATATTTTACCATCAAACTGAAAGTAATTCTGCTCCACGCACACATCTAAATCAAAATTATAATGGCTAATTTCAAAAGAGTTTTTCATCTCAGTTCAAAGATTTATTGTTTTTTTTTTATATATATTGTTCTATGGCATGAGATTACAGTGAAAATCCGTTCTAATCCAATACCGATGAGAAATTCTGGAAAAACATCTGAAAGGCAGGAAAATTAATACTAAAAATAAAAATAAACACTTAAATTTATCTATATTTCATTTTGAATGACAATCGCAATTGCAAACCGAGTTCAAAAAATGCATAAAAAATATTTTTGCAATACATGCTTTTCTATTAAACTAGTTTAAACGGTTTTTATTATTTAACAATTTTTTATATTATCACTAATGTAGTGGATAGTATTTTGTCGAAATAAATCGGCTCGTACATTGACATAATATTAATATCACCAAGAATTTATGGTATTCTGAAATAGATAATGAAATATATATTTTAGCGAGTAACTTGTGAGAAGTCGGCTAATGGCTCCGTGTAAACATTTAGAACACATAACTTATAAAAATGATAAGTATTTACTTAAAAAATATTTTTTATCCTAATATATTTCAATTGAATTAGAAGAACTTTTCTGAATTCGTCAACAAAGCTTGATTTTCGTTTTAAATTTAGTCAGATAGTTTTAATGTCTTCTAAAAATAATATTATTATTTATTTTTGATATTTAATAAAAAAAAAACATTGCGTTTAAAGCCTTGTCGTCTTATTATGTAGATTATATGGACACATATAAAACTTTTCTCAAGAGAAAAAAGAAGTAGGTTAGAAAGATGGGTAAAAAACAGGACTAGCTGTAGCTAGCGAACCTTTTTCGATATGCCTCATTTTTTCACGATCATATAGTTATATTAGTAACAAAATTCTTAAATCGTACAAAAGTTTTTGAAAGTCACATTATGTGGCTATTATTATGTATTGATTGAGGTTTCATTATTTAAAAAAAACAACATTTTCCGATTACACAATTATTATCTTTTTGAAAAATTAGAATATCTATGACCTTTTCAATATAACATGGCACTCAGTATTTATAGCTGCTAATTATAAACAATAATGATGCTGTCATTAATAATTTCATTCATGTCCATTTTAAATAAGATAAATGAATTAATA
This sequence comes from Himalopsyche japonica, assembly GCA_028555115.1. NCBI lineage: Eukaryota > Metazoa > Arthropoda > Insecta > Trichoptera > Rhyacophilidae > Himalopsyche > Himalopsyche japonica. The sequence continues at coordinate 768,969 of JAHFWJ010000578.1, read as the reverse complement.
ACGCAATAAGAAGTAAATTAGCCCATCAATGCCTGAATTGTTTCTAACTATATTTTACATTATCTTTATTGATGATTTAATAAAAAAAATATTGGGAAATAAATAGCAATTTTTAATTCCACAATATTCGATTAATATGATATTTTTTCATTATTTTTTTTAGAACTGTCTACAGTACTGTTGTTTAAATAAATTCAAACAGAATTCTTCGAAACAAATCTCTCAGTTATAAATAATATATTTTTTAATAATAAAAACACATTTTTAGTACTTATTACCGAAATATGTTTTTTATCAGGACCGGTTTCGCTCATCGCGGGCAACAGTTGATAATTCTAAAAAATGTGATAGTATTATTTAAAATATCATGCCTTTCCATCAAGAAGTGACAGTTAGCACATCAAAAGTATAAATAACTAGACAACCAATACATATATTATATATTTATTAAGAAATAAACATTACTAAGTATATTAACTGAAAAATTAATTAATTTTTTATTTTTCGTCATAGTGTATTATGATTTTTAATATTTCATGATATTAAATGATGTTAACATTCTCATTATCGCAATTTGATGCAGCTTGCCATAGGGAAAAATATTTATTATTATAAGTAGAGAATGAGTAACTCGCCAGAAAAAAAAGTTTTGATTGTCTCCTTGCACCATTTTAAATATTGTTTTTGTTGGGAAATTTGTTTGTTAACCTAATATATAAAGAAAAAAACATTACAAAAAATATTGTTTATTAACAAAAAGATAAAGATTGTTAATCTTATTTTATTTAAAAGCTGAGGTGCTAGTTGGGTCACAAGAGTCAATAAAACGCTTGGTGTACCTAACAAAAGCATTTATATAAAAAAAATATCATTCTTGGTGGCAAAAAATAAAGTGTATCTATCTTCTATGATTCCAATGCCTAATAAATTATTTTTCGTAGTAACTATATTCGTTTTTATAAAAAATCTATCACCAATTAAAACAATATTTCATCGGTTTTTTTCGTATTTTGATTATATTGGTTATTGACTGATGTTTCAAAACTTTTTAGAGTGTAGTGCTACATAAGAAATAACTATTTTATTATGTGTTAAGTAGTGATTTTAGTGTTACTTTTTATTAAAAGTGTAGTGCTTTTCGACAATTGGTTGTGGACCCCTGAAAATGATTTTCGCCTTTTGTCTAAATAACCATTTATTATGAAAGAATTTACTCTTTTTACAAAGAATTAGTTTTCAAGTGTGATCTTACACACACTTGTATGAAAAACGGATATTTATTAGACTGATTAAAACCTCACCTTCGATATGCAAACCAGTTGAAAAATGTCTGCTATACAACAGGTTAAACCATTGTCTTTACCTTTTTTTATTTTGACATTACATATGTCTTAGACAAGTGGTTTTTTTAATTAAAAATGATTTTTTGCTTTATCGCAGAGTGATTTTTTGCCAGAACGACGCCGAATTATTCAAAGTATTGTAGAATTAAAAATACATTACTGTGTCAGTTGACCATTTACTAATAGGATGAATGAGTTTTATAATGAAATGTGCCATTTTAATTTAGAAAAACATAGAAATTTTTTTGATTTCATATTCTTAAAATATATATTTTTAATAAATGTTTCGAGATGAAGTAAATAAAAACAATCACAAGCGTCCATACGCAAGATCCAATGAACTTGAATTAGTTTTAGCAGGAACTTAAAGGAGTCTTCAAATAGCCAAACGGTTGTCTTACCGCTGCGCTGGCCTGCACAGATCGAAAATATTAAATGAAATGTTATACATGCAGGCGCGTCTCAAAGTTTATTTTAATATTAAAAGAATGGATATCGTTGAAATGATTGATTTCCTTTGCACAAACAACACAAACTTCTTACATAATTTTATTTTACGATCTACACAGTGGTATTAATTTTCTTCTACGCGAAACAAAGTAAAATGTTTTAAGCACTTGTGATAGAAGAAGAAGTTTAGGAATGCATTCGTCTTGTTATGGTTAACTCTACGACTTTGATGATCATTAAAATAATGAAGATTTTTTTGGCGCTGTCATTTTAGTTTTTTTAGAAGATGCTGCAAGTAGTTGGCGTACGATTAGTTTCTATGTGAAGAAACGTGGGTTAATTATTGTGCTTGTTTTAAACAGAATTACAGAACCGTATGTGAAAATAATTCCGACATTATAATAATGTTTATTTTTGGCTAACGCAATCCTTACGGCCTTACATTTTTTTTAAATAAGCAATTAATTCAAAGCATCTTAGATAAGGCCGTTCGCAAATCTTACGCATTGTTGAACCGTCGCTAATCGACAGCTTCTATGGTTGATTTCATTATTATTAATTATTGCATAGTACTTGTAGTTTAGTTCATATTTAGAACTAGCTGATCCGTCGCGCATTGTTGCGATTTTAGAGTTAAAAAATTCAAGGAAGCACGCTATGATAACAAACATATTAATTGTTAATTGTGTCATTTCAATTCTTTTTACGTATTATTTGAAGTGGATGAATTGGGGAAATCATATGACAAAATTTTTGTAATAATATATACAATAAGTTTGTAAATTTTCACATCGATCAGATGAATGGTGTAGTAATACACAAAGGACAAACATACACATACACACACACATTGATTTTTATATATACATATAAATGAACTTTTGCAATTAATATTGTTAATGGGTTGGTAGAAACGCATTCTTAATATCCATTATCGATCATTTATAGTTTTTTATTCTCTACACTTAACATTCTGTTGAACGATTTCCTACCTTATGTTACACATATTTACGACGTTTATGGATTTCTAATCGATCAAAATATTTTATTTTATCAATTAAGAAGAGCTCAGTTTTTGAAGGTTTTTTATAAGATAAAAAGAACCACTGAATTTAATCTTTAGTGATACAGAAAAAAACATTCGAATATGTTTGATTATCAAATATAATTATTATTCGGCTCAATATATTAAAATTTTTATCATAAACTTTTTTATCCAATTGCTTAGAATGTGTGTTTTTAATTATAATTTAAACTTTTGTCTAGAATGCATAGCAATTATAATATATTATTGTTAGGTATCGTATTATCATATTTATGCAGTGTGTGATTTCTGTAAAATAAAAATGTCTCAATTTTTGTTTATATGAAGACACAAATAATAATCGGAATAAAGATGAAATGCTTGTACTGTATGAACATTTTGTGTTCTGTTTACATTTAAATAGTGGCAAATATTAAATTAAAATTAAATATCTAATAAAACCGTTAAATTGTTATGTATAAATACTATACATATCAAATGTTAAAATGAAAGATTTAATATTATCATGGATCCGAAACTTCCTTAACTTAAGGCAACATTTACCGGATACCATCCGAGATTGTCTTATTTTGGGAAAATTAAATTATGATGTATAATGTTGACATATAATATTATATAAACAAAAAAAAATGAATTAAAGTACCCTCCTTGAAACTCAAAGTTAATTCGATCCATAGATAATTTAATATACTGACTGACGTTTAGTATAATGGCATGTCATATAAAATAAAAAAAAAACATTAAATAACCAGCAAGATTAATTTGCCGAGCTGTTTTTTTTTTTTCATTTGATGAGGTAGCATATTTCCGACTGGAGTGAGTAATATGGATGCAGAAAGAAGCCAATAATATCCACCGGTGAGCGGCTATGGCAATCTTGCGCGTGCCGTGCTATCGGTCAGTCCAAATCTGATCTCGGACGCGGCGTGTTCTTTTCTGTCGTCGTTTCTAACTCGCTATATCTATTTTACATTACAAATATCGCGCAAGAAAATCGTGAAAATATTTGAACAGTAGATAACGTAAGAATTATTTATCGTATAGCCCGTTGTAACTTTTTTGAAAGATACGTGAAATTCAAGCGCTGTAAATGTGATTTAAAAATAATATTGACAGATTGTTCGAAATTTAAAAAGATACATAGACTATATTGTTTTGATTTTTAAATACATCATAATCACATTTTGAAAGAAGTGCTCATTGTTACTAATATTAGTTTTGACTTTTAATATATCTTAAATTGAAGTGTTTATATGTTTAAAAGTGTTATTTTAATTCAATTATCTGGCTTATTTAATTGAGTGTAAGTGAAAATTCGACGTTTATATTTTTTCTTGATACTGCAAAACAATTATTTGATTTATTTCAACATATCACAAATATTTTTTATGGTGTTTCATTTGTGTTTCTATACCTGGATGAAAAATCAAAATAATATTACTATCAATGTAGTTCTTCAATTATTTTTGTGTTATTTTGTTTGCAATTTGAATTATATCATATGCGCATATGTAGCATATATAATATTACCTATTATACTACTGCTGAACCCATATCAATATCTTAATTTTTTTTTATTTTAATTTAATTACGACATGGGTTTCATATTTCTACATTCTTATGTATTTGAAATTATTAGCTACTTTTTGCCGGTTTTAATTTTATTTTTATTTACTTGATACAACTGATCAACAATTATTTTTGTTTTTAAACAATATTTGTTATAAATTATTACATCAAAATATTTTACATGTGCATATTAATGTATATAAAAATTACGATCATATTGTTATTTTCCACGAAATAATGCTCGATTAGGTTTATCTATTTCTTAAACAAATTAACAAAAACCGTTGTATTGACATTTATATCTATGGTATCATTTACTTTTTATCGTTGATCCCTAATTTATATTTGAATTTAGAACAGTAATAAAAAACCAACAAAATAATACAAATAGTATCATGTAATTTAAATTATTCAAAAACGGAACATACACTATAGCGGATTTAAACTGTCGAATTTCTTTCTATAACCCTTTGCAATTTTAATAACAACTAATTAGTCTGATATGAAATTAGTATGTTATTAATTTAAAGTGAAAGTAGGGCCTAAGAATTTTGTAAATATTTATAATTATTAGTTAGTAATAATTATATTAAATTTATTTAATGGAATTCTCTGTCACGTGACGGGTGGGTGATGATTTTATTTGATTAGGATATTTTGTTTATTTATGCACTATCGCTTTTGTAAACATGCAGAACAAAAACTTAATGATAATTATAATCAGACAGTTAATTATCTGCTCCATTTTGAGGAAACCATTAGAAAGAATTAAATTATTTTCAATCGTTTAATACATACTGCAAGCTATTCTTTTTATGACACATATTAATAAAAAAAAAATTATCTACTCTTTAGTATGTAATAAATTTATTAGTCAACGATATGAAAAAGATTAAATAATTTAGACCCCAATACTTTTACCAAATTAGTGTTACACGGAAATAATATGTTATGATTAACTTAATGATTAACGTTGAATCATATAAAAAAAATGTAATTGAAATATTAAAATGGCAGTAAAATAATAAAAAAAAATTACATACTTTCATTAGCTTTGTCACTAATAACCGGGCTTAAGTAATATTTATAAAATTTGTTTCCAATTATTTAATACATTACGCTAAATTATCATGAAAGTTTTTAAAGTTTAACAGCGTGTGTAAATTTTCATATTTAAAAATCATCTTTAGGGCATGGCTGTCTCGTGAATTGTCCACCGAGGTTGTGCGTTTTAAAGCCATTAATTAAACTTCTTTCTATAAGGCTATATTGAATCGTGAGTTTTAAAAAATAAACCGCAATTAATTGACGCCCTCAGCGTCAACCCAACGAACACCTTCCAATAAGTTTGCGCCATTATATTTTCTCTGTCAGTTTTTTGGGCACAATCAAGGCGTTCTGTGAATAAAACGGTTAGGTTAAAAAAATCATAGAAGCACAAAAAAACAAGATTGTTTAAATGTCGAAAAAACTACGGTTTTATGAATAGAAAGGTATAAAAAATGGCGTAAACAAAGCTTTAGTATTCTCAGAAAAAAACTGTTCAACCGAAAGGGCTGAATCGAAATAAATTTGAATTCAAACAAAACATCATTAAAAAGAAACGAATGCAGCAGCGTATATGCATACGTGGTTGTGAGAAATTACAATTCATTTATTCATGAATCGGTAAAATTATAATTATTATTCAATATTAAGTTGACAATAGTTAAGTGTAAATGGCGGTTTCAGGAAATCCTAAAGCATTAGCTCTCTTTCAAAACATAAAAATTTAAATGGAAGGCATTAAACTTTTTTTAAAATTCTTAACATTTTTAAACGGAAACTATTTATCAAATTGCGGAAATTGTATTACAAAAAATCCCTGTTATAAAACACCCTTATATATTATTTTAATTGAACCTTTAATTTAACGTTATTTAAAAACAATTTACATGTATGCGGAAAATAATTTATTGGTCTGAATAACGTATTTAACTTAATTTAAACAAATATTTTGTTAATTCTTATAATGAAGAAACGACTTTTCGCTTATATCAAATATCTTTATCGGCATCACTCCTTCAGCAGATCATATCATTAATATTAAAGATAGTTCGAAAAATCAGCTATTTTATATTTTTCTTCTGGATCTAAATACTTTTTAGGTTTTTCACACATTAAATGAACTTCTTTTTCATTACTACTATAAATAAAAGCAATACAATAATTATTTCACTAGATATTCTATGGGCTATTAAAATAAATGAGTTTCAAACGTTTTTATCTCGGATTTAGGATAACAGATGTAATTATTCTTCGATTAAGTGCTTAAATAAATAATTAATAAAAATAATGGATTGCTGGCAATCATTTTCGAATCCCTTTAGCCTATATCTTTTGAAGGCTGTTTGTATGATCCCTTATCTTGATTTGTGACAAACAAATTGTCAGTTTTATTGCATTCATATGATAGAATGTCTGACAATGTCAAAAGGTGAAACCCGGGATGTGACGACAAACATATAAAACTATTTTAACATCGAGTTTTATACTTGTTTGCGGATGACATAATTATAAAAGATATTTAATTTTGTTTGCTTAACTCTTTTGTTTTTATAAAATCCATTAATAATTAAGTTTATTAATGTTTTTATTCAAAATCTCTAATATGTTATTAAGTTTGTAATGTTTGAAGTCATCATACCAATATAATATTGACGACATTAACTTTTCTCTAAATTATTTTTACTTGTCTATAACCCTGAATTTACATCTTAATCGTGATACTTTAAAACTATTTTTTGACTACTTACGAATTAAATTTTACAAAATCGACAAAGGAACTAAGGGATGGCATTGGAAAAAAAACAATCATTTACTTAATATCGTCACTTGCATGAATTTATTCAAACCGGATTTAAATATTCTTAGAAAAACGGGATGAAACAACAGTAAACAAACATTAAACATTGGCGTATTCGTATTCAACCAATGTTTCATTCAGATGTAACTTTTGTATTGATTAACCTTTCTATTATATTTCTTTAAACAATAAAAATGCATTTTTAGTACTTAATTCCACAATATATTTTTTGATCAGGACCAGTTTCACTCATTGCGAGCATTATCAACTGATAGAACACAATAAAAAAAAGTTATGTAAATAACTATATCTATCACTTTTAATGTGTTAACTGTCACTTCTTGATGGAAAGGCATGATATTTTAAATAATAAAAACACATTTTTTAGTACTTATTTCCACAATATATTTTTTGATCAGGACCGGTTTCGCTCATCGCGTTGATAATGCTCGCGATGAGCGAAACCGGTCCTGATCAAAAAATATATTGTGGAAATAAGTACTAAAAAATGTGTTTTTATTATTTAAAAAAACACTATATCTATATTCAAATGTTTAAATTTATTTTGATATTTGTAATTACCATGAAAATAAAAACGACACGAATTATAAAAAATGTAATAAATATAATTTATATGATAAAAAAAAATGCAATGAAATAATTTAAGACTGAGTAAAATATTTTTATCTTTACTTGGGATGTTTTCTCTTGTTTTGAAATTTGTGTACAGCGCTAAATAAATATTTGAAGCATAACCCAATTTTAAAAACTGGTTTTCCATATTCCGATATTTCTATGTGATTTTTACAAAGAATTTAGATTCCGCTTAAGGTATTGCAGATAATTTGAATTCATTATACATAAGTTAAAAAAATTTGATAACTCCCAGAAAATAGTTTCCTTATTTCAATGGATTCAGCGGTTACAGTGTAAAAATACATTTTCAAATTAAATAATGATATTTTTTCCACTAGTTCTAAAACAAGTGTTTTCTGGTTATTTTTTTTTAATATAATTCTTTATCTTTTAAATATAATTCTATAGATATTTTTTTTGTAGGATAAAAAACCATACCTTTCCGTCTTAATTAACATTTTAGAATAATTAAGGAATTTTCCGAATTTAAGAAGTCATTTTTTATGCTGGAGGTTTTGGAACATGACAAATTTGGTCTTCAATCATTGAAATGGTGAAATTAGTAATTCTAATGATTTCATGGTATATCGTTATTTCGTCATTTACGTATATAAAAATCTTGTTCAATTCATATTTCTATAAACCTGGTATACTCTTAATAGTTAAAATCACAAATTACTTATTGTGTAAAGACATTAAAAAATATACTGGAGCTAAACCGCGCTGGTCACTAAGCGAATCTCTTACCAAAACACGAGTAATTTTGAAATATATATCGATTCAATATAATTCCGGTTGGCTACTGTTTGTTCGTAAGATAAAAATGGTTTATTTAAACGATTATTTGCATTTCTGTTACTGGCGTAAATATAACCTGAGTAGGTACATTTTGATATAAGTGCGAAACATATCTTATCAGCGCGTCTTTTCTTTTCTTTTTAATCACCATAAATGTGGGATTAGACACATTTTGGATAACACCATCGTATCGGTGACATTTTGTTATTCGTTACAGCATAAAAAATTTTACAGCTCAAATTACATGTTTGGGATATAAGCATCAAGATAAAAAATTATAAAAAAAATATTTTGGATTTTTATTTGTAGATGTCTCGCGTGTGCATAAATATTGTTTACCTGTATTTATATTTTTTAAATTAGAAATTCGTCCGCAAGCTGACACCGTTTGATTGTTTCATAATATTGTAGAAACTTTTAGTTCTATAGTAATTTTCGAGTAACGTCATATTCAGAAGTATTTGACAATCTAAGCAGTCTTGATTTAATTTATCCGAGTCAATATTTCCATTTTCAATTATTTAAAATTCGGATTCTTAAAAACAACCGCTCTTAAATAACAGAGAAATAAACAAATATTCATTTTAATTTGACTTTGAATAACTCACAATATTTGAATGATCTTATTGATACTTCTTAATATTGATTTTGAAAATTTTTTGAAACTAACATTTGATAGACACAAAAACATTTAAAAGCCTGTTTGTTGTTTGTACCCAAAAGTTATATTTTCGCCATTAAGTATGGCAGTATTGCTGCGTATAAATAAAATATTATTTAAAAGATATTAACATTAAGATTATTCTTATTTCATAGCAGATCGTTTAAATTCATACTGAAATAATATTTATATAAAACTTTACGTCTCGTATTTTTTTTAGTTCAAGTCCAAACTAGTTTTCTGTAGTTTAAAAAATAATTTAAGCGTTTGGATATAAATACAACAAAAAACGACTAAAATTAAGTTGGTACGTTTTTTTATAGGGATTATCAAATATCATAATGGATGAAATTAACATACGCTTTTGGAATAAATATTACATATTTACTATAAAAGAAATTTATTGAAATTTCTATTAAGGACTTAAATCCCTTCAAGATCAACAAATTTTTCAAAATATAATAGTTTAAGCAGATCCATTTGGTAAATACAAAATAAAAATCGTATGATCTGGATATTATTTAAAAGCCTTTGTTGGATTTTTATCACTTGTAAAATTAAATTCGCAGTCTTTTTGCTCAACGAATGTATTAACTGATAACTGGCATTACACAATATGTATTAAAAAGAAAATCAGGGATTAACGATAAATATAACGAAACCAGTAGAAAGACGATTACGAATAAAATGAAATTTACCTTCACAGAAATAAAATGCTAAAAGTGACAAGTAAAGTAAAATAAAAAAAATTGTGATTAATGATAAGTATATAAACTGAAAAACTTGTACAAAGTGTATTCATTATAGATGAATTAATTGTGAGATATAAACAAATCGTGTGAAGAAAGCTGGAGCCAGTTGACAACATTCGAAGAAATGCGAAGTGACGTGATGATTCCCGGAGAAGTGGAGGGTACCGACTATCTTCTGTCATCCACCATGAGGCTTGACGAGACCTTTTTTCAAATACTTGGTAAGTCATATTCTGGAAGAAAAGAAGAAAATGCCTTAGAAATACAGGTAGTCCTCGACTTACGACGGTTCGGCTTACAACCATTCGCACTTACAACCAAAAAAATAGAATTTTTACTAAAATGCATTACGATGCGCCTTTGTTAACTCTGATTCATGTGTAAACGAAGATGATGCAAAAAATACTCCCGGTCAGTAGATCGCGGATGTGCGCAAAGAATGTCATTTGTTTCTCACTTCTTCCCTTCGTTGTTTTTAAATTATATGTACATAATTCAGTTACCGCAGTGTTTTTGAACTTAGACATAGATACACATAAATATAATAAGATGTAAATAATACATATACCCATTTAATTTCTGAAGTGAATAATCAATAAATCTTGCCCATAATGACTGTCAAATGGAGTAGATGTGACAAAAAAGAGAAATGCAATAGATTTAGAATAAAACTTAAGTAAATACGTACATATTTTGTATGAAACTCGACTTACGACCAATCCGGCTTACGACCAAAGTCCAGGAACGCATCTCGGTCGTAAGTCGAGGATAACCTGTAGTTTTAATCTTCGTTTGCTATTTTATTGTATTTATGAAATTTTCCCGTCGCTTTTTTTGGGTACAGCAGGCAGAAAATAAATGTCTGTTGCTAAGCTTGCTTTACCTTCTTGAACCATTTATTCGTAACACAGATTCTGCAATATTTTCTGTTTCTTTGATGCCTTAAACATTCATGAAAAGAAATTTTCTTACTTTCATTAAAAGGCTTATTTTAATTTTAGATTAAATGACATTAAGAAAGCATATGAACACTGGGAACTATCAATCTTTGTGAGATCTAAGAAAATTGTAAGGATAGATTAATGCTGCTGGAGAAAAAGAATTCACAGATTTCGTTAATATCAGTGTTTTAAGCTTAAGTCCTTCAAATCTGAATTGTTAAAACTTTGTACTATTCCACATGTTTTGTCATTAACAACTCGGGTTTCGCGTTACGGCATCTTCAGGCATTCCATCACACGGGTGCAATAGAACTGATAATCGTCATATATTATAGAATGTCTGACGAAGGCGAATCCCGGGTCGTTAGTGACAAAATATTTATAAATTTAACGATTCAGATTTGATATTGAAATTTCACCAAGTACCTCAGTCAGTATCATAAATTAAAGCTCTACATTGGAATCATTGACATTTGAAAATGTGATTTTTGTGACATAAAAACGTATATTATGTAAGGAGAACGATGTCGCACTATGCATTTTCACACAGAAATATTTAATGCTTCTTGTATAAGTTGAAAAATTTAAAAAAAAATTGTAAAAACCAATACGCTAGATAAGAGTTATAAGCTATCCTTGTTAAAAAAATTTAAAAAAAAATTCATCTACAAAATTAATGAAATACAAAATGCATTTGATTCTAAATAACCATAAATTTTTTTATGATAATCAATTTTGTTTGCCTTCTAATATACACAATTTATTAATAAATAATATTATTAATTTATTTTTTTACTGTTTTAAATTAAATATTCATAATTAAAATTTAGTGAACATATTTTATTAATCTATATTTGCATTGAGGTGTTTGCCTGAAATCATCGTCGATTATTGTTTTATGTTAAATGGTGTGTAGTGATTCGACTATTTGGTATTCAAAAGTGTTTGCAATAAGCCATACGTTCGTAATTTTATTTAGAGTAATCATAAAAGTCTACATTTTTAACATCGAAAATTGTAATTCTTCTTGCATATAATCGATGCTTGCCGTTTACTAATTATCGGTTTTTTTTTGTGTGATAGAATGACTGCATATGCCGAAAGGCGAAACTCGTACCATGAATGGGATAACAAGTGGCAGTTCACAATATTTGAATGATTCAAATTTAAAATATACCACATTAGAACCACAAAATCGATGTTAATTTATTTAATGTATATTTTTATCCATAAGTGCATTTTATAAATATTATTGAGTCTTCACAGATGACAAACGATTATTTTATAGAATCGAGTCTTGAAATTAGATGAACATAAATGAGAAAACTAAAAAATAATGTAATACAAAAAGCATCTGATTCGATATAATCTTTAAAGTCTTTATGATAATCGATTTCGGTTGCCCTCTAATATACAAAATTTATTAATAAATTATTTTATTAACACTATTATATCAATAATATTTTTACTGTTTTAAATTAAATATTCATAATTAAAAATCGGTAAACATGTAAATATTTTTTTATTTCTACACTGGAACTGGTATTTATAATTGTTTTAATGAAATACGTTATTCATATCAAATAAACAGCGATAAGATTTTCAAACTGATGACATTGGTTGTATAATAAGAACATGTATAAGCATGATTGATGGAAAGATTATTAAAAAGCGAGATTATAACAATATGCTTACATTGTTGCTCTTTCTTCACTATAAAGATTACAACAATTTCATTGTATTGTATGTATATTTTTTATATTATATATTGTCATTAATTAGCATTTAATACATGTTATATTATTTAATATTTTTATGAAAGATGGCGTAGCGGGTACTATTATGCTAGGTTGTCGTCAAAATTAAGTGAAAACTATTCTCCGATAGTACATTGTGGACAATTAACCGCTGTACTTAGCCAAACCCGATCTATCGCCTCGGTATGGCTTTATTTTACTGTTTCGACTTCATGTGTGAAACGTTTATCTTTATATTTTCGAAGTCTGATAGATCCATCGTATACTTCCTGGCTAAGATTATAAATGACATTGCATCACGCTTTGATTTATACGATTGAAAGATTAGACAAATGAGATTTAAGCTTCTTTTGGTTAGTTTAGACGTTGTTTTCTACGTTCATCCCGTCATTTGCTGTTCTAATACAAGATTCTTCTATTATGTGACGATTTAATATTACTAAGCCTCCGTTGAAATGAAAGCGATATAATAAAAAGTAGAAAGGTGGTATTGTACGATATACAGCTTTTTCATGTATGATTAAAAGAATTATGTATTCCTCAATTTTTCTTCTTTTATAAATGAAAGCAATTGCTTAGATTCACGAAATCAAATCAACAATTTTATACATAAATACACTTCAATGCTATATTTGTAAATCTTTGAAATTATATATTCTATGAAAATAAGGATAAATATTGTTTTTTTTTCACATATTGTAAATGATGTTTATTGTATTTTTCAACCTTAAGAAATTTTTACCTTTATCGAAGATTTATGCAAATAGTAAAAAATAAACTTATGAATATAAAAACCATTTACGTTTCATTGTAAAAAGACATATTTTCAAATGGCGTCTTGGCTCCTTAAAAAATTATAGGCTTCTATTATTAGTATTTGTCATATTGCATACTGTTAAGGTGTTTTGTTAATATTATTCAAATAACGCAGATAATCATATATTATTTGTCAAACAGTTTATGTATTTATTCGTTTTTTTTATCGCATTTACCTGCAATTATTATTTTTATTTCAATTGTGCGCGTGTCATATCTGTACAAAAGTGGCACGGCTATGTAAAATCAAATAATGTATTATAATAATAAAAAAAAAGTGTCTTCAACCAAGACTGCCAAGCTTAAAAAACTTATTTTTGTTAATATTTTTAGGAAAAAATAGTAAAGATTTCTAAAAGGTTTTATCAAAAAGGTCTTATTTGTAATGTAAAATTTTCAGTTGTGATAAATAATGATTCATTTGAAGATTACAAAACGTTTCGAATTTCATTTTAAATTCTTCAGTGTTTATTCAAAAATTATTTAATATATGTTGTCAATAATATGGTTATTTTAATAGTATTAATAAAAATGAATATCCAATTCTTTATAGAAATTATTAAAAGGCGCACAATCAGCAATTTCGTTATGCGTAATTTTTGATTTTTGATCAGAATCAATACCTACGATAAAATTGTATTTTTGTATTTTTGATCGAAATATAGTTCTCCAATAATCGAATCGTGTGCATGCTTACTCACACGGGTAGGAAAAAGCGTGAAAGCGTAATGATATATTTTTTTATTTAAAAGTCAACTCTACCAATATAAGGCAGAATTGAATTAAAAAAAAGATTTTTATTTCCAGGAAAAACGTCAAATTTCAAAAAATATTTACAGTGAAACCTCGATTCCAAGTTTTTCAAAGAACCTTAAAAAAGAACGAAAAATGCGGGAAACGAGGAATGCTGGAAAGCTTAAAATAATATTATCTTAAAAAACAAAAATTGTAAGAGTTATATAAATTAAATCTTTTATGTTGAAATATTCGAAGAACGTGTTAAACGTCTTCTTGTAAAATTCTTTTTAAAGAAAATCTCAAGATATTTGAGCCAACTGTATATTTCATGCGAGGACGGTTGATCGGGGTGCCAATGCACTTCCTTATTGTCTCAATTCAAAGTTATGTCTAGTTACTGGTTTCACAAATCTGGATGATATTCGTTTATCAGAGTTCTAATATAATTTAGAATATATTTGCAATAATTAAAATGTTATGTGAGATAATAATAACCGAATATCAATTCTGGCAAAAAAAAAAATCGAAGAAATTAGATCATTAAAAATGTTTACGGGATTAGAGAATTGTTTTACAGGGGTGATTGTAAAAAAATCGTCAAATACATAATATCATATGAGAGCTTATAAAATATTTAAATTTTTACTACATATAATTTAACTTATTGCAAAAATCACCGGCGTATTAACTAACAAGATTAAACTCTAATATAATCGTTGTTATTTTTTTATAGACTTAGTTTCCTTGTTAATATGTAAGTGACTTTTATTTACAGTGAATTCAATATTAATGCTTTGAAAGAAACCTGTTCACCGACTCTGAGAAAGTGTTGCAAATTTTTAAATAATTTATGCAAAACGAGTAAATATTATTATTATACTTAACTGCTTGCATATATAAATATGTATTGGCTTATAATATTTAAGCTAATTGAATTTCTCGATTTTCGAGGTCTAAAAAGTTTTTTGATTTCATCAGCTGTAAAAGGTTTTTGGAAATCAAAATAAAATTGAGTACATTTTCCAATTTAAAGTTGAAAATTTATACCGATGGAAGATGAGAGTGATCATTTTTATTATTTATTAAAAAATAATTGTTTTATCTTTGTATTGCAATATATTTCAACTGTCGATGGAATTTGATTTTTAGGAATGTTAGTTAAAATAACTGAATGATTTTCCATACTATAGTATTTCATAGCACGTTACTCACTACTATGGATTCCAATCTAATATTCGGATATATTCAGCTCTTCTGTGATATTGCGATATTTGATAAATATTCGTAAATTGGTCTTTCAAAGCAGTAACATATTGTTTTTTAAGGCACTGCGTAAACAAAAAATGACATTAGGTATCGTATACCTTGATATCACATTGTTACTATTTTGTTTATTTAAATACTACACGTGCCAAAAACTAGTTTGACGATTAAAAAAAGTGAATACAGCTTACCATCAATGTGAAGAAAAAATTGTTATTCATAATGTTTTAATATTCCACACTACAAAAATTACTTTCAAAGAATAACAATAAACCAAAACCGTCTGATAGTTTATTTCATGATATCAATTCTCATTTCTCACAGCAACTTTATATAAATAAGTCCGCGATGCTATTTAAATACGATATTATATATTTAAATGACCATACTCTTTCTCATCTTATCACGCAATATGACAGTAGCTAAACCATTGAATAATTTTCATAGTAATACAAGTAAATATTATTTAATTTTTCATTCATAATAAGTTTATAATACGTATCTCTCGCAGCTTGTTTAGGTTTAAGCCCGACAACAAGCGCCGAGATGTCGACAAGTTAATTATAAATATAGAGAACATTTTTATATTACGATACGCTATCTATGTAGCTTCTTGTCACACTCCTCAGCTGAAGAAATCTTGGCAGACTCGCCCAAGTCAGTCCACTTTCGATTAATATTATATTATTTGCCTCAGCAGTATTTATATTGGTATGATGTACGATGATTTTTCTATGCGTTTATATTCATCTTGTTGGCAGTTTGACCATCTCAGAGCTATGCTACTTATTGCTTTGTAGAAACAGACTGAGATTTTTGCATCGATAGTTTTACATTTAACCTTTACGATACCTCCACAGAATTGACAAGAATATACACAACCCACAATCAATTTTAAAAATATATTATTTTATATAGATATATATATATATTTGATCAGGACCGATTTCGCTTATCGCGAACATTATCAACTGATGATAATGCTCGCGATGAGCACAACCGGTTCTGATCAAAAAAATAAATTGTTGAAATAATTACTAAAAATGTGTTTTTATTATTTAAAATATCATGCCTTAACGTCAAAAAGTGACAGTTAACACCTTAAAAGTGATTTATTTTTATATATAGTATGAGATCAAATTCAATGACTTAGTTGTTCCATCTTGTGTTTTACTCGTAGCAAACATTACAAAAATTACTGTGAATGTTTTTATATTTAATTCACGATTTATATTTATAGAGAAAATATTTTTAAAAAAATATCCTCACTAAAAACATTTACTTGCTTAACGTAGTTAGTTTCGATACATTTGATCAAAAGTTGCTTTATTCTAACAGTGCTGCTATTAATTCGAAATTTAAATCAATGATTCCAGGTAATTTTGATTGATCTCATTTATCGTAGAAGTAAATAATAGCCTTGAATATAAATTATTACAGTACACTCTAGCCTCGTATAACACGGTTATATGGTTTCTCAAAACGACGTGTTATATAAGGTTTAAAGTTCATACGAAATTAGGGTATGCATTCCAAAAAAAATATCGAAGAGGGTTTAAGTTTATTAAAAAAACAAATATAAATTTACATATTTATTGAAAGAAACTTTAATAAAATAATAAAACATTCATTCATAATCATTATCACCTAGAATTCTATATATTTTACTCTTTTTCGAGATCTGTTGTGAGTTTTCAAAAATTCGGTAATAAGAAATTGTCCTCTTTTAGTGTTAAAATCATTAAAATATTTCATTATAGGTTTCCAAGATATAAAATAAGGTAAAAATTTTCACGGCACGTTCCATAGACTCACAAATCAAATATTTTTTTTCCTTAAATCGTGTCATATAAAGCGTCAAAATATCACAATTTATATAACCGTGTTGTATAAAACCGTGATACACGAAGCCCGAGTGTATATTCTTAAAATTAGATATGATTCGCATGGTTTCTTTTCAAATTTTAAATACCTTTTATACTAAAGTGTTTATTCAGCTTGGTATATTGTCTAAGTATGAGGTCTGCCATAATGAATCTAAAAGTGAACAATAAATTGTTGTCCCCAAAAACGTAATGGCGCCAGTGACATTTTGACAGATTTGTGTTATTCATGTTATATCGTCAATAATTTTTTTCTAAACAAGATAGGCAAAGCATATCATCTCAAAGCTAATCTTTTCATTGAAATCTGTATAATGTTCACGGTAATTGCTTTTGAATTTAAAGTAATAAAACCTGAGTAGGTGGTAGAAGATATTTAAAATTATTTCAATAAACATTTCGTTTCGATCTGAAAATAAAAATTCAATTGTGTATTTTTTTGATTTTAAATATGTAGAAATCATACGCATGAATTTTACCACCCTATTTACAAAACAATTTTTTTGCACATGTACCCTTTTGTTTTTCTGTCAACAAAATGTTTGCCGACCCATTTACTATATTGTTTATGTTTTTGTCGTCGTAACCACGCTGTAGGTTAAAGTCCTAATAATAACAAAGTAAAAGTAACTTGATTATATAAAACTAACTATATATATTATCTAAAATCTATTATTTCCTCAAATTTATTTGCTGAAAACGTTTTGATAAAATTCAAAATATTAACAGTGCTATTTCTATTCGCTTCTTTTTAAATTAAGCAATAATATTCAGATGGAAAACATAAACTATTCAACACTAAATTTAGAAGCTAATTAAATCCAATCAACAAAACTTAATGCTTAATCCACGAATTTAGAATAGCTTTTAAGCTAGTGATATATGCAATGAGGGATTGGGAACTTGTTTTTTCTTCAATTTTGTTTAATGATATGTGACATTGCAAATAATACAACAGTGAGGTATTTACTCTCTTATTTTGAGCAAATCAAGTTTTTGAGTGGATATAAAACTTCATTAATTATTCACACACGGACCGACTTTTCGCAGAGGTCAATTGAAAGTTGCCGTACTAAATTGCCCATACTCAAACGAATTAATCGACGGACTTCTTAGTAATTTATTCACTAATCTTGATATTCCTACTGGTTCATATAGATCGTAGCCCTCTAACCATATTTATTGTAACTCGTGTAACATCACGGTAAACACAAAAAAACCTCACCGTTCAAATGAAACAACCTTCTTTTGAAGGATAATCGTAAAAACCCTAAATTTATTGGAAGATTTTAAATTTTAAAAAAATACATTTAAATGTGTTATTTACGTACCTTTTTCTTGTTAGCTTAAAGAACTATTTTTAGGGTTAGTTTACAAGCGCTATACATAAATTTCATAAACTCGTCACATTCATAAGTTAAGGACATATTAATTTACATGCATACTATTAACTCAGCTTTCATTGGCACGTGTATGGTATTGCTTAAAATGATCACTAGGCATTTTTTTAGTCTGTGTACACTATTATTTAATGATAAATATATATTATTGATGAGATAGAATGAGCTGGGCTAGCGATTCGACACTTATTTACGGTTTAAATAATATGACGGGTTATTCCTAGCATTATCCAGCTAACAATGTGGCATTGATATTAAACTGGTTTACATATTATACACATTCGAAAAAATAATAAAGCATTTATGAAAAAATCTACACAAAAACGAAACCAATAACTTCAATGAAAATTTAATAAACATGCATGCGGCTAATATTTTAAATATACGTATGAATACAGACTTAAGGAATAGAAAGAAACGACTACAACATTTATCGTTTTAAAGCAGAAAAAATCCCTGTTCGCACGTGGAATCGTCTGCAAATAAACCCGACTAACCGATATCTTGGTTTCGTTTAGGACAGATAAAAGGCTTCGCTTAGAAATCTTCGATGCCCTTTTACACGCAAAATTAATTCTTTTATACGATATTATCCAGTGACATAAAAAACATAAATTCAATTCCACAAAATATGCAAAAAGTTCTTCGGACTTTTTTAATTTATCCTCGAGAGTAGGTTAAACGACCAGTGTCTCAGATTTCCCTCTTTGGAGTGCTTTTCTTTCGTCTTGCATGAATTCATTATATTATTAACAACTACAGCAATTCTACTTATCCTTACTGGTTTCCTTTTCGATAAAATTTTATAGGTCATCTTGTTATGATATTGGCGATTCATAATATGTTCTCTGTGACGCAACAGTACGCTAGTACGGCCAAGATGGTGACAAAGATTTTAAATGAATCATCTTTCAAATTGACATGTCAAAAAATAAGAAAGAGCTACCTGTGGATACGGAAGAATTATGGACAATCTGTTTTTGAACGTCTTTTTTATGACGTGTGCACCATGCAAACCAGTTGTAATAAAAAAAAGCCCGTGACCTGGTCAAAAATTTCGTGTGTGAAAAACCCGATATCACAACTTTGTGGAATATTTTATGTTATTGTTATTATACATTTATTTTTGCTTAAGCAATTTATTATAGAGTATCTTGAACCTGATTTCTGAATATCAAATATATGGGTTAACAGTCCTTGCAATACTTATAAAATGCTTTTTTTATTAGTATGTCCATTACAGATGAAAACTATATGGAATTATTAAACAGTGCCTCTGCAATGAATCAATGTAAATCCATCTCACATTGATTCACTTCTGAGAAAATGGAAAAAGTATGACGTTAGGAAAGGAAAAATATGTATAGTTTATGGGTCTCATTCCCTCCCTCACCGGGATCGAATAGTTATATGATGAGAAGGGATGAACCACTAAATAAATAAACATAAGTTGACAAAAAAATGTATCAATTGTTACAAAACTATACCCAAGTTATAAACTATGACGCAACATCTCATACCGTTTGGATCTAATATAATTATTTCTTAAAATATACATATCACAAATGTTTTTTGAAATAGTACTCATTTATTCCTGCATATCAATGTCAAATTAACTGGATTAATAGTGTCAACGCGATTTAAAACTTGAAATTTTGGCTCAAACCATATATAATTAACTTACTTTGTAGACCATTCAAATTTTCCCTGTGCCCACCGTTTAACGATCGCTACTATAGAAAGTGCTAGTCAATTAAAATAAAAAATTTGAAATTCCCAAAACCACTAACAGCTAGAGTTGCCAACGTTATAGGTTTAACCATTAACATCCCGGAACTATATTATGTCCAGGATGCCGGTTGAAAAAATATGTTTGTAAATATATTTCTATTTGCTGACTAAAATGTTTTTACAATAATAATTCTTATGCTACAAAAACATTCTTTTTATTATTCTTTACTATTTTCACAATATATTTATGATCAGAAGCGTTATCAACTGATACAATACAAATTACAATTAAGCCTATTTGTACAAAGTTTTGAAATGCTGATTTACTGGTATACAAAACCAAAAGCTTAATAGTTGAGATAATAATTTTCCGGTAATCATACAATTGATATAATATCTCAATGAAATTAAATATTTTATAATTAAAATTTTTTAAATGTCATAGTAATAACTTATAATCAAGATCAAAAACTGTCTTTATTTTGATAACAAATCGTTAATAATATTTTATTTGTAAACTATTTTACCAATGAATATAATTTGTATTCCAACCATGATTATGCTCGCAATGAGGGAAACTGGTTCTGATCAAAAATATATTGTGTTTTTATTATCTAAAATGAATGGATTTTCACCAAGGAATGACAGTAAACTCCTTAACAATGATAATATATGTATATATTATTGAAATATTATAACTAAAAAGTCGTAATATTTTTCTGTAACTTTATTTACAATCAAATTTATTACATAAACGAAGTAATCTATATGAAATAACTGTTTGTCACTAATCGCTAAACTCCTACATTAATCACTTAACCAGTTTTTGCTATGGAACGGTATAGTATAATAACAATAAACATAATTTATATTTATTTTCTGACAAATAGATAAAACAAACTTTCATGAGATGTTATAAATGTTTTTGTCCATATTGCTTGTAAATGTAATTTTTATTGTACTGACACCTTACAAATGTTTTATTTTTATTCATAAATAGTTATTAAATCAAAAACAATAGCAAAGAATGGCTTAATCATAAGCATAACGGATGTCATTGAAAATTATTCATTAATATTTCAAAATAAAAACTTTACAATCCTTAAAGAACGAAATGTCAATTGCCAATTATTAATATTCGTTTATAGCAGTGATTGAATGTCATATTTTGAGGTTAGGTAAAAAATGTATGAATTATTTAAAATAAGTCAGCATAAAAAATAGAAAAAAATTGAGAAAACCAATTCTACGGAAATAAAAGAGTTGTCATAGATAATTATTACAATATGTTTTATTATATAATTTCGACTTATCAATGTATATGCCTCACGCGTGCCAGTTAACACATGCGGAGAGAGAGAGTGAGGGCAAGTGTGCAAGCATAAGTGTGAGTGTGATTTTTACGACGAGTGAATGTTTAACGCATAGCACACGCACACTCTCTCTATGCGTATTGTTAGCGTTGAGCGTATTTAGAAAAGCCTGACTAGTAGCAATGTCGGATGTTTATGAATTGCATGAACAGCTCATAGTTGTAAGAGTATGTTGATTTACACTTTAAGCATTAAAGAAAATAGCTGCATAATACTTTGTTTGTATTGCACACCAAAACAGTACACTTAAATTTACATGTAAATAGGAGTTATCTATCAATCATTTGTTGTTTTTGGATAAATTCAATTAAAAACAACTGATAAAGAACTTGATTGGCAAATAATTCAAAAATTATATCCAATATATTAAAATTTACTGGGTAAAACTTCATTGTGATACGAAAGAATAAAATGATTCTAATTCTGTAAAAATTGAGAAATATGTTTGATATTTGTATACCTTTATATTTTGATAGATATAACGTTCTGGCAATGGCATGAAAAAGTTGTTAAAAATATCTGAAAAAAGTGTATACAATAAAACGTAGTTTTTTTAAAACTCTGAATAAGGAAGACCTTTATGTAATAATATTTCAATCAGTCAATGAATTGTGTTCAAAAGAAGGAATGTATGCGGAAGTAATATTTTTTATACGATTTATTGTGATTACAGTATACAATGTAGCAATTAACTATGCCCGTTCCAGGTCCTATCCTTATATTTATATGGATGCACAGTTTATTAACCAAGTTTTTGTAAGATTACATGTTTATATAATTTTTATTACTGATTTATTAGGAGGACAAATGGTCAAAAATAACCCACCAGTTCTGCATAAAATATTTATACTCATTTTTAAGATATCGTTAAGTTTTGGAAATTTCCATAATAAATATTAGATCATTGATTATGGTAAGCTCTTTTATCTTGTTTGAAATTTTTTAAGTGATCAACTTCTACGATTGAAACAAATGCACTGGTGTAAGTATATTTTTATTTAATAATGGAATTTCCCCAAAGTGCTATGTTACAGCAAACCCCCAAGTTTAGGTATAAACATAAAATATCGGCAATTATATGATTAAAAATAATTTAATTAATAGCATATTCAAAACTAATGTTAGTGTATATTTCAGCACCTATAATTTACACTTTTTCAAATCCTTTCGAAGAGGAAACTTCACCGCATCATTGTGTTCATAAACCAAAGTTGTCCTCGCATTACGTAAGCAAAGCGCATCTATTCACTGAGCGTAAGTTCAGAAGAGCAAATCTTTTCAGCATATCACTCAATTCGCACAATAGTGCTCGAAAGTTTCTATACAATACCGAATAAGTATTGGTTATTGTATATTCATGGTTATTCAAATAGTGTTTTTATTTTATAAATATTATAATATACACAACAGGTAAATGCTTGACGCGTGTAGCTGTACATAGATGGCGGAAAATTGAATACAAGTAATTAAAAAGGACACAAAGTTTCTTAAGTCTAATGTAAAACGATGTTGAAGTAGCCAATGTTTTAGGAATAATCCTAATAAAAGAGTAAAATATTATAAGAATGTTTCAACGAGCGGTTTTCAACTGGTGGTCTGTAGTGATTGATAGAGCTTTTGCAGTACCGTCATAGGAGATATGTTGGAATATATTATACAAACTTATTAAAAAATATAGTATTACACCTTATTTCACTTTTTATGACAATATAATAAATATATTTATTTTCACATTTTAAATAATTGTCGATAAATTTTTATTCATAAACTAACTAACCCGTCGCGCGTTGCTGTGATCTCAGAGTAAGGAAATTCAAGGAAACTCGTTATGATAACAAACAATTTAATTGTTAATATGTGTTAATAGCAGTAATAAAGATTAGATTTTACATCGTTATACTGGAGAGGGACGGGTGGTATTTCAGAAACTTTAAAGTTCTACAATATATCGATTTTGGGTTGATTTGGATGGAGATTTGTAGTATGACAAAACTTTTGCCGGAGTGTACTCAAGAAATTCGTAAAGTTTCGTTTCGATCAGATGAATGTTGTAGTAATGCATAAAGGCCAAACAGATACACAAACACCGATTTTTATATCGATAGAGAACCAATTTAGATTTTAAAATAAATCGTTGTTTCAGTAATTACAGTTAGCATCAATAAATCAATGACTGAATAATATGATATCGATAGCTATGAAGTGTTTTGAAAATGTCCTGTCATGGACTTAGCCAACAAATATTGTATTTTAATCAACTTTCATGCGACTTCTATTTTTAAACATTGACTGAATAATGAAATTACAGGTACGGTTGATTAAATATTGTAATTACTGTGGAACATTGTCTACGTATTATATGACCTTAGGGTCAACGTCGTGTTGGGTTTCCGCAACGTATCGGGAATATATTATTGTCATTTCAATTTGGCATTTTTATATATGTTTTGTCTGTATTTCACTCACAAAAAAGACCGTATCGCTGTATAACGCGCGAAGTCGTAATCTAGATGTAAGTAATAATGCACCAATAGACAAACTATTCCCATAAACCAAAGAATAAACCTTAATTTTAAAAGTTGTATTTTGAAGACACTCGATTACTTGGTTGGCCTATGACTGTAACTTAAGGATGTGAAAATATTTCATCTTAAAGCAAATGTGTAAATTTTTCAATCATTTTACGGAAAATGCTTATTTGCCAAATGAATCATATATTACTGGCCATTAATCTGCATAATTTCGGAACAAGATTTCCTTTATCAAGCTGCAAAATTAACCCCGTAAGAATAGCGTGAAATTTAAGATTATGATGTTTAACCGACATAAAAATACATCCAATAAAAATAACGAACTTCAATAAATCTATTCTAGGTCCATGAAAATGGTTAAAAAAATAATGTTGTCGAACATATAAGCGGAAATAGGGAAAGAAGATTATTGTCTTCATTAAAGTATCTGGTAATTTTAATTCTGAATAAGGACTATGGAGGGTGTTTTGTGAATGAATGATTTTATTTTATTTAACGTAGCATTGGTCCAATTTTTTAAAATCCTTTTGTAGATGACGAACATAGAAAATACTGAAAAACATTGAAAATGTGTGACGAATATCATCGATAACGAATATGGGAGTTAATGAGTATTGAGGTTCCACTGCATATATTATCTACACAATATGTTAAAAGGTTAATTTGTTGAAGAGAAATCAATGAGGAAAGTTTAGCATTAACTTTCAATAACCTTGTCTTTTTTTAAAATGAAAACACAGATTTTTTTGTCGTTAACTGTAATTAAATATAGTGTTGTCTTGTTAAAAAAATATACTGGATAATTAAGGTGATTCTCTGTAACCAATGACCCATAGATAACCCATAAACCTTTACAAAAGGATTTAATTAATGATAGTGCGCCAAGTAAGCGTTTTCTAATAGTTTATTTGAAACATAATAAATGCACTTGTGTATTTTAACATCGTAACTAATGTGATTTAGAAAAATGAAATAAACCATGGTAATATTGTTGATAACTAACTCTTGTGTTATCTCATATTAACGATATTTTCGACAGTCGTAAAAAAACGAGAGAAATTACTATAATTTATTTTATAATGCTTAGTTTAAAGGTAATTTTTTAACGTGATATTATTGTGTTAAAGAGAATTGTATTGAATATTGAATAAAAAAATTACTAAAATTTGAAATGTTACAATTTTGTACGATTCCACTTGTTTTGTCACTAACGATCCGGGTTTCGCCTGTCGGCATCTTCAGGCATTCTATAACACGGATGCAACAGGGCTGACGCACAATAAACAGTTAGCATCATCTATATAAAGGTTATAATTACAGGGGGAAAAACTTGTAACAATTCAGATTTGATATTAAAATTCCGGCAAACACCTTCAGTCGATATCATAAATTAATTAAAAAATTTCCTGTTCAATCTTTTCCACAAGCTATGGATGACACTTTTTTATCGCCTAGTTCAGTGTAAAAAGGGAACCGGTCGTTTAACCATGCTCTATGAAAAAGTATGAAAAATATAGTTGTAGTTGTTTAAATTGAATATCCCATGTATTCACAAATTCAGAATCTTCCGCAGCGTTTTTTATTACATTTTTACATTACATTTGGTAGTTCTAATCTGCAAGTTGTTGAGAATCATTAAATTCGTATGTTTAATAATTATTAAAACTATTTCCGCGTGCAAAAATGATAAAAAAATACGTTGTTTTTATTGCACATTAATATTGTTGCGTTATGACAAGTGATAATCTAGTTATGTTTTTTTGGTCGGGTTTTTTCAAACGTTATTTTCTTATATTCCTGTTTCTATAAAACAAGACATAGAACCAAATAATTTTAATATGTTTGTTAAAATAGACATGGATTTTATTGTTTATGGTTGGATTATGGTTGTTTACTTTACCATTTGCTATTTTAATGTGTAATATACAAATTTCTTCTGGATGCATGTCGTTTATCAAAGTTTTTCTACTCGAACTTTTTATCATGCGTATATCTTTTATGAGATTCACTTAATATTGTATGAAAGGTTTTAAAAAATGTCTTTTACATTTAATGACCTCAAAATCATTCGAGTAGGTACCTTCATTTACAGCACTTAATCTAACCCTAGTTATTAGTGATCACGCTTACTGCGCCGTTTGTTGTTATCTGAAATGATAGTAAGGATTAATTAATAAAATTATGAAATTTTCTACAATGAGACTTATCTTAGAGTCCGGCTGTCAACGATGTAGCCAAGTAGTCAACGGCGTTCTCTCAGGTAGCAATGTCTATTAGTTTATTTCAGTTCGAGTTTTCCCGGTCCCCATCTAACATACAATAATACGCCCGAGGGTCGTATGTACCAAGCAAGCCGCGTATTTGACTTGCCTGGTATGCCAATATTTATATCCCTCTTCTATACTAACTAATAACCTCATTTACACGCACATTTATCAATATTTTTATCGTTTACGATTTTTTTTATATATTGCTGTCCTCTAAGTGATAATAAAAGTTGTGTAGATTTACCATGAATATGCGGAAATAAATAAAAATTCACAAACAATAAGTTATTCTTGAAATATAGGTGGTATTATATGCGTGATTTATTAATATTTTGTCACGATCAATTGTAGTATGATGGTAAATTTCACTGTTTAGTATTGTAGAGACAGTAAAGAATTAATAAAACTATGCAATAAGTTGATTTGCCCTACAATTTATAGATCTCGTTCAATGTAATTTTAATTAATTTTTTCAATTTAATAACTAGTTATTACATAACGACGTTTTCATTTTACTATCAAGAAAACTTACGTTATTAATGTAATATTTTTAAACCGGTGAAAAAATAGCAATGTATTTTAGTTCTACAAATTTTACTACAGAACTAGGTCTGACGATGGCGTGTGCCAAAACAGCTATCAACTATATCTGATAAAAAAATGTAGAGCTTAATACATTGCTATTTTTTCACCGTGTTATAATAGAGTTCTACCAAGTAAATACCAATTTAATCAATAATATTTCTACTCAGTCACATTTAGCAAAATCCATTTTCAAAAAACTAGGTTCAATGAATTAAAAATTTATTGTATTATAAATGTTTTTTTTCATTAGGGACAGATATCCTGCATTATATATTATTTTATGTAATAATCATTTTAAAAAAGTTGTGATTTTAACAAATGTGACATTTAATTATGAATTTGTTAAGTTACTTAAGCTTCTTCTTATCTCATTGGATAAAATATCTTAATAAAATTCTTGCTAATAATCTTAAAATCTCATTATTTTTCATGCAGGTATTATCATAATGATTATCTCAAATGACCTCAAGGCTGTAAACCCATGGTTGTAATCATAAAATATATTTGTGTAGCGTACAATTCCTACATAAATGAAAACATTGTTTTAGTTTTATATAAATATTTGATGCATTCAAAGACCACGTAGCCGAATGGAAATTGCATTGATTTCTCAGTATATTCAATAATTTTATTAAATCGATTTATGATATCACAATGTATTGAAGAAAATACACAATTTATTTTGGAAAGAATTTGTCTTTTTCTGTTAGATTTTAACTTTTTCTTTTTAATTTCAACCGCTGTAACGAAAGTCATAACATAATCGTGTGAACAAAAATACATTAAAAGTTACATATTATTCAGAATGAGACTAAAGTTGATTTTTTGATTTAACTTTTGATGAATATTATATAAAAAATATAGAATTATTTATTATTAAGCGTACTTAATAGTGTAATGTTGGGAGTGATATTAAAAATTGAAATAAATCTAGGAAAATATTCAAAAAAATTACCCATAAATGTGTGTGCATCAAACTGAATTTTAGCAAAAATATAAACGAATATATGAAACGTTAATGAGATAAATTCAAAAAAATGAGCACAGTTAACCAAAATATATTATAAAAAATGACGAAACCAATATTAATTAATAAAATATGAATGTAATTGAGTGAAGTAACGAAGGTAAACATTTTTATCCGAATTGGTACAAATGTTTTTGACTATTCAAAACAAAATGCTTTTGCACATATATTAATATTTTTTTAAGAAGAAACTAGATACGAAGATTACTTTTACTCTACAAAAACACAATATCTCTTTTAATATAAATAATAGGGCAATATTAAATAATCATCTCTTAGTATTGGTGTTTATCATTACACATTAACACTTACAATTTAAGTCTAGAAGATACGACTAATCCACCTAGTTGTATTTTCTAAATTATATGTTACCAATCTATTTTAAATAATATCGACACCAAAAGTACATGTGCTTATCCATATTTAGTACCCATTCAATCTTATCCACGCCTTTATCTAATTCGGATACTGAAATAAATAAGCGCCTTTCGTAGTTAGTTTCTTCAATTTGTTTTTGTAATCTTTTGACATGTTTTAAAAACATGATATCCTGGATTTTTCATTAGTTTACCAGCCAGCGATAACTATTTTGACACCGGTACCTATGTATGAAGATAATTTATATACAGATAACAAAGTAGGCAACCGTTTTAAACAATGCGGTGGGTAAATGCGTTCTCCAATGATAAACATTATTATTAATTGTCATAAAGGGAAATACAAATCATTATGTCTTTAATTATGGGCATGATTAATATGCTTCTTCGCTAACTATAGTTATTCATATCAAGGAAAAGAATAAATACTAATTAATAGCTGTAATGGGCGGGTTTGTTAAATAACTGTTTTCTTAAATGACTTTCGAAGTTCCATATTAAAGTATCCTCCCGATCAACACGATAGAAAGGTTGCATGAAAATCAAAAATGTGTTAATCGGGGCTCAGTATCTATACAAAATTTGGGTTATCCCTATTTTGATTTGTACAAATATAGCAATTTTAATAATATGGACTGAACTAAACGTAATATATTCATATTTATATAGATTTATTAATGTAATTCAGGGGGTGGGGTCAATCGAATATTTTGCTGCCCATGCAAACTGAAAAAGTTATTATGAAACACGTATAAATCGAGGCTTTACAATATATATAAAAAAGTGTTGTCTTCTCGTTAAAAAATGACTATTTTTTAATGGGAATTTTCACTAACAGATTTGTGTCTTATTTTCTCTTAAATATATCATATCTTTTAACGTCTTGATTAAAAAATAGCTCAATTTTTTCAAGCATAATTCCAATTTCGTTAGATGACCTTTTACAGTGTCATCTGCGTAGATTAAAGATCAAAAGTTCAAGGGTTTTAAATGTATTGTAAAATGTAAATGACTATGGTTTCAAATTGATTAGAATATCTAACAGTGTCTCTGAAAATAATCACAAAATATTTACCGTGCTATTACACGATAGCTGTAAAATAGATAAAAATGTTATTTAATCGATGTAAACGCTTTGATAAAAATAATAGGCAATGTATCTTTTATATGGTTTTAACTGTCTTGATGGAAAGGTTATACATTTGAATGAATGAAACATAATTTACTTTGTACTTATTCCACATTTTGAGCGTGTTAGTAGTATTAAACAACTTGTGATTTATTAACCCTCTAACTGGTAGCTCAACTGTTTCGACGGTTGAGATTGCAGTGTGTTGATAATAGACACACAAAAATATAAGAGAATTAGAAGTGTTAAAACTTTCATGTAAGGCCTAATTTTTAAACTGAAATGTCGTCTAATTTGTTCTGTAATTTGTTTCTGTTGTAAGTTTGGTCAACACCAACACTAAGAATTCATTTTTGAAACATTAGTATTTGGAAAACCTCGTAAAATAATGTAGTAATCATTATTTCAAACTATTTTGTCTACTATATTATATAGGATATCATTGCCAATTTTCTACCCGTTACTTATATTTAACATACATGTTATAATATTATATATTGAATATGCATTTACTTCTTAGAACTCCATTATAACTCGGTGAAAAAATAGCAGTGTATTTTAGTTTTACAAAATTTAATTTTGTGGAACTAAAATTCTTTAAATACATTACCATTTTTCGTCGTATTATAGATTGAAACAATCGTTGTGCCTGTTTTTTTACAGTGTTTACCCTTGGAAGTATGGAGAAAAAATGACTCGTAGAAAACTGGAAGTAGCAATAATACATTTTTTTAAATCTACGTGTGCTCGTAGTGTGTAAGCATATGACCTCCTAATGAGAACAGCTTAGTTATTCAGTTACTCAACTTTCCTTTATCGGAAAGAGTAGGAATCGGACGAATATGATAGATTATTTAGAAATCACAATCACCCACGCTTTGCTTTCAGGATCTAATACAGTAAGACTTAATTTAAAGGGCTTTTACTCTTTACGTAATTGTCTAATGTAGACTTTATCATTGATTTTCAATGCTATAATAGTCTTCGCAAATCGTATCCAATGACGAACTTTTCTACGATATAATTATGTAGTTTCATGTATTAAATAACATTTATTATAAAGTGCAACACTAATATTTAACACTACAAACTAAAACGAGGTTAATAGTATTCAATACCAACTAAACACGACATTATTATATAATCTCGAACTTCTTTTAGATTCCAGCAATGATACTTTGCAAAATAAAATTTCTATGACTATTTTTATTTTACTGATAAAAATAAACAAAAATGAGTACTGTATACATACGAGAATAATTCGCTTGAATTTTTTTATCGTCAGAATGATTCGACATATTTCGTTTGCGTCAGGCCCGTTTTTTCAACGTAGGAAATACGCGAAAACGTTCATACGTAATGATACGAAAGCTGAAACAAAAAAAAAACTATTGAATTACTGACACAAAAGTACACAATTTATTCACGGTTGCCTACCTCTAGCATCTTTAATATTTTTTATATATAATATATATATAAATTGCGTAGATTTCGTATCGCAATGCAAATAGTAAATAACATTTTTTCAACGTCTGACGTCATTGGTTCCATTAGAATATTTAATTACAATAAACATAATACACATAGAATTTATTGCCGTAATAATGATGCGAAAATTAATATTATAATTAATAAAATGAATATTTCAACGTTTTTATTTCAAAACATTAAAGCTTTAAGAACAAAAATATACATACAAATTGATAATATATTAATATAAAGAACATAAAAACATAATAACAAATTTATGAAAGTAGTGTACCATTGACGCAATTTCGTTGTGATCGAAACATCGTTATAAATCTTTTCCAGTTGATAATACACTTGATGAGCTAAACCGGTCCCGAACATCAAAAATATTGTGGAAATATTATTATTGTTTTTTTTTTTTTTTTAAATAATAAAAACACATTTTTTTAGTACTTATTTCCACAATATATTTTTTGATCAGGACCGGTTTCGCTCATCGCGAGCATTATCAACTGAGTTCAGTTGATAATCTATATCAAGTATCAGTTGATAATGCTCGCGATGAGCGAAACCGGTCCTGATCAAAAAATATATTGTGGAAATAAGTACTAAAAAAATGTGTTTTTATTATTTAAAATATAATGCCTTTCCATCTAAAAGTGACAGTTAACACCATAAAAGTGATTAATTTTTACTTTAAGACAGTTCTGCACAAATCACACAGCTTTAAGACAGCGTCCACAGTTTATTAACCTTCAAATACATAAATATTAGTAATGCCCTGTTTTGATTATGCATCTCCTATGCCAGTGGTTCTCTTGTGCGGCCACCAAAAGTTTCATAGTGATAATTTTAAAAGACTATTCGATTATTTCAACAAATAAGATTTAATTAATATAACTTTTACAAAACCCTCTCACATTTAACTATTTTTGCAAAACCCCATTTTTAGATATCAAAGGGGAGGACTTAATGTTTTATAAGATTTTACTTTATTATTATTATTATTTTAAGCTTTCCCGCATTTTTCGTTTTTAGGGTTCGTTGAAAAACGTGGAATCGATGTTTCACTGTAAATAGATTTTTATTTCAAACGCTTTATTTTTAAGAATATACCTTAAATTAATATAACTAAATTATACAGTGTTAGCGAAATTAAATCTTTTTTTTATGAAAGCCTCTTTTATGTTTATTTTAGCTGGCCAACATGCAGGTTACTAACATCATAGTTAGAGTTCCGGATCATGTCTCTCATATCCTTGATGATATAATATAATAAGTGCATGTTTATTTTGTAGCCATAGGCTTTAAATAACACATCTTAGCACAAGTAAAACCAATTATTATATGCCAATAAAATATATTTATATTTTATTATAAAACATTACGTATACCATCAAAGGTTTCAATAAACAATATAAATGTTTATTCGATTCTATTTAGAAGATAAATATTGTTTATTGGTTGCACAGTTGTCAAGACTTTGAAAATATAAAATACTGATTTTCATCATAGTTAAAGAGATATGTAACACTTATCATATTTAGATAATCATTATGATGAAATGACATCATATATTGCTATACTTTACTAGATTTATTTAACTCATTACATAAAAATTTGTTAATCTTTAATTTGTGTTTTTGTTAACTTTTTTAGCTCCATATGATTTACTTTTTTTTAAATCTTTTTTACAATACAATCAGGTCCCACTTTGCTTATCAAATAATTATTTAAATGTGACTACATACTCGCTGTATTCACATTATTATGTTTGCTATGTTCATTATGTTCACTTAATTAATCACCATTGATGTAAAACTTTTATTTAGCAATTTTATGTAGTGATTCTGTTATGAAAACCGCCTATTTGGAAACAGATTTTTCAATATTATTATAATGATTAGAAGCGGGATACATTGATTAGAGAGTTTCTAAATGTTTATATGTAGGTAATATTGTCTCAGGCAAGATGAATCTTTAATACATCTATATAGTTTTTTTTTTTTTGTTCGATCTTATGATTACATATATCTTATCACTGAAATAAAAGTTGTCAATATTTTTTGTGAAAAAGACTTGTTTTGTTTATTATGTTATTATTAATATTGTTTATGAGTAAAATTGAAAATATTTTCCGATCTGTGTTACTCAACACTGTTTAATTGCGTTTGTTATGTTTGAACTTTAAAATTGTAGGCAAAGTAACTAGAGAACGATTCGCTTACCGCTGTACGTTTATTCGGCTTTCTTTTAAAGAAATGATATTTCGTATTTACTTTACAATCATTATTTCAATCTAAAATTGAAAATTTTAAGAAAGTTTGTAATGAATTATATATATTATTTTTGATTAAAGACCACGTGACATATTACATTATATTTCATTATCTTGGCAATAGATGGCGTCCGTCCACAAAGCAACGCAACAGACGAATCAGCTGTCAGATTTGCTACATACATTATTGAATCACTTGTTGAACATAACCTATGCCCGTGCTACAATTTATTTTGCATGCCAGTTTTTTTTCATTATTATTATTGTGATTTTTAAAAAGTTTTGTGATTATGGGACTGTGTGAAGAAGGTAAGACTTTTTTATTCACCGATTGCCTTATCTGTCACCTGGCGTTCTTGCCAATGTATAAAATTTGCTTTGGAATGTCCATAGACGTACTTTCTATGTTTGTGTTGGAGAGTCAATTAGGTGTAACATCAATTCATATAATATTTTATCTATCGTAATGAAGGAAGATTGAATTCAACTAGTATGATGATTGTTGACAAACCAACTGTCTAAAAGTGTTTGTAAATAGTTTCACTGTCATTTCATTGTTTAGCATAAGTTCTGAAGTCCTCATATAATATTACGACTTGATATATTGTATATTAAGTTATATATTTTAAACAAATCATGTTTGTATTTTATGTTTCATTCAAAATATTATGCCTGATTGAATTGTTTTGACTGCGACTTTTTTTTCTGCGTTTCTTTAAAATCATGTTTTTTATGCGTAATAAACACCAGTCGCGGATAACCGGTAGGTACTAATTTGATTGCATTTTAAACCACTTTTTCTTATGTCAATTTTATTGGATCAATAAAATAATTTTTATTTAATTTAAATTATAAATCAATTAGATAGGTACGTACTGTAAATAAAAATGTATATTGCGTTTTAACCACGAGTTTGTACATGTCTTGAGAAATAAGTTTGAATCTCTTCAATCTATTACGAATAGATTTTGTAGAAATTTAATTATATTTTGTAATCGATTGGGGAAAATATCATTATCGCTATATTGCCGTAAACCCTGCTGTGATTATTCATACTTTATAATAATAATTTTGTTGATAAATAATAATAATGGTACGACAAATATTGAAAAATAAGATAATAAAATAAGCAATTTTATTTCGGTATTATTTAAGCGATATAAATTATGATTGATTGTTTAATTGTGTACACGTGCATTCGTATGAATTACACATGAATAGTAGAATACAGATATTCTGCCAACCAAAATGAAACATGTCAGTTTCAGTGTATATTTGCCAAGGATAACTTTGCCGGATTTTTTTACTTATGAGACAACACTACTATTCTAAAAAATACAATCGGTATGTTAGATATATTAGTGCAAATCTTAATCTGACTTTTTCAATAGAATATAATGGAATACATTTTTGAAAAAAACTGATAAATTGATTCACAGCGATTTGAAAATGTCAGCTATTATTATTATCATTACTCCGGTAGTTAGTTCTACCCATAGACAATAATTTTAATTATAAATTTTTCTCTCCACGATTTTGTTTTGTTTAAAACAACTAACCATTTTCAAATATTTATAAATTTTATTTTGGCAATTTCGTGCGTTTATTTTGAGTATCAGAAACTATACATTTTATTTTTATCGGCCAGCATAAGAGATCACAGGAAATATTTTGTCTTCATTATTATTCTGGTAACACTCGAAAAACCGGCTATGTTCACGAACATTTTTGTGCAACGTTATTCACAGTTTCGAAGAATGTGTTTACAATAATCATAAATACTAAATTTATATTTCATTGATGTTTTGATCTTGCGATTTATCGCAGATTCAAGTCGAATTAATGTGCATACTTTACATTTCATTTCAACGTTGTCCACGCCTTCAAAGTATTTCGTTATATATTACTGTACAAGGAAGGTTTATAAATTTATTGAAAATATTTATATTCCAAATACATATATATATATATATGATTATTAATCGATTCTTAAAAAAACAAAACTTGTAGCTGTATCCGTTTTTGTCTTGGTATATTTGTCTTGCTAATCAGTTTTATTGTATAAATATTTAAGTACCTTTTTGTATCTATCTGCAAAACTCTTGGTAGCATATCATGCATGCATCATGTTCCATTAGCGCCGTTATGATTTGCTAGTACCGTTTATTTGAAATCTATTTGCAGAATATACACGACTTCTTGATTCTCCAAACCACATCTGTCTCAACCATCGTTTATTTCTTCTATTGGTCCTTCGCACACTTTTTATACGGATGTACTTGACAAATCGAAATATATGTTTTCACCTCTATCCAGGAATCTGCAATATCGTCACATAGCTACGGAAATCTAATAAAGTTCGATTTCGTCCGCTGACCTAGTACCACGTGTTTTTGCACCCCATCGATAAGACGCTATTTATTGATGATGTACGTCTGCATATCTTACAGCCAATATAAATATCGTGACAAATTATTCTTTGGAAAGAGCGTATACGTTCCAGTTGAAACATAAGTCTGTCCATAGATCCACGCCCGGCTTAAAACCGACACTTTCATATAACTTTAGTCTGTTATCTATCAGGGTTGGTCATCGACAAGGACTCTCTTACTTAAATGCGAAAGCTATTTTAAAAAAAGACAATTGATTGTATCGCTTGTTGCATTCGATCTAGCTAACGAGATTCTTAGATTTATCACTTTTAATGTGTTAACTGCCACTTCTTGCTGTAAAGGGATCATATTTTTAAATAATAAAAATACATTATTATTTCAAGAACTATTCTGATGAAGACGTAAGCCTAAATAGCTATCAACTATAAATATTAGAAATTTTTAGATCTAACATATATTGCTATTTTTCACCGTGTTATAATGGAATGTTCCACCAAATAAATGCCAATTCAGTCGATACATTTTTAGTACTTTTTCTACAATTTGATGTATTTATGTTCAGGGCCGGCTTCGCTCATCACGAGCATTATGAACTGATTACTGGTCAATTTCGGACAAATCTAATGGACTATTTTTTTGTAATAAAAGTGAAACCTTTGTTTA
This sequence comes from Himalopsyche japonica, assembly GCA_028555115.1. Lineage (NCBI taxonomy): Eukaryota > Metazoa > Arthropoda > Insecta > Trichoptera > Rhyacophilidae > Himalopsyche > Himalopsyche japonica. The sequence goes on along the minus strand of JAHFWJ010000578.1, from coordinate 732,248 downwards.
AAAAATATATACACACAAGTATTGAAATAACGGTCACTGTTATTTTGTATAGTGCTATTTTGAAGTCGGATGTCTTGAATATTTTACCCTTGTTGCATTTCAAGATTTTTCCATTAATAATGATATCATTGGTTACAATAAATTACCATCTGTAAAATGTAGTAAACACGATTCCTGGAAATAGCAGAAAAAAGAAATCGTAAAGTTGTCTTATTGCTATGCAAATAAAATACGCAAATGTCAGAAATACTTTGCAGTCGGCAAATATTTTTTCTACTGTGTTTGCTCTATCGGGCATGTTGGTTCTTACGATTCGGGCATTGCTTATTTGAAAGCAAACATAATTAATTTGTAGAGGCACCGTTTCCGTGATATTATTTTCGATAGTCGGATTATCGGCATAACAATTAAGCTCCTTGGTAGTGATTTTAATAATTATTCATTTTTAAAAGCCTTACCTGGACTGATTAAATCATATACGTACATGCAGAATGAGGACTTAACAGTTATTAAACCATTAACTAATCTGAATACATAATTTGCAAATATCTATCCAGGTGGTGATTTAATTAACAACTCGTAAACATTTCTATTAGAAGTTACTTGTATATACGACAGAGAGCACTATAAGATATAGCTTTCTAATTATTATTTCACCTTAATTCGATAATTTCTAACAATGTCCATATATAATCGAAACAAAATCTACATGGAGAAACATATGAAGAGGCCTTAACATACTATAGCATAACCTTTCATTATGTTCCGTGTTTTATTGATACAATCTAGAAAGAGTTGCAAAAAAAATGCTGTAGTATTGAAATATATTGTACAAGTTATTGATAATAAATTTTCAAGATTTATTTGGAATACTGGACATGATGTGTTTCGAATGGAATGTATAAAAACGTTATTTAAGATTACTATTATTACTGACTGATGTTACTTGATGGACCTTCAACATTATATTTGATTTCTTCATCCCTTTAAACTTCTACATCTTGGGCAATCGAGGTTCATTCTTCGTCATTCAGGCATTCTTCTTCACGGATGCACTCGAAAAAATGTTAAAAAAATTAAGGAGCCAAATTTATACCTGAATTAATTTAATAACTTAACACTAGTTTCATAATGATGACATTTAAATTTGGATAAACAATCTTATGAAGGGTGTTTACAAGAATCAACCGCCATTATAATGTATTTGGGAAAATTGTTAAATAGTTTGGAGATTCTCATCAACAATGAGAAAGCTCTATGAAAATTTCTGGCCGTACTTGCATGTGTCTATTCATTTTTTTTACTTAATTTCGAGTGCATTCCTGTATCAACTAACATGTCACTTTAATTTACTTGGTGACGACGTATTACTGATAATTTAGAATGCGCGTGGGTTTCTTTTACTACGAAAAAGGAAGAATAAAAAGACAATTGCTTGGACATTTTCAAAATACACTCAAATATTACTCATGCCTTTGACATCTTGTTATTACCATATACTACGCGTATCTATAATGTAACGTCGATTAATATAAAAATCCATTTTCGCGCGCTATTTTCAATACGAATTTGAAATATTGTGAAAAAACATTATGGTTTAAAAATAAAAAATATTTATGTGGAAATCATTAAAAAACTCAATTGTTTTCGCTCCTGTGATTTAAATTACAAACTATTTGGACATTTTTATTCATTATTTTTAAATTAGTTTTAATATTTTGGTATTGATTATTTTTATCGTGTTTATAAAGAAAATTTGAATGCACATAAGTTCAAACAATTTATTATCAATTCAACTCAATGATCTTTACTTAAAGAACACGTCATGGAATAATGTGATTATTATAATGACGTCATTTGGCACAAGCTGTGAAGGAAATTCTTAGGCACATTGTCGCAAAAATGTCTTTTACGCCATTTTCAGTGAGCAAACGTATGTACTTCCTGTCTGTTCTCGGCCATTTTATTCCGACGCTCATTTCATAATCTCTTAAATAATAATCGGGCGACCGCCGGGCGTCCGTCCGTTATGCGCGAAAGAAGATGGAAGCGCGGGCGGGTGTTCATTTCGCAATAACTTAAATTTACTCGCTCAATAATTAATTTGACAGACATTTGGGCGCATGAAAGGGATTGTGAGGATCCGTTGAAATATCGCTGACTTTATCTACTACGTAACTGTCAAAGTTTAAATTTTATGTGATTTCCGTTTCGTCATAAAAACGATATACTTTTTAATAACCGTACTCATGGTGTCGTTTAGAAAATGTAGATATTTCAACAGTGAATGAAAATTTTGTTACATATGACCAGCGACTATATTTGACCATTTTCTTTTTATTTGGTAGTCAGTTTCATCCTGATTTTTCTTTTGTTTTGATTGACACCGTAAGTTATAGCAATAATTTCTTTTTGGAGAAAGAAAGGGTAGAAAAGTGAGCTTGTAAGTATAATATATTGTTCAAATTTATGTTAGTGTTTGGTAATGAAAAGGGAAAAGATGCTATATTGACACCCGCCACATTTAAAAATAATATTTATGCACGAAATTTTGATGCGTATAATTGTTTAAATAAAAATGAAGGAACGTAAAAACAGTTTCTAAAAACAAAAATCCCGTACACTTCTCAAAACACTATAATATTCATATTTTTCGTGACGAATTTAAGTGAAGTGACTTCTTCTCAACCCGAAAAATATTTTGACTAATATATATTGTATATCTACAAAAATTTGCAGGAAATGTTTATCATCTGATATACATGTTAATTGATAAAGTTATCTCAACGTGTCTTACTCGAGACAAGTTAAAAAATGCAACAGAAATAAAATCTAATCTTTAATATTTAAATTACAAATATAGAAAATTGAATATCTATGTATGAAATCCAACTGTATATCGAGAATTTGGATTCTGTCACCAAGGTAAAATTTTTAAATCAAGAAAGATGCTTATGTACATAATAAGTAATATAAAATAAACTTGTTCTCTCTTGAAAAACGAGGAAAACGAATGCTTATTTTTCTTTGTGGACTTAATCAATTATTTCACAGATATTTGATAGACAAACATCGAACGTAGTCTTCTCCTGTCGTTTAGCGTGTTTTAGCACAAACAACGCCGCAAAGCTCATGTGATTTTGGCATTGACGGTCAACCTTTTTTTAGTTTATCGGTTAAAGGTATTTTATTTTATCTCATTTTGAATGGCTTAGTAATAAAGATAGATATGCGTTGATAGACTGAAGTTTACTATGTGAGTCCAAAAAAAAAAATCTCAGTCTTCAAACATACATAATGTGTTAGTAAACAATATGAATTTTGGTTCGACAAACATTTTTTTATTGTATATAAACTAATCCTATGTCTAAAAAATAATTACATTATTCACACTTATAATTACAAGTTATTATTATAAACAGCATTTTTCGTGTTTTAAATAAATTTAATTAAATTCTCCTGATCCGTCTATTCATCTTGGCATTTCGCTGATATAACTAATTCTTAATAGTTCTGCGGTGTCATGAAGCAGAATTAAATATGCACAACACATTGGAAGAATTATATATACTTAATACATTGAAGTGATTATGTACCACGAATACATTACAAAAAAACAGGTGATATGTTTTTTTTAATGCGGCAATCTAAAAACTGTTAATCCCGGATAAGGACTTCAATAACTTTCGCGGTAAACATGCCCATCAATAATAATTTTAGTATTTTTTGATGATGTCATAGATATAAAAAAAAAAGATAATCTTTTCGTACGCACTACCTGTAAAGAAATTTTTGCTAACGTGATATCTTCGTCGCTACCACTGAACATAGTAATTATTTTTTATCAATTTCGATGATGTCTGCGCCGACGGCGACAGACGATGAAAAGTCATAGATTACCTTGATTTTAGTAGAATGTATAAATATTATACAAAAAAAGAAAACAAATTTTTAATCATTTTCATTCGTCCGATAGCAACAGAAAATACTTTTGCTTATCCAGTAATATTGTAAAATAGGTGTTTTATCTCGTGTTTTATTTTTATCAACATACATCAGACTGATCAGAAAAATTACGAAAAAGCTCTGTTTCGCGTAGATAAAGTTTTATATTCCCATTTTTCTCGTCTTCGTGTCGGACATTTTAAAATTATATTTGTAAAAACAGCAATAGATAAAAGGTTGCTTTATTTTGTATTTAAAAATGGATACACTGCACTAACACAATAAAATTAATTATATTACAACTTAAAAAAAACTTGAAACTTTGATTTTGCGTCATAACTCCTGCATTAAACAGTGACATCAATCTATTTATTATAATTTTAAATAGTTGTTGATTTTTTTGAGGTGGATGATTACGATAAAATTTTGTAAACAATGTTAGTCCTTTCCTCCAATATCGAATTGTCACCAGATTAATACTTGTCGATGAGATGTCACTTGTCGATTCCTAATCTTTATTAATTCTTATTATCTTCATAATGAATTGCGCTTCAGCTAAATTCTCACCTTCTAAATTTGTGCTTCCCAAAATGGGGGGAGGGGCACAGAAATTTTCACATTTCAGAAGGGTCGTAGCATGAAATGGTTGTGAAAGCACTATTACGAAAGACCAAACTCAGTTCTCTACGCAACTTAAACTATACATATTTATACAGAATAATGTATTATTTTTACTGGTATGATAATAGAAAATTCATGAGGGTGTCCGTTAGTTAGCATTGTGATAAAACGACTACACACTGAGAATTTCTATACTCAATAATGTCGACTGTTCAATTAATTTACTTTTCTCATATCTTGGCCTTAATTTTAATGTTCTTCCACATCACAATTCACTAACCGGTTGAAACCAACTTTTGATTGCAAGCATTTTAAATGCTGATTTGATATACGCCGCTAACGAATGTCATATCTGCAGTAGCCAAAGTATTAGATTTTTTCTTCCTTATCTTGCAGACTGTATCACTTATAAATCGATGCTTCTTTTTTTCAAATCTTGATTTTTTTAAATATAGTTCCGATTTTTGTCACAACTATTCACATTTAATCATATTTGGCTTGTCCATTTCTTGCATGTCATTATTCCTCCGTAATCGCTCATAATATCCATATTACCAGCAGCTTGTTGTTCTAGCGTAATTTATCTGAAAGTGTATCGTGTCCATAAGGCGTGTATCACAATCACACATTATCGTATCGTATTTGTGGTCTAGCGAGACCATACGCGAACTTTGGCTCCGTCGGGAACTCCATAGTCATCGTGATTCACTGACGACTGAGCTGCCGGTCGGTCAAAGTTCGGCCTCGTATCCGAGTCTGCTTTCGTGTGTAATAAAATGAATACATTTTGTTTTGATTCTGCCTACACCCACCGGTTCGTAACAATTATTAATGATCGGTCCACATTCCGCAAACGGTACTCCGCGAATGCTGCGAGCCGTAGAGACGATTTTCGTGAGCTGATTCATTAATAGAAGTTTATTTTAAGCGATTTATGAGCGGAATAAAACAATTATACAACATTTTTCAATAAATATAATTTTAAATAATAATAACTTTACTACAAAACAAATAATGAAAATAACACGGTGAAAAAATAGCAATGTATTTTAGTTCTACAAAATTATTTTTAACATATATAGTTGATAGCTATTTCGGCTCTCTAATGGAGTTCTACCAAGTGAATGCCAATTCAATCAATAAAATGAAAATTACAATTAACACAATCATAACAAGGGTTTGCTGCGTCAAGCTATAAAGATTAATGTATTTGTAAATATGGTATGAATTTATTTTTATTAAAATGTTTTGGCACCTTGGTAATATTCTGCGCTTCCCGGGTTAAAAACTAATGCCTTAGCATGAAAACTGTGAATAGATACATACGTATGTATGTATATTAACCCTTTCCATAATGCTATATTTACCGTGAAAAATCAACAGTGTCGAGGCAGTGTTAAGGCTTTTTGAAGCTAAAAATTTGAGGTTATAGAAAACCATGGTCGTTCCTAAAATATTTGTGACGAAAACTGAAATACTTCTCTCAAATCGTACAGTGATTTTTTAATGGACATCAATTCATTTCGTTACGTCATTCTCATTGCGTTACGATTAATCGGGCTACTTGTCTGTCATCTGCCTGCTACATAGAACGCACACGCATACTTAATGAGTATGTGCAGTATTTGTACATGAGAGATAACAAGCGTATTTAACAGGTGGCACAGACATATTTATACTATTAAAAGTTAGAGTGGCGACAATCATTACCACCGAGCAGTGAGAGCTGTGTGAATTTTACGGTTAAAACAACTATATAAATAAGTTAATTTTAATCATACAATTGTATCTTTATATTCTAGTAAACGACCCGGATTAACCTTTCGACATCTTCAAGCATTCCAGTACAGGGATGCTCTCCAACTTATCTTAGTTAATAGTTTATACTAAGAAGAATTAAGAACAATATAACTACATACTAAATATAGAAGCTTTATTGATATATGAATTAATTTTAATGCCAATATCTCAGGATCACCTTAATTTGAAAATCTTAATATGGGAATTAACTGGAACAAAGAGATATTTGCTGATTTAAATATAGTACAAATTATCGTATGACGAAAGAATCAAATTTTATTCTTTGTTGAATGATCGAACTAAGATCATGTAAAAGATATAGTTAAGAGGAATCGTAGAGGTTAACTTGTTGGTCCAAAATTTATTTATGATTTCTCTTATTTATTCAGTTTCGTCAAGATTTCAAGCAATCTGCATGCATTTAATATTGACAGTGTTAAAAGTCATTAGACGTAATTGTATAGTTACGATTGCAACAGCGCAGTGTTAACTGTCATGGCCTCGTCTAACCGCAAAGTTAAAGAATAACTAAATACCAATGCATAATGATCTGATCCATTAGATGCGTGTTTTTTCGTATTACTTGGAATGATTTCCAGTTAATTATTCAAACCAGTATAATTGACGACCTCTATGGCCTGTCAGTTACGATCCTGCATAGCAATACCTGTAGTTTAATTAATTTTTTCTTCATTTACAGTAGATACTTGTCACCGGAGATTGCTTTTCAAGATTCTTGTCTCGATGAATAGTAGAATTTTCGTCCGTCTTTTGTCTTTTAAAAACTAAAACAAATAAAAAAATATACAATAAAGGAATTCAATTTTAGACGTATTTACTAAACCACTTTTAATGTTAACTGTCACTTTTCACTTTTGAGGTGATAACTGTCACTTCACAAGTAAATATTGATAAAAAACTGATAAAAACACATTTTTAGTAATCATTTCGACAATATATTTTATGACCAGGACCGGTTTCGCTCATCGCGAGTATTGTCAACTGATCCTGATCGTAAAATATATTGCGGAAATAAGTACCAAAAAATGTCACACGGTGAAAAAGTAGCAATGTATTTTAGTTCTACAAAATTTATAAGATATATAGTTGATAGCTATTTCGGTCTATCATTCATCAGAACTATTTTTTTCACTGCGTTATAATTGAGTTCTACCAAGTAAATGCCAATTCAATCAATAAACTAAAAAATGTGTTTATTTTAATTAATAAAAACAATTTTTTGGCGCCGTTCTTGATCGTAAAATATATTATGGGATGGTGCTAAGAATGTATTTTTATTGTATAAAAAATGTATTACATATGTTATATTTCGAAATTATTTTGTTTTTAGATTATGCTTTACTAATATTTATACCGCAAACATCTTAATATGTTTGTTTTTTATGTATTTTAAAATTTTACGTTATGAAAGAGAACTGTATTGAAATCCTTTGATTGTATCTTGTTAAAAGGAGGATATATCAGTTTAATTTATAAAAATGTGTATGGTTAATTGAACTTCTGTGTTATGATTTTACTTAGAACAAAAAAAAAATAGTTGTCATTTATAAATTTCTTAAGTAGTGAAGTAACTCACTGTGTTACGTTTAAGTAATGTCCATCACTGCAATTTTAATACTTTGTTGCAGTCGGTTTATGGGTTCTCGTTTTTTTATCTTTTCAATATAAACCATTCACACGTACTTATTACTTACATCGAGTATTTTTATAACTTCGCTGACATTTTTGTCATTTTTCAATACTTTGTTTTCCGTTATTCAACACTTGTCGAAGAATTTTTCACTAGAAATACGAGACTATCACTGTATAATAAATACATCAGCGTTTTTATTTACAACATATTATTGTTAATTTACACCGATTAGCTTACAAGCAATACTTTAAAATCAAATTTATATGCTTATCAATAAAAAAGTGCGGAAAATACTTTGATGTTTGCATTCTTTTTCTTTAGAAACCCATATTTATGTACTGTTCAAATAAACGGGAAGATTAACGAGAAACCTATTTCAGTTTTTCTAGACGTGTATAATTTATTATGTTTGGTAGCAGTTAGGTATGATTTCTGTATCAACATAGAGAAAACGTCAAATCTTGTATTATTTTTACAAATACATTCGCACCCAATGTGCAACATATGAACTTATAATGATTCATTTCCGATTAGTTTGAATGTGTTCTTACTATGAGTGCATTTCAGTTCTTAATATGATATATACGGTCTTTCAATAGGGATGATTGAAATTTGATAGCAGCCATATTGTTACAGTGCAATCTGTCAAATTTGTTCTCTATTTATAAATAGACTACGGCAAATCATTGTGGAAAGGTAAAGCGTTGAACAACATGTGAAAATCATCAATTTTAGATTGACATTCTGCAAGTGTGATTTGAAGCCATGGAACTGGCCATTAAGATCGTGAGATTTAACGCCTTTATACTTCTTCCTTTTGGGCTATTTTAAATCGCAAGTATCTGTGAATAAACCACTCACACTTGACACTGTCAAACTCAACATAACAAACGCTATCCAACAAATTCAGGCGACAAAGTCATCGAAAATTGATCCTCCCAAATAAGTGCCACTAAACGAAACCGCTGCGGGCTTTTGCATGACATTATATTCCACATTTAACATCATAAAATATACTTTCAAATGAAAAAAAATGAGTGGGTATCTCACAAACAACTTATTTTATTTATATTTTAACAAATTACATCCATATTCAAAAACCCTTTACATATGCTCACTCCACTAAAATTTTCAAAAACGCGCATCAATCGGGTGTTCCTAAACTATATTAAACGTATTGTAATATTATAAATAAAAAATAATTAAATTTACATAAAAAAAAACTTATGTATTTAAATCTCGACTAGACTAAATGACTACATTGTTTTGAAACGTATTATTTGTCATTAATTAGACTTATTACAACCGGTTTATAAAAATATTTGTCTGACATTACAATGCTACATGTCGGAGATTTCAAAATTGTTTATGTCATTCGATTGATATCTTGATAGCGACTGTGTTTGTAATTAGCTTTTGCATACAAAACTGGCATAAATATCTATTTTTAATATGAATAGGGATTTTCCATCGCCATGTTTTTGTCTCACAATCTCTGTTTGATGAAATACTTGAAGAGTTCAAACATGGTTAATAGATATGACATGCAATATAAATATCCTGTCTTAATATAGCCATAACGAAGACTAGAATTCTAAATAATGATTTATTCTAGTGCAGCGGTTCTTGTGTACGGCCACCAACAATTTTATAGTAAATATTGATTTAAAATTTATTAATATTTTTAAATCGATTGAATACTCCTGACATTTTCATCATTTGGTCGAGTGGTTTAACCCAAATGCCTCACAAAACCGTGATGTGAAAATAAATGCATACAAACCGTGTTCCTTATGGATAATCATTTAAAAAAAACTCTTGTGATAGAAGCTTAAAATGACAGTTTTTCGATTTTATCTTCTCTTGATGATTTCCCTGATATCTTATCAGACACAAATTGAAAATTAATTATTATGTGTTTCAGGACCTTTTTAATATTAATACTGTTCGATCGGAGTTATTACTTAACTTAAGGAGACTTAAAAACCACCGCTTTATTATTTTTTTAGATTTTTCCTACAACTATATCATGTGAAAGATTATTTAGAGTTATGCACTTGGTAAAAAATAAATATCGAAACCAGCTAACAGATGTATGCTTAAAAACGGCGATTCGCCATGCATTTTCATATCCTTATATTAATAAATACTATTTTTTATTCCTAAGCCGGATGGACAAGGTAACTCGATTTGATATTGTAGTATAAATGGAAATTATTACAATACATATGTGGCCAGTGACGTCATAACAGAGTGTGTACTTGTGACGCTGTTTGCTGCTGATCGCTTTATCAGGATGTCGATGAATCATTTTTGCAGAAATTTAATGCGATTTAAATGATTTTTGATTGTTTTATTAAAAGTATTCATTTCTGCGTCTGACAATCTTCGATGAAAAATATTGATTCATAATTTGTACCATATAATGAGTTTAAATAAACAAAAGTGCTACTAATACGTTTTGAGAAATACATTATGTTTCGCTGCGTTCCAAAAATTTAAATTTGGATCGATTTGAAATTTTCTCCTATAGATCTTCAAATTTGGAATATTATTCATGTTGAATTCTTAAAACAATCGAAAAATTGTTTTTAAACTAGGAAAAATGTTTTCATTGAATCAACGGAGTCGTTTTAAATTCTGAACGCTTTCGTCGTACGTCAATTATAATTAACACAGTCGGAAACTTAACTTTGTCTTGGTCCACAATATGTTCATTAGTATATATGTGCACTGAAAATGTTTTATTTTAGATGAAATATTTTTAACTTTTATATAATCAGAATGCATTTTGATATAATTATTGGTGGCGTCATGTTCGGCGGCGGTATACGTCACGATAGCCTTTCATAAGTGCAGTATTGACGGCTAATAACACATCTTGTTTGTAAGCAATTAAATCGGTGTAGTTAGACTTTTTATTCGATATAATAGAATATTTTTATAAATACAGGGTACCTCTAATATCGCTTGAAATAATTGGTACCCAATATGTTTACAAAATCAAACATAATCATCATTTTGCGTAAACAAATTGTGTTGTGTATAGTAAAGCAAACGTAGAACATCGGCCGTCTGTAAGACCGTCGACGAATTATTGATCAGTAATTGCAAAATGCAATTCTTCGCCATTTATGTCCCCTGGTTGCAATTTTGTTTATTCAAGATGTTACGGCATCACAAGTGCAGTGTCACGTTTCGTTCGACGAATTTTTTACTCCCTGTTGACGGAAATCCATAAATATTCTCAATTCATTATATTATGCTGCTAATCAAATAAAATACTACAACCGATGAGTGTGCGAAAATTATCGAGAAAGCTCTAAAACGTCTTCAACATCCTTATGACGGCGTCGTTAAAAATTGTATTGAGTTATCTGTAAAAAAACGTTTTATGTATGCTCATATATATTTATGAGTTATTATAAAAGCCTTTATGTATCATTAAATTAATTAGTTTATCGTCAATACATCAAAACAGTCAGTCAGCATTATTTATGCCTAATCCATAAATATATTGTTATGTCACTTAATAACCTGATCTTACATAATTACTGACATTTACTGTAACTCAATGGATTTATAATATTTTTCTTTTAAGTTTTTTATTGATTGGTACTTTTTATTAAATTGACATACTGATCGCTTTTTTCTGCAATTCAATAATGAAAATATTGTGTATGGCATGTCATTAAATGAAAAAAACAAATGGAATAGCTACTTAAATGCGTCGTTACTCAAAAAACTACCGTATAGCATAATACCCTTTTCAAAACTTTTTCTTGTAAACACAAAAGATTTTTCCTAATAAATTTGGTTTGAACAGTTCCAATGTGAAATATTTATTACCTCTTGGGAAATTGTACATAAATAAAGCCAGTAAATGTTTCGGCCATGTGGGACAAAAAGGGTTAATGCTAGTCCCCCTTACTTCACTATGCCTTTCATTATGTTTTAGACATTTTAATAATTTACATGATAGATTTTAGTACATTTTGTAATACTGTCATTTATCACACTTATTATATTTTATTTGTTTTTAATTAACGTTATAAAATTTTTTTTTAGGTAAATATTCATGATTAAATGAATAATGTATTTATTCACTGACTATGTTTTATGAAAGTGTGCTAATCTACGCGAGAGTAGATACTTTGACCAGAAACAATCTGTACACGACCACTTAACCAATCACCATTTTATGAAAAGATTTAAAAATAAAATAATTACTATCGAATCTTTTCAATATTTCGAAGACACGTATAACCAAAAAAGACCCATTTTTTTTATACCGTTAATAAGATTGTAAATATGTATTATGTACATGAAGAATATCGTATGATAAATTTAGATGTGAGTTTATGAGATAACTATGAATAACACAAATTATACGGATATTAAGTTGAATTCAAAAAAATGTATTTAAAATGCGCATTCTCACTATAATATACTTATATACTTATTTAATTTCTAATGACTGTTTAATATTTTAAGAATGGTATCTGTAGGTGGTTATCGTTGAAACATCTACACATATGTAATTTGGTTATTTAAAAATCTGATTTATTTTTCGATGCGTTCTATAAGCAGGTTTTACAAACGGGCTTTCGCGCGCGATTGTGTAATGGGTGTACTTTAGAACGAGAGTATGTGTAACACACTTATGTGAAAAGCCAGACATTGCTGTATAGACTAGCAATTGTCAGAAATATGCTTATATTTGAAAATACATTCCGACCAATTCACGGAAATAAAATATAGTTTATGTTATTTATAAAATAAAACACTATCTTTCAGTATCGATCCTTACTAGTTTTTTTTACCGCAAATTTTATCAGACAAAAAAAATATGTTCATATGACCGAAACCGGCACTAATAATGAAATAAAAAAATAAGTTCGATATTTTTACTTTTTGCCGTGCGTTTTTTTTTTAATTAGAAGTAATTATGATATTTTTTAATTTACTTGTCGGTTGCTAACATCTCAACTGTTGTGAAGACTGATCACCAGAGTGTTGACAGATGATACTCAAATATACAAAAGTGTTGACAGTGCCTAAATTTTCATGTAATGGCTTTTTTTTCATTAAAACATAGAATGGTGTGTCCCCAATAAAAATCGTAAGTTTTTTCAACACTGAGATTACTGAATTAATTTTTCAAACATTCTGTCGAAAAATTGCACTGCCTCCACATTTATCTGTGTTATAATGTAATAACATTTTGTATCGACTCGCAGTTAGTTTATAAAATCAAAACCCCCTTTCGTCATATATAAATATCAATGTTTTCATATGATTAAAACTTTGGCGCCCCTTGTGATAGGACTTTTACAGTAGACTATTATTTGGACTGTATTTTATGCCAGTCTTTAACAAGCGTGATTAAATATCCGTGTTATTTTGTTGTCGATATTATAAATTATATTTTTAAGCTGCCAAAATTTAAACAGCTGTCCGTCTAATTAAGCATGTGTAGCTGAAATCTTTATAAAACGATTTGATGATTACCGCTAGATTTTTGAACATGCTAACCTTCAAAATCTCTTACAAAAACGATCAGTTAACAATTATTAATTTAATAATTACAATGGGATTCAAACTGCTGATTTTATTATTCAAACAGTTCCTTATCAAGTCGAATTCTTTATAATTTAATATTTCCTTAATTAATCAATAAAGCACAATTGTTTTGAGATTAGAAAATACAATTATTTTGCAGTCGATGTTTCACAAATTAATGAATATTTTCAACAATATTAAATAACGAAATAAACAATCGAAAACTCCTGTGTCATCTACAAGTCATCAATAATTAAAAGTTGTTCATTCAATACACAAAGCAAATTTTAATAATTTTTCAAAGATTTCAATTCGTTACGAAATGTCCCAAAGCAATAAAAAAATCTCTTGAACATAGATTATGTAGTAGATCAATTTTTCTGAGATTTAATTCTCTGTCAATTCGAGATGTCTATTTAATAATTGAGATGCTAACGTTATTATTTCATCGATCCAAGTTATTGAGTACGTTACTCAGCAAATCTCTACAGGAAAGTACAAACACGTTATTACAAAAATATTCCTAATAATTCTTCATAAATATGAATTATAAGCAAATTCCACATAAGCTAGTTCTTACTTGAAATGTGGTTAAAATAATAAACTACTTTATTATGTTGTTTTCAGGCTAAAAAATATTTTTCTTGAATAATTAATTGAGAATTAAGTTCGTTAAGAACAGATTGAAACTAATCTCAAGTGGACAACATTAAAAAAATAATTTAACAACTTGGTGTGTTATTTCTTACTTTAAATAATAATATGAATATCATGTTTATTTAACCTTAACATTTATTCAGTTCTAGTCAATTTAGACAATAAGTAATAATTAATCGAATTTATTTGGAAACTGTGGAACGTTTTTACATATTTGTCGTGATAAGATTTCTCGTAAATTCAGAGACCTTCAGTGAGTAGCTGGCAACTTGTAGCTCGCGATTTATGACAAGTTGTTTACGCATTTTGTTTTTTTTTCACTGTTTAAGAAGTATAGAACGTCAATAAAAAATATTCTAATACTCCAGTAAATATATATAGGCGTGTATGTTACTATTATTTTGCTACTCAAGTTTATCAAATTATGAATTAATCGATCACCCATGATTGATGTGACCATTTATTTTTGTCCTCAAAACGAGACATCTATCAATTTTACGTAATAGTATGTATGTTCAAGAAAACACGTAATTTTTCAAAGCTTTTTATTTTTCAATAAAAAGAAAAGGAATGTTGATAAAGAATATAAGAGGAATAAATGATATAAATATGAACAATTTTTCTTAGGTATAACTGGGTTTGCTTTTAAATAAGAATGGAATTCTTGGCAGGATTTTTTTAAAATTGATTTTATCTAACAACATCGCTTTAAGTACTCCGACTTGTAATTGTGTTTTTTCTGTCGTTCACAACTTATTCATCTGCACCACTGTCGATTTTTGCACTTTTTTAAATTGTTACCGTGTGTTGCCCTCTTTTTGAAAACGGGACATTTCGACGTCCCGAAGCTGTACTTGGGAACAACGGGACAGGCTACCTAAAAACGGGACGTATAGTCACTTTACTCATGATGCATGGCAGTAAGTCAATCTCCCAATAGATTTAAATCTGTTTTCATAATAAAAATGTTTTTTCATTAATAGTTTACATATTTAAATATCATCTGAATGGTCATAATAAATCATTTCCCAATAAAAAGATCCCCGACAACTGCACTACGTTATAAATAGAATTGTAAAACAACATTCATTTTTTTATAACACTTCACGTATTCGTAAAATCTGTTCAAATAGAAATAAATATACTTTATTAATTTCACACAATCGTATACTTCAAGAATACAACCGGTGACAAGTTCTCCTCTAAGTATATGATTATTATACGGGTAAGTCTATACGCCGTTATAAATAATAGTGGTTTTAATGTACATATATATTTTTTACAATATTTACTAACGCGCTTAAGAATATAGGCATTTGTTTATAGTAATGTCATTCAAACGAAGCTTCAATACATTATTGCTCTTGTCTAAAGACCTTGTATGAAATACTATTAAAAAATTCAATGATGCGTGTGCACGCTAGCCATTACTTGTTATACTAGGAAAAATACTGTCATTCTCAGAATGGTTTTACCAGCACGCCAAATCTCAGTTTCACTTACGGATCGTCGGCGAATTGCAGTTGAAAGTAATATTTTTATTTCTTTGTATATAGTTATGCCTAGACTTTTGAGTAGAATGCGACTCCCAAATGTCTGGTAAAAATTCCTCAGAAAATGGTCGGACACTCTTTGAAAATGCTGCATCGCCTATGTCATTTATCATGCAGAAGATGCTTGTTATGCTATAGGAAGACGCAATCAAAAACGACACTCGAAGTTGATTCAATGACTATCTGTCATTGACATAAAACTAAACTACTAAACTTGCATAAAACTGTACATACTTCATACCCACACTTTAAATGCTTTTTACTGTAATCATACGATTTTGTTTATTAAGATATTTTGTATATTTATTATTCCTTTTTTACAATAGGCGTGCGTCTTGTGATTAAATTATCACGGGATGTTAGTGTTAACTGATACTGAAATGAATTAATCCTCCTCTTTTTTTAAATAAATGTTCTGCATTAAAACTAGCAGTTCGAGTTCATCCCTGCACTCAAATGCTTAGAGATACTAAAACTTTAAACCCGGTTCTATATTGAAAAAGATGAATGGAAGAAGATTGGGACTTCATTTGGACGGTTCCATGTATACGAATTCGCCATGACATTTACCTATTTCAATAAAATTTCGTTAAACCGCATGATAAAGAAAATTCTCTATGTTACGAAGGTTGTAAGGAAAATATATTATATGTCTTTTTTAATACATGTAACAACAACATGTGAAATCAGCTTTAAAGTATGATATTTTGGTTTTTCTTTTAAAGTTTCTGAGAATTAAAAATTAGGCGGTGGTTAGTGATGAAAATTAAATCTATATCCTAAATGAAAACGTCATTTATTATGTTCATACATGTCGAAACATGTTCCATGATTTAATTGTTGAAGAGTTTTCCTTTTGGAATTACGTATATCATTTTTTACGACCGCTTTAGCTGATTCTTTAAAGTTATAACAAGCTGTATTGCGATTTCAAAATTTTCCAATGGCTTATATTATAAAAGTTAATTTAAATTTTATTTTGAATGATCATCAGTGAAATATTTTTTAAGATACTAATATCACAATAAAAAGATGACTATGTTACATACAATTTGCACATATTACAAAAAAAAAATAAGTTAATGAGTTTCAAAAATTTGGCATATATTTCCATAAGTAAAATTATTTGAATATATTTATATATATTTGAAACAAAATCGGTACGCACACAAAGTAAACAACGCAGAATGAATGAGTTTTAAAAAATGCGTTGATGTTGCATATTTCGTTTTTTTATAAGTATTGACTTGTGTGCCGCGAAATTTTTAAAAATAGCGTTGGTGTGCCGTGAAAGGCAAAAGGTTGCGGAGCACTGAATTAGGTAATTACTTTTTAGCCGCTTTTCATACGTTCATTCAAATACTTCATCCATATACACTTAAAAGAAAATACTATTATTTAAAATACTATTCTTCTATTGCACGCATGTTTCCTTAATATATATAACATCTACACACTACAAATATCGTTAAAAAAATATTTTATTTATTCGTTTTAATTATCTTGTTATTAGAATGAACAAGTTTAATTCAATGTAATAAACGGATCACGTTTAACTTGAATAGATGCCACTAATTCGCTAGGTGGTTGACTTTTAATTTTTCAGCATTTAATATTTCTGGTCAGCTATTTTATATGATATTATCAGGGCTGTGCAGTTATCAAAAACAACACGACTCTGAGACTGAAAAAAGTTTATTTTTGTTCGCTTCATCCCACCTTTTCTATTGTATATATGTATGTGCATTCAATTAAAGATTCATCCAACCCGGCAAATTGTTCATTGAGATATTCTTCAAAATTGTCTAATCGAAAAATTGGCCAAAGTCGCTTATTTTTCACGACTCCGACTCTACAGCCCTGAATATTATGTATACTTCATTATTTTTTTTATCTATAATAAAATAATCTCTTATTGATTTTAATTTTCGTAGCTGTAATCAAAAAAACGGATCGATCATACGGCGTAAAAAAGTGGTTGGCCTAGCCATGATTATCAGTTGAGAGTGATTAATATTTAAAAAAATGTATTATATTTAAATTGCATTTCTTTAATCAATTTGATTTTTATATGCTGTTACTGACTGTTCTCATTATCAAGTTTTAAGTCTTAACGCTGTGAGATTATAAGTTAGAATTAACTCTACGAACGAATTAGTTCTATTTTTCCGTTCCCGCCCAAGTTGGTTTATATATATAAATAATTAATACATACCTCCATGTATAGCTGTGAAATTGGATCTTATTCTAACTCGGCACGTGTAGTATATAATTCACTTTTATGCTACAGGTGATACAAACGCCGAGGACCCGGTATTCAGCAATTAGCACCGGCTTGCCTTGACTCGTAAACATAATAAACTTTTTTACTCACAGAGCAGTTATTAATCATATTATACAATTAAAATAAATGGCGAAAATCGTTGAATAAATTTTTGCAACGCAAGAATTCTGTATAATATTTATTACTGTAATTGTACATCGATTGTGCGCGTGCAACTTTATACAAAATTCGTGTTATTAGTTACTTGCAATGGACTACTCTTTTTCGTGCTGTAAGATTATTAAAAAATTGAAAACATTAAAAAATCTCTTCGTAGCTCATTATTTTTATATATCTAAGGACTTAATTTTTTAAAATCAAGTTTTTATCTATCGAAATATGGCCTATTAAGGGATTAATAGCAAAATTCATAATATAGCAATTGAATATTTCAATATATTCAAAAAAAGAAAACAATATTTTTATTACAATCCTTTGCTTCGTTCATCAAAATGAAATTCATCAAAAATACTAAAATAAATTTTGACAACGTTGTTATAACTTATTTATTCAAATAGTTGAAAAGCTAAGTTAAAACCGTTATAAAATATGAATTGTTGAGACTTTCTACGATTCTACACGTTTTTTCATTAACGACCCGGGTTTCACCTTTCGGCATCTTCAGTCGTTTTATCATACAGATACAACAGAACTGACCTCGTGTAGACAAACGTGTGGAATCCTACAAAGGTTCGAAAATCCAAATTTGACATTGGAATTCCATCAATGACCTTCAGTCGATATCATCAATTAAAAACAGTTATTATTTCTGTTTCTTATTATTAGTTGAATATTTTTTTTTTGTTTATGTAAAATGTTCTATAAATCTTGAGAGAACGTTTCAAAATATTATATAATATTACAAATAGATGCGAATTGCTGTTTTAATTTTTTGGCATTCCATTGACAGTAATCTACGGTGAGATTTTTAAATTGACACTAATGGTAATGGTAATTTGCACCTTCTGAGAATATTTTTTGTGCAGTACAGCAAATAACATGACACGGGTTGTTCGTATAGCTATTTAATAAATAAATTAAATCGTAAATTCTAAGTTTCTTCAAACGTGCCCTTCGCGTGGCTCTGACTAGACATGACAATTCACCCCGCCTGACCTCTTCGGTAGATAAGGCTCATCTTGAGACTAAACATTTTTTACCCTTGTACGAGAATGTCCCATTTCCATTTTATTTTAAAAGCGTTAATTATTGTGCCATTAACTCGTTGTTTTAAATGAATTATTTCATATTTTCATAGTTCATTACTAATCGATTGTATACATACACACTTAACCTTTTGAGCTATAGATATATTATTATCTCGAGAATAGATTAATATCACGACTATTATATTATTAATCATTTACGATTGTGATTTGTTTATTACCACTTCCACACTTGATTATGTAATTATCAGAATGAATTATGATGAAAGAAACCTGTGCTGATACAAATATTTTAAATTGCTTAACACACACAAAAAATACATATTTAATTGAACTTGCATTTTAATTATCATCGATTAATTATTAAATGTAATTGTGCTCAGAGCTGTTCCAAGGAAATGAAAACAACTTGCATTATTAATAAAGTATTGGTACGTGAATAAATTACGTTCATATTTGTGTTTTGAAATCAATATCCGCTCACAACGTTAGGCATATGGAAATTTTTAAATTTTTTTTCCGATTAAGTATTATGAATAAAATCGGAAACCCTCCACTATTAGTTTATTTTATTAGCATTTACTTGGTAGAACTCCATTATACCACGGTGAAAAAAATAGAAATTTATTTTAGTTTTACAAAATTTATAAGATATATATATAATAGTTGATAACTATTTCGACTTACGCCTTCATCAGACCGAGTTCTATTTTTCATCGTGTTTCACTATTAGTATATTTTTGCGACAGTGACGTTTTTAGAAGTTTTAGTGTAAACATCACTAAGTTGATTGTTTAAAAAATAACGGAACTTTTAGAAGAAATCAATCGTTTTATTTTTATATTGAATTAATATTTTTGAATAAAGTTTTCTGCTATTATATTTGCTCTATCATCAATAATGTTTGTATTGCTTTTAAAATTAAGAATGTTATATTAATATATATCAAGTGATATATTTGAGAAATTACTTGTAATGTGGATTAGTGCATAATTTTTATATATATTTTTTACAAACGATACGATATGTTTTGTTTTGAAAACAACAACATGGGACACGAAAATCGTTTATTGAACGTTATATTCTGGCAAGTAAAACCATTTTTACAAAGAAAACTAATGAAGGCATTGATTGTTTTATAATTACTATACTGACAGTGTTAAGACAAACTTTTGATTGAATTGTAGATGATTTAACATAAAAATATTCAACATAGTTTACAAATAATTGAATTTATCGGTAGAACAAACTATATCATCCAATAACGACTTTGATTGTGTAGCTAAAAATATAGTGACTATAAACTTGTGAAATGCCTTAAAAATATATCTCAAATTAACGTTAATATTTTTACTACCAATTTTATTTCTAAATCGATACGTACAACTAGATTAGTTGTGTGATCGATTTTTTAGAACCAAATGATGGAAAGTGTGCATTTACTTTATAGGAAGATTGCTAGACTCACTCAGAAATAGATCGCCTATCCGGGTCATGTGACTACGTCAAATTCTGATAACATAATTTGGTGATAAAAAGTTATAACACGGCTTAATACAAATTATTATTTGTTTTTCAAACACGATATCTCTATAATAATTATGTTCTCACAGCAATTATTATGATGTTGTTATTATTAACCAGGGATTGCACTTCAATTTCATTTTACCGTTAACGCAAATAAATAGATAACCGGTAACGATAAATTGAAAGCAAAACCGTACACCGGTATTGAAAACACATCTTTTACCAATATTTATGCAATTCATTTAATTTTGTTCGTTCAGAAGATCTCATTAAGTTCTTTCTACCCACACTTGTGCGATGGTGATCGTAATAAAGCGTTTTTACGGCCACGTTTAAATCATTCAAGATCACAGGTCACCAATTGGCTATTCATAAATGAAGCAATTAAGAATTACATTTTCCATAGTTTATAATGTAATCGTTGAAATATGTGTCACAAATTGTCTTCGTGCAATGTTAACCGTAGATCTTTGTCGACCAACGTATGATGTATCTAAGATTCAATCGATTGATTTGAATCACAAAGATAAAATTACATAACGTAAGAAAATTTTGTTATAGATAAATGAGATTACAGAAAAAAACTGTCAGTTAAGTTACCGCCTCTTTACCACGATCAAACACTGGTTGGATTGTAAGGGATAAAACTTAACAAATGAGTCACTTCGGTGTGAATTGAATGCATCGAGTCCGATTCGTTCATTTAAATCTATTCATTTTGTAACATAGAAAAATGACTTCCCATCCATGTAATATAACTCTCGCGAGTGATTATGTTTTTTCACTGCCAGATATTTAGAAAACAAGTAAAAGTTTCATATTTCAACAATTTCATAAAAATATTTTTGTTTTGATATTTTAAAGAAGACTCATTGCTATCGTAGTCGCTTAAAACCTGATGTTTCCAAATCGTTGCTACTTTCATATTTAAGTTTTTCAATTTTATATTAAATATATTATTTGATCAAAAATATACATATTTTTATTATATGTTGTCTACGTACAGAATATTACTTATTATATCAAAATATGGAAAATCACTGTGAAACGACCATTCTAGGATGTTGATTGAATTGACTTGGTAGAACTCCATTATAACATGGTGAAAAAATAGCAATGTATTTTAGTTCTACATAATTTATAAGATATATAGTTGATAGGTTTTCGGCTTAAACCTTCATCATAACTATGTTTAAACGTTTATTTACCTATCTTTATATAGTTGTGTAGAAAAGGTACACAATACATGTTCCCTTCTGTTTTAACACCCTAGCTTCATTCATATCGTGCTGATAAAGTCTAAAATGCGGCACTTTGATTTGTATATAATTTATTAGTTTATTTCACTGTCAAACAGGGGAGAGAGAATAGTATTTGATTTAAAATCTTTTTAAATTGCTATTAAATACAATTTTTTTTTTAATAAAAACTTATTAAACAAAATGACACTGTTATATGCACTTAACATTAAAATTGTATTCGCGTCCGAGTATTTTTATCGCAGATCACATAATATAACGTTATTTTGTAGCTTTTTAATAGGGCCCATAGCTGATAAAAAAAAATTGCGTGATAACACTTGATCATAAGAAATGATAACCGTCAAAATATACGATATCGTAGATAAATGTGCTAGTTTAACTTCCTAACATAAATGTTATCTTTTAATTTCCGAATAAATATATTTTGTTTCTACTAAATTGGCTTTGCTTTTTTTACCAATTGCCATTACGCGTTTTTTTAGTTATTACTGCTTAATAAGAAACTCAGTCTTCAAATATGGCTATTTGTATCAATTCTCGGAAGAATAGCGTTATAACATAATTCTTTGTACTGGTTCCGATAAATCTCTAAACTTCAATAGCTGAAATTACATCACTATTACTCCAAGTGACACATATGTTTTACTGAGATTTTTCATATAATTTGATCGATTACTAAAGATTGATTCGTTAAACATTTTACTCGTGTTTTTTCGTTAGATCGTACTAAATTAAAAACTGTATTATTCTTTTGCGCGATTGTACTGGAGCATTTTTCATTAACTTGAAGGTAAATTGATTTCAAAACCAAATGAATATACCAACATCGATATTTCGACGTTATCAAATTCGAAGCACAGAAATAGCTTGAAGTGAATAGAAACGCGCATGAAAATAAATTCTTCGCTGTAAGATGAGCTTGAAAAACCAAATTTAATAGATTTTCTAAGTATTTATGTATAGAACCAGTGAAATTACATCCGGAGTGGTTAATTCGATAGTATTTGCAAAGCTATAAATATAAACTAACGCAATGTATACAAAGTGATATGCTCGATACCTTAGCTTATTTTAACTAAAAATACTTTAAATTTTGATAAATTTTCAATTCCGATATAAATCGATACTGAAAGAACAAAATACCGGGATAGTGATATCGGTAATACCGATATTGTAATCCCTAATTTGCAATATGCGTTAGCCAAGGGCATGTAGCCGATATTTATATATTTTTTCTTATTCAAGTCACTTCAACGCTTTCCGATCTATTTTGACACATTTATTAGATTATCTTTTACGCTCCAGTTTTTTCGTATAAAAACAACAAAACCTTTACACTTAACCTGGTCGATTAATATTCGCTCACGCGTTTAATTTTAATCATAGCCATTACTAGTCGTTATCTTTTTATAGCACATATTAGTGCAAACTAATTGCACATTCCTATGCCGTTGCCCCTTGAAGATTTACTTTAGTCAGTTCGACAAACTACCGGACCTGTTGGCCGCGATAAGTTGGTTATAAAATATTATGTCAACTCACCAAACCTTCCCGATTATTACAAACTGGTATCATTTCAGCACACTTCAGTGTTTCAAAATACACATCTGTTAACGATTATAAGTATTGGATTGCCACTTTTAATCATGCGCAGTCATCTAGTGACAAGCTTACGTTATTTTGCTATAAAATAAAATTAATAGATTTCAAATTTCATGAATTTTAAAAATTGAACTATCAAAAATAATTCCGGCATATAAATAAAACTGTTATGGAATACATTTAAAAAATAAAATTTATGAAAATTAATTTACTTTTAGTGTTAATTTTTGTGTCCAAAGACAGATTTTCCCAAAATATATTTTTAAGGTCACACCAAAAATAATAAGAAATTTGATAACAGTATTGAAACCATTAAGCCACACATTTACAGATATTTATGATGGTCCATATGTATTCTAATTAGTTTTATTTCAATTATCAATGTTAATTTGGTCAATGATTTATTTAAATCCTACCGTATACCTATTTATAGTTGTAATGGCGTTTATTCAAATTTAGCTTGTTTCGTTATAAACGCTTAAATTTTCTTTTTATCACTGTTGTGACGTCATTTGAATATTTTGATGGTAAATCTTTAATCGGCCATCAGCCTATAGAACGCTTATGTGCGTCAGAAAATTTGCCTCTAAGCAGAATACATATTTGTGGTTATGAATAATTGTCGTTTTTTAGCGTCTGAAATGTATTTACAATTGCTAAAAACCACGAGAATCATCATCTTACCGCATTCCAGTTAAATTGATAATATACTCGCGGGTGTGAATTGCGTAAATCAAGTACTCCGTAAAACATAATGCAGGGATTGCCAACAGATGGCTCAGGAAAATCTTTGAAAATGGAAATAATATAAAGCCGTATATAATAAACGATACCAACTAAGGGTGCTAGATGTGATTTCAATATCCAATTTGAATTTTTGAAACTTTTTCACGAATGCAATAGAACTGGCACAAAACAAATAGTTCGCATCGGCTTACATAGAAAAAATATTAGACAAAAAAAAATTACTAATAGCTTAAGAATCTATATTTTTCCCGCGTTATTAATATTGTATACAACTGATGCAAAATATGTAATGTGTTTTAGTTATGTTGTATCCATATGATAGAATACATGACGATACCGAAAGGCGAAACCCGAGCTATGATTGACAAAACATGTGAAAATGTACAAAATTTTCAAAAATTGAACTTTAAAGCCGTATATATATATATTTTATTTTCACGTTTATTGTAGTCGTGCGTTATTCACTCTTTCACTTTTTGTTTATATTTAAATGCTAAATTGCCGATTACCGTCAGCACTCTTTTTACTCTGTATATTTCAAACCCATAAAAAATGACTCGACTATTAAACGTCAGTGTTGATAAATGATCGAAAAATAAATCTGCATCACACAAGTAACGCAATTCGCAGTGGAAATGTTCTGAGAAGCATGTGGAATTAATACTATAACTGTTTTGAAGTCGGTTGCTTAAACACTATGTTATTTTTTAAAGCAATAATGATAGAAAATTTAAATAAAGAATTATTCAAGGCCTATCGCTTTTTCTTCAACCTGTCTCGTATAGGGAATGTTATGAAATAAATATAAACATGAAAAAACCTCTCGTGTCCAAATAAGAAATCGACTAAGAAATAAAATTTTGCATATGCCATAATATCAATCCTTTCTTCATTGATTGACCTTTTATATTCAAACAACTGTCAAAAAGTGTGGTACAACGCCCGATTTTCCGAAAAAACATTATGCCACTATACAAGTAAATCTATAGACTTTTTCAACTCGCCCAAGCTCTGCCTAATCTTACAATAAAGAAGTTATATATAATACTAGCGTGTACCCTGCATGCGTTGCAATGCCACTCAAAAAAAAGAAACCGCACTTGTTTGAAGAAGCATTGACTTTATGGAATCGCCACGTCGGGAGCCTTTCGCCTTCCGATTGGATAAGTCAGACTTGAGGCGAGGCCGGAGCCAATTAGAAACGATAAGCTTAGATTATGTTTTTTTACCGAAATTTGATAGTGGCGGCCGTATGTGTTTTTATTTATTGGAGTGCTTTTGGATACACAATGTTTTTTGTTTTTATATCTGGTGCGTACACAAATAAATCAGAAGGTTTTCCATCACATGAGCAGGCCATATACAGTTGTCCACGTGAGAAGCATGGATTTTCTAAATTTAGTCCACACACTTGTAACTGTTCTTGTGCCTTATTGATGGTCATTGCAAAAGCGACTCGCACTGGAAACTACAGACGTGTAAATTCAAAAATTCATATCTGTCGGAATGGAATCATTGGGATGCGTGGCAACAGTGCTTCTTCTCCTTTGAATTTTCCATTTAAAATTGTAGCTTCAATAATTCATCATTTTTCTTACCGGAAGCCTGTTACCGTTGCAAAGTCGTGAGGAATTTATGTTTCGGAGAAGAATGATAGGGACGCCAATTTTCAATGCTAAAACATGCGGCGGCATGCCTGACAAATCAAGTGAATTCAAGAATTCTGTTGGATAATTGACGGCTTCGTCTTGATCCGTTATAGTATCGATGGACTTTATCGCTTCTCCTGGTATTTCATTTAGTATGCTGAAATTGATTGCATTGATATCTTTGTTTTTGGCTGCTAATATAGCATGTGCACTGAGCCATTGATGACTTTTATGATTGTGTGCAATATTTGGAAAAACTTTGTGAATCAATTCGTCTATGGTTGCGGCTATTTTACAGAAATTCGCTGGCAATGTAATACATTGTGTGGATTCCTCTATTGCCATTTTCCCATTTCCTATATCCAACAATTGTTTTACGAAACGTTCAATGGATGCATCATGTTGTAGTTGTACACGCATATTGGTCTTCAAAGTAAATCTATGTACGTATCGCCATAAAACGGATGATTTGAGACATGCATTAAGTTCATCGGCCATTGTTGAACGTGATATAACAGGTAGAGTTTGTCGAAAATCACCAGACAATAAAATGAGTGCGCCACCGAAAAGTTGCTCATTTCCTCTCAAATCTTTTAGTGTACAATGAAGTGCTTCCGATGATTTTTTGTGTGCCATAGTATTGATAGTGCAATGTTTTTTCGTGATCGTGTGGCTGCCAAAATGAGTTAAATGAGAAAGGTTATACCTGTGCCTCCAGGTGCATCTATGAAATAAAATCTACCACTTTGACTTGTAATTGCATCCATAATTGTGTCATACACGTTGATCTGGAACCAATTTCGGAAGATTCGTTTGAACAAATTTACCCAATTCATC
This sequence comes from Himalopsyche japonica, assembly GCA_028555115.1. Taxonomy (NCBI): domain Eukaryota; kingdom Metazoa; phylum Arthropoda; class Insecta; order Trichoptera; family Rhyacophilidae; genus Himalopsyche; species Himalopsyche japonica. Next base: position 705,343 of record JAHFWJ010000578.1, on the reverse strand, counting down.
CACATCAAAGCGTGTTTCTCGTTGAAAATCACGATCACGTCAGTCGTTTTCATATCGTTTCAGCGCAGCCATTCCCAATTGTACCAATGATTTGTTAGCGATTACTAAACATATGTCCTCAATCAATAGCAATTCCTCATTATACACGTTTGGTGTGAATTGAACGTGTGGATTTTGAATTGTTTCACGCAAACTATGTAAAATATCTTCACTCGTGTAGCCTTTGTATTTTTTCCAAAGATCTTTTGGATTGGATGGAAAGCAAATTGTTAATATTGCAAAAAACGCATGTATTTGTTGTGGGTCAGCAGTATTCGATGAATCAGCGAGTGAAGTGTCCCAATGTGCATCGTTTTATAGAAGATTTAATTTGAAAGCAAGCTTCACGATAAATGAAACATATTCGACCGTTTACTGTTCTCAATTCTTGGAAGGATGTCGGTCCACGTATGTTGATTAACAGTAATCGCAAGTAAACGCATTCTGCATTATTTGGTTGAGCAGTGTACAGACGGCCTAATGCGTCGGTTCTTGTGTCCTTCAACTGCTTTACCTTGTTTGCTACGTTAATTTTTTTTCTGATGCAATTCATCTGTAGAATGTTGGCGCTTCAGAGTAAGGTAACGTCTTTGCAAACATATCATCCCTACACAATAAGAAAAATGCAGTTAACGTTGTTGGCTGTGGTGACAATGCTCTTACACGTGCATTTTCTGTTGTGAAGTACACTCGCTGTCCATTTTCAAGGTGAACTGCCAAATGAGTAACTGGTAGATGCCGTTCATGAATTGGAAATGATAAAATGCGCCATATTGCTTCATTGCTACTAATGTAGCGTCCCAGTTGATATTGGTTGATTTCATCGATAGATGCAGTTGAATTTCCCACTCCAAAAACTGCCATATCGCTTCCTTTGTTGACATATTTACAAATATATTTGATGGATTTCACTAAATTACAATACTCGACGTTGATGTGTGCTTTGTACGTTTTCGAGAGAAGCTGTGAATACGGTACAATCCAACGATTATCAACTTCAAACTCATTGTTTCGCCCTTTTCTTTCGTGCTTGAGTTGTACTCTGACCTATTCCTTTTCGTTTGGGTGGCATAATTGATTTTTCAGTGAATGTTACGTTTTGAAATTCACTTTGCAAAAAAAAAAATGATATATTGAATAAATTCTTTCTATATCACACACGATTTATACATAAAATTTATTTCAATTCGTTTTGTCATGCGACATAAAACCAAAACAGAAAAGTCAGTAAAAAATAGAACATTGAAATACTTTTTTCGAAAATCGAACTTTGTTTCAAAATATTCAGTACCTTACGTAAGTACCTACAGGTGAGTGAATGTGACAGATTTGCGTCATTCTTGTTTTCGGCGTTGCTATGGATACAATGTGTCATAAATGGCCATTCTGTATTACAATATTCTTGTATGAAAACATGTTAATCGTAAATATTCAATTAATTTTTTTAATCAAATCAAAATCTGAGTATCCTATCTTTTGCCCGGTAGTCTAAGCAATAATTCGACAAAGTTTTATCGCAATTGCATTAATGTTGTAGGAGTTTATAAAGGACAGACAGACTTTCATTTTTATGTATATAGATGATAATATTACAAATACGTTGGTAATGTATGGTCAGATTAGAATCAGTGCATTATTAAAATGCAGTATTTATATTACTCACAATTCATGTTATATCGCAGTGAATCACTGATTGCTTTCTTTTGTAATCGTGCATTGTGAATTCGAATAATTTAATTAAACCAAAATAATTAATCAAATAAAATATGTATGCTGTTTCATCTTCTTCAGCGACTGCAGTATGAATGTTTACGTCATATCTTCTTCAAGCACCTTTATTGATTTGACTGTCAATTGATATTTTCTATTAATTTTTCTTTATTATTTGAGCAACTCGGATTGGTATAATTGCGAGAGGAGCTCGAAAAACAACAAGCCAAACATGTAACGTTACCCAAACGTACTAGACAGGTATTCCTATAAATATAGTACGGCAGCAGACTGTATGCTCATCGTAAAAATGCGATGAAAATGAGTAGGAAGAAATACTGTCTTTTTGCGTTTTATTTTACATTTTTTTTATAACACAATTAAGTTTCTTGATTAAATTGGTAGAAATTTATAAAAATATGATAAAAATAACAATATAATTATTTATACTTTTTTTATTTAGTTCTTGTTAGTTTTTGTTCATATCTATTTCGGCTTACGATATCTTCGGAATGAAGTTTGAACTTAATTAAATACGGCTTTCACATTTAACAACTAGAAATGAGTAAAATAATAGGAAAGCGACAGACCGATGTCGGTAGCTTTAGACAGGTTATTAAAGATGCAAGCCGAAAAAAGCTATCAAGAAACATTCTTACAAAATTATAATTATGATAAATAATGAATATTATCTCTGACATTACCACGTGTAAGTAAATTTACTTTATTGACATTTTTTATTGAACTCCTATCCGTGCCGGATTGAAAATACAATAATACATAGTCATTTCTTTCCGAGGAGAAATGTTGGATACGAATTCCACACCGTTAGTAAATCACTTAACACCGAATATTTATTTTCTAGACGCGCTGTTCTTAGCAGTGTATATTTTCCAAAATATATTCCTCCTTCAAATGTGTATAATGCATATAACATTTATTTAATACCACCACAATTATCTTATTGACGAAAATATTGTTTTGTTTGTCTTATTGAAATCTTAACGAATTGACGGCGCTCTCGTGTTATTTGTCGACGGCAAGGTATGATTATTTCGTTTTTTATCCATATTATTTAATTTACTATATCCTTCTACACATGGTAAAGGCATTGTTTTTTCGCTGTCATTACCAACGGATGAAGCATTGATTGCCTGTCATTACAGACTTAAACCCAAATAAATTATTCAACAAAATATTATTTTTGAGCACACTTTATCGATTAATTTATTTCAAATATTCATTGGCTCTTACACACAAGTATGATTATAAAATCTCTTCAATTGATGTTTTCTTACCCAGTCACTATCGGCGTATAAGTTTATTCAATTATGTCAACTCCTTTAGCTCAGTCACTCAACTACTATTTTTCTAAAAAAGTAATAATATAGGAATAAGGCAGGGTTAGTGATTAGCCAATCGACCCCTTCTGTATCCCCAACACCCCGTTTTTTTTATTCAATAAGTGAGAGAATTTTTACAGATACAACCCATGCCGTCCAAAACAAAAACCCACATTGGCTGGCTTTGCTATTCCACGCGCGATCGAGAGGTTTGTTTATTTTAAAACGAGAAATGGTGTGCTAAACGTTTTCGTTTTTACGTTTGCTGACGTTTTAGAGAATGCAAACAAAGTATGGCGTTTTTACAAAATGTATTTTTGAATTCGTAATTAAATTCAAACCGCTTGGTCAACTTATTTTTTTATTTTTTTTAAATTAGTTTGCATCGAAAATCTGAAGGAACTAGTATATGAATATGAGACAATTCTAGTTGATATAATTTTGGTAACGATGTTGCAGAAGTAATTTTATCATTTATTTTATTCTGTTTTCGAAAAAATTCTATAAAAGGCAAATCGTAGCAAGTCATCCACAGCGGTAACCAATTTCCAAAAGAGTTAATGCTTACGTGACATTGCAGGGATTGCGACAAAATATTTCAATGCTGTCGCCATTTTAGCTTCATCAGTATGATTGTAATACTTATGTTATTATTGCAAATAGGTTATTATTTAATGAGTAAGGTATATATATATATATATATATATGCCCATTGCATGGCCATGTTTACCAAACATTGTCAGCAGCTCACACAGTAAACGATAATGTGTTTATGTCATGAATTCCCAACATTATTCAAGTTTTAACCCACTGTCATCCATGGCCAATCGACTGTTGCATCGCGGTAAATTTTGAATAGGACAACGATTGAACATAATAAATTAATCACTTTAAGGTGTTAACTGTCACTTTTTGATGGAAAGGCATGATATTTTAAATAATAAAAACACATTTTTTAGTACTTATTTCCACAATATATTTTTTGATCAGGACCGGTTTCGCTCATCGCGAGCATTATCAACTGATTATCAAATGCTCGCGATGAGCGAAACCGGTCCTGATCAAAAAATATATTGTGGAAATAAGTACTAAAAAATGTGTTTTTATTATTTAAAAAAAAATAATAAATTAAAATAATTATTTTTTAACTACCTTGAAATCGTCACCAAAATTCCATAATCTATTTGTTATTTTTTCATATAATTCAACGATTCCACTATGAAGAAATTGCAAAAAATCTATTATAGAAACTTATTTGGACAAAAATTAGAAAACCAAAATAAAGTCAATTGTTGTGACATTTTTTAATTATATTGTTATCAAATCCAACCGAATATTAACTAAAATAAATATAGCAGGGATATATTTTATTGAAATAAATGTAGACATATATGTATTGCAATTAAAGTATGCACTAAGTACATGTATAAATTTATTTTTAAATGTGTACATTGTCCATTTTATCCAGACAAAGTTTACACGAAATACTTTGACTAGTATTATATTATATTAATGTCTGCCGATTTTTCACGGGTGTTAATATATTTTAGGTTATTTTTTAATTATTTTTTGCAATTTTTCGCGTCCTACAGAAGCTGGTCCGTAACCCCAGTCGGCGGATCGCGACTCACCGTTTGAATAGCCTGGGTATTTTTTTTCACTTGACCTCCAAAACAATGTAAAATTGTTTCAAAGTGGACGGTAGATTTTACTTCAAGGCGAATTTCATATATTTTGATACTAATTAGTTACTAAGCAATCCTACCTCAAGTATTCGAGTAACGTGTGCTTCTATGAAGTCCTCACTTATGTTTATCCAATATCCGGACCCTTAATATAAGTGTATTTTATATTACATACAGAAAACAACATATCAGAATAGATAAAAATGAAAATCTTAACTCCTTAGAATTGATATCATTCTTTTGTAAAACATCTTTTCTTCCGAAATCTACATAACATTTTTCAATAAGTGGACCTAGAGTGATCTATACACAATAATACATTTTTAAGTTATGAATTGATTTCATACAAAGTAACCATCAAGTCTATTTATTACTTTCTATAATAACTTTTGAAATATGTTTTTTTTTTTTATGATATTGACTGAAGGTGCTTGATGGAATTTCAATATCAAATTTGAATTGTTAAAACTTTGTAAGATTCCACATGTTTTTTCAAACGTATGATGCTAATGTCAGTACTAAATTTGAATTGTTACAACTTTGTATAATTCCACATGTTTTGTCACTAACGTCCCGGGTTTCGCCTTTCGGCATCTTCAGGCATTCTATCACACGGATGCAACAGAACCGACTTATGAATATTTATTTACACGTTATCAAAATATAAAATGAATCAGTCAGTTTACCATATTTTTTTAACGGTCGCCATTAAAAAAAATTCTATGATATGGCGGTTTTCTTTTTTTCAAAAAGTTCAGACTTTTCTGGTAAATCTTGCATTTTAATTTTTTTCTTGTAATATCTTTATGAACAGTTATCACAGCTAACTTAGTTTTTATTTAATTTTCGTTAGTCAATTTTTGTTAATCCAATAATACTTAATATTTACTTGACCTTTTCTATTAAATCATTTTGCTAAAGATGTCAATTCAATACGTGATCTACGTATCTGTGGTGAAATAAATATAATTCCGAATTCAAAAAAACATTCATATTCTTAATTTGAATAGAACATATACTATCACAAAAATATTAACCAATGTTAGAATAATTGTACATGTGTTAGTATAATCATCATAATAGTATAAACTCTTTTACTTTTGAAATTGTCAGTATTATGGAAGAGGAAAAAAATGAAATCCAAACAAACGGTACGCTCTCCATTAAAATTTAAAAATATGATCATTAAGCATTATTGATTTTGTAAAGTTCGTAGGAATAAGTAGAAAAAAAATGAATAGTTCTTCATTCTTACATAAGACGCTGTGTCAGCACTTGAAGATGTATAGATAAATAACAGCCAAACGTGTTATAGTGACTTTAACACACTTAAACGTCGCTATTAAATATATTTTCCTCTTCAATGTAAAACGCGAGCCGGCGTCACTATTTGCAATAGCATGCCTTATGAATAAATGCTTTCAATCGGTTTGCTTGAAATGATTGATTACCTGTTTTAATTTTGTTTTTTTTTCAGTCATTTTGTCTGTAAAATTGTGTCTTATTTTAAAAGTTTCTTGTCGCCCAGTGGTCGGAAGAAGATGCATAACAAAAACGCAAAGTGTCATACTGTCTGCCCTGAATACTGTCATTGATTGTTTGCGATCACTGTTTTATTTTTACCAAATCTAAAACAGAACGATTTTTAACGACTTTCAAAGAAAAATATTTGAAATACACTGTGAACACAATGAATTTTAACTATTTTAAGTTAGGCAGTAAGTCACATATATTGAAATCTCTTCAATATCTATTGAAATCAATGATGCTTAGATAAAACATCAAGAAAAATCATACACTAAATCCGAGTTTACCAAACCGCATTGTAATAAATAATTATATATTTCCAAATTATTATTGCGTTCATTTAAACGCCGCCGTTTGAAAATTTCGTATATAAGTATAGTGTTCGGAAAATAATCAAATTAAATTAAATGAAAGTAGCGGTGCGGTGACCGGTCTGGGTGCCTTAATGAGAGTACAAAGGTTCGACTCCGGGCGCAACACAAGTATTGTTGACCAAGATCAGTTATTTTTTTTAACACGGCTAATTGGTCAGTACATTGAACATCAAATGTTTTTGCAGTTTTCCCCTCCACGGATATTTTCGTTATAAATATATCGGGACATGCTTGAAGAATCTTTGGTTAAAAATAAATCATCGAATCTTAAACGTGAAATTTTAAGCTGGTTGTTTCTTTTTCATTATATGTAGCTTGGGCATTGTTTGAGCTTAAATAATTTATTGTAATATGTGGCTAATATTCAATGTGTTTCATATTTTTGTATGCCATTCAATGTTATTAGATGGTACTCTTAAAAATTTTGTAACACTGAAATTATTTTGTTCATTTAATGACATCAAAATTTTTATTCTCAATTGCATTAATTTAGGAATTTTACGCAACCCACATTGAAAACTACTGAGGAAAAATCGTTAAAAATTGTGGTTAGTTAATATCCAAGTGTCAGCAATGAAAAATTAATAATTGTACAAAACTTAATCCTTTCATTATTATTTATTTTATTTTTATTTACGAGTATCATAAATTTCCTAGAGTTGCAACTGCCATTATATGTAGAGCGCGAGCGAATTATTTTTGTACCGTATCTCTAAAAAGTTCGAAGACCTCTTTCTCATATATATATATATAAATACTGACGTGTCGATAAAGACTTGAAAAAACTGTCGTATTATGTAAACATCAATTTACTGATATGTACAAAAAGATTTAGGTTAACAAGTTTTAATTATTTTGTAAACACTCTTAAATGATATTTCAATGTATTTTTTCAATACGCGTTATTAGAATTCAGTTTTACTATAAATTTAACTCATTCAAAGTAAAATATTAATTGTTAGACTTCAATATAGTAAGGCTATAAACAGAAATGTGTTTATTAAATGCTCTGTAGAGCACATCGAGACGGACATATAATAAGTACCCGCAATTTTGGACGAAGCTTAAATAATCATACATCAACGGCTCACGTCTCTAAACGTTCATGATAAGCTCACTTAATCGCCCCTGATAATTGTCACATAAAATATTTATCTTTATGTAATCAACTCATTACGTTTTATCCGTTTGTTTATTAAAACACATTTAATTGAGATTACGAAATGAAATTAATATATTTTAAATCGAACTACATTGAAAACGCAATTTAATGTTTTTGATGGGACTTGTAGAAAAACTCAAGAGAAAAAACACAGGGTATTGAAAAAATTATAAAGGAATCGGCTGGAAACATTTTTTGGGAGGTGGTGGTATTTATATGTTGCTATAAAGTGATTCGAATTTTTTCAAAAAGTGTACGTTTGTAAATACATTACTTTTAGGTGACAATAGCGAAAAATAAAAACGAGCGTCGAATAGGAATTAAATGTACAAAATGACACGAGGTCGAATAAATTGTGCATTAAATTGGGGTCTATCTGTTTTTATATATAATTTATAAATTACTTTTGATAATAGTGTGTTACTGAAATATTTATGTAGCAATTCATTACTTAATTATAAATATGTTTTAAATTTTTAAGCCCTTTGATTTTACAGAGTAACTTTGATCTCAATGTATCCGTAAATCTTTTCTTATAGGTCGTGAAGAGTTCTCAATGAATTGAACCGTAGATTTCAATCCCAGAAGAATGCTTGCTTTGAAATTTTAAATTCTAAAGAAAGTGCAGAAATAGAAAAGACCGATTTGAATATATTTTAATAAAATCCAGATTTAACCGCACTGCGCTCGATTTTTCCCACATCACCCGAGTAAAACTTCGCAGAAGTGAAATATAAATAAACACACTTTTTTGATCCCACTTTTTGTAATTCATGCTGCAGAAGTCTTCATACTTTAATCTCTAAATAATTTTACGTCATAAACGATCTCAATCGATACTGAATGTACATGAATACAGTGCATGTGAATATTAAATCGATATTAAGTATATTAATGACGAATATTCATATATTCCAGGACTTCTGATAAATGATTACTATCATATTAACTATATTGAAAATTGTGTTATAAATAGTTTTCTTTTATGATTATCTAATGTTTTTCCGTCGCTTAACTTTCCTTGAAGAGGCTAAGGAAACACGACTGGAGTTAGAAGTATACAGTAAAATCTCTTTTTTAAACAAACACAAACAAAAAAAAATATGTGAGATAAGTTGATATTTGCGAAGAAACGTTAGCTTTTTACATACATAATGTCATAGCAGCTTTGAAAATTAAGTTCGTACTAAAAACTGATTCTAAATTAAAAACTTTTTTTCCATTATACCAACTCCCTCGTCACTATCTAATCTGGATTTTAAACTTTTATAATAATTTCTTCATTATGAATTGACGGCCTTTTTATTCACCCGTATTTTTATTTATCAAACAGACTGTTATAACAATATTGTATATCTTTAGTATTTAATAAAATAAAAACAAATTTCGGAAACAAGTCACCCATCGACTATGTTAGGTTTATTTTTAAAATTTATTGATTAATCGTATTGCGTCGCGAGAAGTGTACAAACTTCTCCTTTGTTTTTCTTCTTCCTGTTAATGTCAGAGTTGTCAGTCGTTAAATAAACACGACTCTGAAATTGACAAGACTCCACCTAAAAAAAGATTAATTTTGTTAGGTTATTTTACCTTTCCTATTTATGTGCATTTTATTAAAGATCAACCAACCAATCTGTCAAATTGTTCATTGAGATATTTTTCAAAATCGTCAAATCGAAAAAGTAGCCGAAGTCGCTCGTTTTTCACGATTCCAACTTTGGTCATAACACCATGACTTCGCGGCTCCAAGTCCACATCCCTGGTCAATGTACAATAAAACTATTATAACTATATAGAACTATGTAGAACTATTCTACTCTACTAGTTCCGGCGGTGGCGTGAGCCGAAATAGCTATCAACTATACCTTATTAATATTTTGTAGAACTAATATACATTGCTATTTTTTCACCGTGTTATTATGGAGTTCTACCAAGTAAATGCCGATTCAATCAATAATTCGCTGTTTTACCTATCTATTCGTACATTTATAAATGACTACATCTAAAAAAAACTACATACTCGCAGTACGCACACGCTGGTTAAAACGGTCAGAAAATAAAGAAGAAAACCCTGTGATGATTTCCGATACTGTGTTAATAATCTTGATATCAATATCCCTTGACCCTTTTCGCTGACCGACTCTTTCTTATCTGTAAGCGATCAAAAATTGATTTTAGTTTTTCTTTGGGCTTTTGTCTCGTTTTATAAATTTATAACACATTATCTATGATATCGACTGAAAGGGCTTGATGAAATTTCAATATCAAACTTGGATTGTTGAAACTTTGTACGATTCCACATGTTTTGTCACTAACGACGCGGGCATCGTCTTTAGGCATCTTCAGTTATATTGCATCCGTGTTGTAAAATGCCTGATGATGCCGAAAGGCGAAACCCGTGTCGTTAGTAACAAAACATGTGGCATCGTACAATGTTTCAACAAATCAATTATTATATTTTACTAGCTGACCCGTCGCGCGTTGCTGCGATCTCAGAGTAAGGAAATTCAAAAAAAACTCGTTATGATAACAAACAATTTAATTGTAAATAATGTTTATAGTAAGAATAAAGATTAGATTATCGACGATTTTTTGGGTGCATTTTTTCTCAAGAAATTTGTAAAGTTTCATTTCGATCGAATAAATAGTGTAGTAATGCATAAAGGACAAACATACACACATACATTGATTTTTACGCATATAGAAGATAATAATTTGTTTTGTCATAGAACATGTAACTATAAAACTTTATAGGATACAATTTATTAAATAGTAGATCTAATGTTTACATAAGCCAATTAATAATTATTCTAACGAACAAATCCACTAACAATTTGCGCATATTTAATAAGAATATCGTCATAATTGTTTACGATGGGTGCATAACAACATGCGTGATTCAGCTTCTATGAATATTACTGAATTGTTTCAAATCGAATGAAGTGACTCAATATACACCGCAACTATTCAAGACTTAATTAAAAAATCAATGAATTAATTCATATATTAATCCTAAGCAACTGCGGTCTGGATTGGCAATGTGGTCCGAGATTAAGGAAAGAATGAAATTTCATGATGATTCTGCACTCTGTAATTTTCTTTCCCGTTGGGTCATCAAAAAGCAAATGTCAGTCACAACTGAAATGATAAATGATAAACACTGATTTTGCACATCGTTTACTATCATATTAGACACACGATAATCAATATTGTGCATTTTCTTGTACGTCTAATGTATACATATGTGTTTACTAATTGTCTCTACCATAAATACATTAATTATTAACAGTGATAACACAAAAATAATAATCGTTACACATCAGTTCGAGTTGATGAAATTTAATTGTGTTACAGATGTCAGTATTTTTTACATCTTCGCTCACGCGTCCGATTCAAACCAAAACGATTCTGTTTTATTTTTTATATAATAATAACTCAAAGCTTTGTACTATTTTTACAATTTTAAATTTTACACAATGATTGAAACCGGTCATGATCAACGAAAAAAATGTGAAAAAAATAAATAAAAAAAATTGTTTTTATTATTTACATATACTATTTTATCACCAAGAAGTGACGGTTAACCCGTTGAAATAGGAAGCGGATAATTATACATCGATATGTATTCATAAACTATAATATGCCTGCGATTTATACAAAAAATTAATCCGATTCTTAGGGGTTAACTATCAAGTCATGATGGCCTTTTCGTGTCGTTTGATAAATTTTTAAGTAAATATAATGAATATCTTACTTAGAGACCATTTTATAACTTGTTTTAAAGCAATCAAAAAACTTTATCTTTAATGTGTTCGCATGGCAACTGAACGAATAAAATAAATTCAATTGACGTATTTCGGCTACAGACACACCTCTCTAATTGCGTGACGTAACAGCGTCTGTATGATGACGCTACCGGGTGCTGATATTTCTGGCGTTGGGAAATTTTCGGCGACGCTGAAAATAGACGTCTTACACGTGACAATGAGACGTCGGCGTCGACAAGCAAACCACTTTGCGCGCGTTTGACCAAAAACAGATGCATACGTTATTTTTTTGATCCTCAAGCGATAATTTCTATCATTATATACTATGAGGTTTTTCTTCTTTTTGGTTGTGCAGATCTGTTACTAGGAAAAAACTGTATTGGACAACATAGTTTATGGCGGATGATTTAATTTGTCATGTTGTCCTCTTCGAAACTTTACAAAACAAAAGCTGAGTCTTTAATATCAGTTGTACACTTTGTAATGTTAGCAACAAGAGTTTTTTGATTGGTCTCGGTTTATTTATATTTGCTATCTGTAAAAGTAGGCCATACAAAAATTGTCTTATATACAATCGTTCAAAATTTGTGTCATTCAATATTTTTTTTTTAAATTTATATTCTAAAACTAAAAAAATACAACTTTATACACCTATCGCTCGTTTTACACGGTACTTGTTTTACACGATTTCGCTGTTACACGGATTTAAAAGAAATATTTTATAGTATTTCAGAAAACAGCCAAATTATGCATTTTTGTGTACTTTTCGATTTACACGGTTTTGCATGAAAAAATATACAATTTCAATTTACACGTTTTTGTCAGGAAATTATCTACCGTGTAAATCGAGGGATAGGTGTATTTAAAATGTATATTACAAAAAATCTCAGCTAAACCAGTGGTCGCCAACCTTTCAGATTTCGCTGTCTATTAAAATCATAATTTAAAATTACTTAAATATTTTAGCTATGTTTGTATACCAATAATAAATGATACAACGCTGATTTTTTCAATGCAAGAAATGTATAAAATAATGAATTAACTTGAATTTTTCTTTCTGAAGCAGACACAGACATGCAGTTGGGTGGGGGTGCAGGTGGTGGCAGCGGTGCAGTAGGGGGCGAAGGCGGTGGCCTGGCATCAGCTGGCGCCCAGCACTGCGCCATCTGTGGGGACAGGGCTACAGGAAAACATTATGGAGCAGCATCGTGCGACGGGTGCAAAGGATTTTTCAGACGGTCTGTGCGAAAGAATCACCTCTACACATGCAGGTTAGCATACACGAATATTATAAATGATAATTACACGCCACGGTACAGGTTGAATTCTACTAAGTTATCAACTTAGGAATCAAAATTTATGTTTAACACAAGAGGCAAAATGCAATGTGACCTAAGAAATCTTCTTAATATTGATGACTTAATTGACTTAACAAAGTAATCTCCAAATTTTATAGATAAATATTTAATGATGCATTGACATTTTGTAAAAACTATTTATGAGAAAAGATTTTCTAGAAATTATCACAGAAAAAAAAATCTTTCCAAAATGTCTGATGAGTAACGTATTCTGTCAAAATAGATATTTATAGTCAAATATCGCATTTGTTTTGAGTGACCCACTTTTTATTTCATCAAAATTGTATATTATATTCCATTATTTCTAATGATTATGTGGGTATTAAATATTACATTTGCAGTCTAAAAAAAATAATTTTCAATCAAAGCGACCCTGAAGGGTTAAAATTTTGGACAACTAAGTCACAAGATATATTGTTGATAGCGTTTGAATTGTTTATTTATGTCTTAATTATTTGCATGTAAAAACTTCATTCAACAGCATGCCTTCCATCACTGTTGAACAAAAAAATATAGCGTTGATTCCAAATTAGTCCATCTGTTTTGTGTATTGTATGTGTGTTTTCATTTTGTTCACTCTAAAAACACAAAATGCTGCAGCAATACTTATTCATATATAACGGCGGACAAAATATTTATTGCCAGACATAATATCTACCAGATGAACGTTTTTTCAAAATTATTATTATTTATTCCTAACTGCACTTTTTCTGTGCCCGACAATAATTATTGAAAATGACATTGCTGCAGTTAATTGCCGAGCGGTGTTATTTTGAACTTAGCGAGGTGTCAAGGTGTAGTGAGCTGAAATATGAATGCAGTAATTATTGTGATATTATGATTATGTTTGACACAGGTTCAGCCGCAATTGTGTGGTGGACAAGGACAAAAGAAACCAGTGCCGCTATTGCAGACTCAGAAAATGTTTCAAAGCCGGCATGAAAAAGGAAGGTTGGTAGTCTATTTGTAAATCACTTTATTTCCATACATGCGGATGTGGTTTACCAAACTTTTATACGGCCACATAACATCTTTTCATTCAATGTGCATTATCAGTGATTTTACTACTAAATTCATTAAATCAATCATTTCTTGTAAAATCACTATTTCCATTCGAGCTGCATCTCAAAATGGTTGAGAATAGCTACTTCATCACTATAATGGTACATCTTACCTCGTGAAGGTCTGAAGATGTAGAATTTAAGTGCTTTATACTGACCTGTTTGAATAGAGATAAATCAAACGGTTATATGTCTTTTGAGGTATTCAAGTGTTATCATTACTGCGTAATCTATTATTATATGGGTAGTAATCATGCTTATTAACTGATTTGATTTTTGTAGTTAAATTTGATAGTTTCAAAATTAAAGTAAAATACTAAAAAATATATATTCTTTGAGGGGTAGAAGGTAGAAAAGCTGAATAAGTTAAAATACCTAAAGTGGAGAATTTTTCAGTATGAGAAACATCAGAGTTCTCACTAGTAATTAATATTCGATAAAAAATTTCTTCCAATACAACCATAAAACTAATCATCCAGTTGTGAAATCAGTTTTTTTCTGTTTTATCCTTGTAAATCTTTCGAATGTTTCTTGTAAATCTTTTTCTTATACAAATGGATTTTTTGTGAAAAATATGGTTTTCAATTTCTCAAAGAATCATTACAGTAAGCTAAAATTACTTCATTAAAATTTGTGTTATTTTAGGATCAAATGTTAAATTATATGAAAATACTTTTCCTTGGTATTTCTGCACACCTAATTTCAAATAATGATATTTTAACTTCTACCCAGTTTTCCTGGAGGTAGGATATACTGGAGATTTTCAATATCAATTGTATCTCATTTATTCTTTGATATTAACTTTCTTACAACTATTTATACAATAATATTTAACAGAATTATACAGATTGAATGTTGCAACATAGACATGTCATATCTACATGCTTAATTAGTGTACTGAATTTTTTATACTATAAACTCTATTGTATTATTATTTTTTACTGATGCAACATTTATTAATCTATTCATTCTATCTTTGGGGTTTGTTGCACTTTAAACTTTTTTCACTTTGATCATTTGAACTACTACTGCAAAATTATATTGATTGGTTATTGTTTGGAGTTTTTTTTTTCTCTTGAATTGATGTTCTAATCTTGATGTTTTGACTAGACACAATTGAATATTTTTTATGTAGAGTTTTGGCATTTGAACCTAAGATTCAAATTATGTTTAAGCAATAATTATAACTACAATTTAATGATTTTATTGATGCGGTGATGTATTGACTTTGTTATTGTACTTTTTTGACACTGAGTATTCTTTTAACCCTATAAGCAGTATCGCCACACAGTTACTACAAAGTGTTGCATTGTCTATGATCTATTGACTTTATAGTGTTTTTTATTGAATTATATATATGGCTAAGTGAGATATGTTTCAGTGATTTTCAACAGTCATTATTTTAAATAATAAAATCGTTTTGTATTATTTTCACAACGTATTTTATGATCAGGACCAGTTTTTCTCATCGCCAGCATTATCAACTGATGAGTCATGTTATTTTGATAGAATAAAAGTTTTTGAAAAAAGTTATTACTTTATAAGCAAATCTGTTATTATATTGAGCATAAAAATTCATTTCTATTTTATTACCTCAATTGCCTTTGATTTGATTGAATACATTTAAAGCTTTTAAGGTGTTAACTGTCACTTCTTGATGGAAAGGCATGATATTTTAAATAATAAAAACACATTTTTTTAGTACTTATTTCCACAATATATTTTTTGATCAGGACCGGTTTCGCTCATCGCGAGCATTCACAATCAACATTTAATTTAACATTTAATTTTTATACTAATTTACTTTATTTGTATCAATATTGTATGATTTTATGTAAATTGTTTCCTAGTTCTTGAGCCCATGGTTTTGTACACCTGCTACCTTTAACTCAAATTAAAAAATTTTGTTTTGTATAAATAGACTTGTTTGTAAATTGTATTTTATCAGTTGATAATGCTCGCGATGAGCGAAACCGGTCCTGATCAAAAAATATATTGTGGAAATAAGTACTAAAAAAATGTGTTTTTATTATTTAAAACATTTAAAGCTATTCATTTTTTCCAGCTGTTCAAATCGAACGTGATAGAATCAGTTGCCGGAGACCAAGCTACGAAGAACCAACGCAAGGAAATGGGCTCTCAGTGGTCTCTTTACTCAATGCAGAAATGCTCTCTAGAAAAGTTGTGGATGCTCTCGAGGTAAAAATTTTTCACATTCTTATAGACGAACCATGTAGATATTTCTGTTACCCAATATGCCAATTATGCCAACCGTAAATGATGAATTATCTTGATTTTATTTTCCTATTTCTGAAAAATGGATTTTCAGAATTACAATCTTAATTTCACATAAATATAATATCCATTGATTGCCTAAGAAGTGAATTTTATAAAGAATATATAATAATAATCAGTAAAATTGTCTGCACACTTTTAGTCCATATTTAATATTTTTGAATTAAACGAGTAAATGATTAACATGAGTATTTGCTGTTTGAAGTGAGTTTTTTTTTTTAACATTGTATCTAATAAATAATGCATATTGTGATAGTAATCATGGAATGTCTAAAAATATTCAATAATTACATTCGTACCAACACAATACTATAAAAGCATCGAAGCAAAATAATTAACATTTAAAATTATGTGAAATATGGTAGATAAAATTTTTCTTTAATATATTCTGAAAAATTTTTGATATCGTTATTATTTGAAAGAAAATATTGATAAAATAAAAATTTTCTAGAGCTTAATTATAATTATAATTTACAAAAATGAGTCTTAAAATTGTAAATTTTCCTCTTTTTTTTTTGTTTGAAAATTTCTATAAAATTCGTAATATTTAACTTTTTTTATATAGCTGCATGTCTAAACAATGTTTAAATACTATACTTGTCTGCAATGTAAAGCTGTGGAGTCATACAAATTGAAGTATGTTAAGTTTATATGGAATTCGAGTTTTTTCACATTAAATGGCTAATCTTCACTCAGATGTATAATACATATTTTTTACATTAGTTAGGCTGACAATTAGTTAAATTTCTAAATTTGTGACTACTGGCTTTACAGTAAATAATTTAAAATAATTCTAATCTTTGAATCCTGCTATAAAACCATAAAGATAATGCTATGTTTTCAATATAGAGATTAATCTACTTAAATTATTATTCGTGATATCATCTGACTCATTTTTGTAAAGTATGATAAACAAATGAGAATATTATGTATACAAAGCCTTTGTTCCTGCTTGTGTTACCCTTCTTATGTTATTAAATTTTTGGTATGATTAACTGTCTTAAAGCAATAATCGTAGACACATTTTATCTTGATCCAAAGTTGTCAGTTTGATGCATGACAAAACAATAAACTTTTTCAATAATCGCAGATAATCAGTTTAGTCAATTTTATCATACATACATGTGTAATTATTGCAGATCCATTGTTATGCTGATTACTAAACAATGCATCTCGGTACATTCATTTGACATGTGTTTTGCTCCATTCAATGCCTTTTTCTTTGTATGAAATATTCTTCGTCAATCGATTAGCTTTCTTGTTACATTATTTCATTACAATTTCTTCAATGATGCATCGAGAGATTTCATGCATGAGAATATAGATGCCCTTCGTTTTTCCAATTTGAATTTGAATATGTTACAATTTGAATTTGAATATGTTATATGATTATTTGAAGATAACATCAATTATTCTAAAGAAACAATTTGATGAAGCTTGGAAACATTACATTTATTACGCTTGTATTATAAAATCCCTTCATTGAACTAGTGATTCACACAATAAATCATGCACCGGCATGATACTTTCCATATTGTCACGTTTGATGACTAACCGCATGTTGTTGTTGACCCTCCCGTGTCCGTTAATCCATACCCAGACCTCCCAGAGCTTTCCTTACTCGACCCAAATGCACCAGGCTCAAGAGCAAATGGTTCAGATGGGGTCGGCGAGGGACTGCGACTTGGCGGGCAAGCAGTTGGCCAATATCAACGACGTGTGCGAGTCCATGAAGCAGCAGCTGCTCATCCTGGTAGAGTGGGCCAAATTCATTCCGGCGTTCACGGAACTCGAGTTAGACGATCAGGTAAACTTGGCAATATTCTAATAATTAGTAAATCAAGCTAAGGAATTTAAAAATAAATCTCATCAGGTTTTATTACAAGTTTTATAGTCCAATGCTGATAATCCTTTAAGCCAGCAATATAACTGTAAACTATAATTGATAAATTAATGAGCCACCTTATAAAAATATTTTTCATTTATATTATATCCATCCAAAATGTTGGACATGTGGAAGCATTTTGACAGAAGATGTGATGTGATTTTGATAACTTTTTTGTAGGATAAAGATAGACGAATTCAGCTAGGAAGGTATTTGTATTTTGCCAATTATTGCTTTTTCTATCCATTTATATACTGACATAAATAAACGTCGTAGAGCATTAGCCATAGCTACAAGTCTGTTTTATAGCAGAATTGAATAATAATTAAATATTTCTAATGATGCTTTCATTTGTTTATAAATTTATTAGTGTGTGCTTTATACACTTGCATCTCGAGATTGGATAAGTAACATTGTAGAAATTTATAAATGTTTATAGATAGCCCAAATATAATACAGTTTGTAAATTTTATTGACTAGGTCGCCTTGTTAAGGGCTCACGCCGGAGAACACTTATTATTAGGCCTTGCACGCCGATCGATGCATCTTAAAGACGTTCTCCTTCTTGGGAACAATTGCATCATCACAAAGCACACTGCAGGTAATTGTTTCTGTCACTTACAAAATAAAATTTTGCTTTGGTGTGGTAAGGACTCTTGAAAAAGTGACAATAATGCAAAGCAATATGAAAATTTACAAAGGATATTTACTATATTATTTATGGATATCAACTCTATTAGCACATAAGTGCCAACTATTGGTACATTAATTATTAGTGTCTTAAAGCTGATCTATACTTGCAATATTTTATGTGACATATATAAATTATAACATATGCGTTGTATTTACTATTGATACTTTTACTTGCTGTAATACATATTACTCTTTTTTCATTAATTGACATTGTGGAACTAAAAGGATTTGTAAGAGATACTTTCAAATTTTATACTTTAGTGAAAGAAGCAACTATGCCATGCATAATAATATATACCTAAAATAGGTACTGGCATCGTTCCCTCTTTCACTGTATTTATACTCTATAATAAATATTTTGATATATATTGACTGTTTTATTTTATTATTGAGGAAATTCTGAATCCATTTAATTGTTTTGAAATTCAATTTCATTCAAAAAATTTTAATTAAACCAATTTCTATACAGCGTACTTATATAGCAACCGTTGTCTATAAAATTTATTTCAATGGCTTAACATCGTCATATTATCTGCGGTTATTATGCCACTTAAATAAATTCAAAGATTGTCACAATATGTCCAGAAAGTAAATATTTGCCGCATTTTCTTCATTAAACATTTTTCTCGAAGGTTTGTCTTCCATGACTGCTCTCACTTTACTTTTACCTGTAAATGGATTTGGATTTTCATTTTATTTTGTACAAAATGATGCTATGTTGTCTGATTTTTTTTTAAAACAAACTTTTTTTAGCACTTGTTTAATACAAATCAGATATCAATGCACATATATATTTGAGTGCTTTTTTTATTTTTGTTTTTAAGGTGTTTTGGCATGTTAATAAATATATATCTAACTGGGGGGATATCAATAATCATAAATATACCGAATCAATCATGTTGCAGGTAAAAAGAAACCACAAAATTCAACAGGTACCCTTTGAGAAAAAACCATTAGCATCAGTGACCTAATGATAAATAATCAAGCATCTTTCGTTTCTCAGTATTTTTTTTACTGTAAGAAAACATTTTGTTTATACACTCAATTCATGATTTTTTTTACTTTAAATTACTGTATTCATAGAATTCCAGAATATACTATTTTAATGTATTAATTTCATGAAATAGTTTGTTTACCGTTATTTAAATTTTCAGCTATTATAGAATTGTATTCATTTATGCCATTAGGTAATTGGAATATAAACTAACATTGTATTTTTGATTTTATTCTGTTGGTAATGGGCACAAAATTATCATCATGCACAACTTCATAATGTGTTCACTAATAATTACAAATATATCATATTCATTTTAAGGTTTTACCAAAAATAATCACATCTTAATGATCTTATTGTCTCTGGATTAAATTCTATATAGATAATTCATGGAATGAATACCACATTCAATACACAAAATGTATAATAAACAAAAATTTCTGAATTAAAATATCTTCTTTTGGAGATTATATATGACATGGTGAACTTTGAATCATGACGTAATCTTTTTCTTATAATGCAATTGAAAATCACATACTATGTGTCCTTTTTCTCCAGAATAAAAAGTTGAAACTTGATAACTTCTGGTTCGACATAGAGTTCATAGTTCACAGTGATGTTCATACTGCCAGACAATTCTTCATTTGAAATTTCTCACACCTTCTTTAGAAGGCAACATTTTAGTACAAGGTTTCGTAAATTCCGGCCCGATGACATCAAATATTTCATTACAGTCGCAATGCTTATGGTTTCGGATAACACCACGCATCCATTCAGGCGGTGTGGCCGCGCGGAAAGGTAAATGTGGTGCTACAAAACATGATCTAAAAATAAATCGAATAAGAAATCCCCAGTATGAGTAGTTGGTTGTAATTTGTGTGGCAACACGCAGTGGCCATGTGTTTTTCATCAGATTCTGGAGTCGCCCCCGACTTGGACATCAGCCTGGTGGGATCCAGAATTATGGATGAGCTCGTCAAGCCTATGAACGAAGTGCAGATCGATGACACCGAGTTTGCCTGCCTTAAAGCCATCGTCTTCTTTGACCCTAGTAAGTATCAAATCAATGCATTTTTGTTGTCAATCAATCAATCGAATGAAATCATTATTTGTTCGTCACCAGTATAAAATAGTGTAGATTTAAAAGGCGAATGTTTTTTTCCTTATGTAAATTTTCACACCATATTTTTACTCAACGATATATTTTTAAGAAACATATCTTTTAAGATGCTGCAAATGATTGATGTATAGTAGGTATAGATTCTTATCTCTTACTTATTCAATGTTTCAAAAAGTAAAGATTGGTTAAGAACTCTGCTAAGAGGAACAAATATTTGTTAGTATCTAGGCGCTCATGTATTTAGAATAGTTTAAGACTATATAAGCCCACTGCTTTCTTTGAAAACTGCAATGAATAAGAAGGCAGTCAGCCACCCAAGCTCTTATTCTTAATCAATAATTTTAAGCTTAAAGTAAAGTATTTTACAACAGTCATATGTGTGTAGTTAGTTTAATATTAAAACCAGACTTGTCAATTTTACTTTTTAATCCCTTTCTTTCAGATGCAAAGGGACTTTCGCAGCCCGAACGTATAAAGCAGCTGAGATATCAGATTCAAATAAATCTGGAGGACTACATCAGCGACAGGCAGTATGACCAACGCGGCCGCTTCGGGGAAATCCTGCTCACCCTTCCTGCCTTGCAAAGCATCACCTGGCAGATGATCGAGCAAATTCAGTTCGCCAAACTGTTTGGAGTCGCCCACATCGATAGTCTTCTGCAAGAGATGCTGCTTGGAGGTTCGCCTATTTTGAGTAATACCATTTTTGAATTATCAAGTCATTCATTTTTTTTTTTTTGTTGCTACATTAATGTAGATAAAATTTTATGTACACAATTTCCGCATTATATTATCAAGTTACTTTTTCCCAAAGGACGTGCATAATATACAAATGATATTTTATTAAGTTCTCTGTGCAGAGAAACGTTTACCTTAAAGTGAACATTAGTTAATACTACTGGTTAATTAATCGATCTCTTACTATCCTTCATATTGGATATGTGAGAGGAAATTTTAGATATCACAAACACCTATATCCATACTGGGACTCGAAACCTACATTAGATAGTTGTGAAGCAAAAAGAAAAACTTACATGTCACTTTTTTTTGTTATATGAGTTTTGTTGAAGCAGGCAACAACCTGTATAATTTATTCTTCTAATAATGTCATCTGATGTTTTATCCAATATCCATTCAAAATCAGTAGGTATAAATTTCCCAATTATATTTTAATCATAATTTATTTTTGCTTACACTTCTCACCACATTGCCACCAAATCACCAAATTGTTTCTTTAGTTCATTAAATTTAGTTCTTTGAATTCAATTAGACAAAAAAAATTATTGTTACGACATAATGCTAGTGAGTGTTTTTTAATGAAACATGTTTTCTTTTGAAGGTGCCACATCCGATGGGAACGCAACAAACGCCAATGAAAATCCAGCCACTTCACCAAACAATGCAGTGATGAACAACGTAAGCAATGGCGGTGATCATTCGCACTCTCCTCTTGGAGCGTTCCCTACGCAATCGTCCCCTCAGTCTGGGTCTCTCAGTTCACCGCCGCCCTCAGCATATCTTCCGCCGTCACCACCTTTGCAATTAAATCTCGGAGTGTCCGACAATTACAACATGATGTCGTTCAAGCAAGAACCCGAATCAATTATTTAACATATCAAAGATGGTGCCTTTTT
Organism: Himalopsyche japonica; assembly: GCA_028555115.1. NCBI lineage: Eukaryota > Metazoa > Arthropoda > Insecta > Trichoptera > Rhyacophilidae > Himalopsyche > Himalopsyche japonica. Next base: position 682,696 of record JAHFWJ010000578.1, on the reverse strand, counting down.
GTTGCTACTGATTGATAAAATAATCAGTTTGATCGTTTTCACAGTAATAATAAACATGTCAATACCGGTAACATTTCTTCATTTGTCTTTGAACAAAATAATGATTGGTACTTTAATTTACTGATGAAAAACTTTTGATATTTATTTCCTTACTGAATGAACAGTATTGATGATAAATGAAATTTGATATGTGAAACAAAGATTTTATTTCATTTACAATTCTTGAGTGGTTTCCCGTATTCTGCTAAATGTGTGGCAGTGTTATATGCATATCACCTCATTTTACCAATAAGTAAATCAGAAAATAGTTCCTGGAATATTGCAGATTTTACTTGTTTTAAACAGTAATTAATTGTTAGAACTCCGTTAAACTAGGGTTTACAAATAATATGGCATGTATAAATCCCAAGATTAACTAATTTGGTATCACACTATCGTCACCTGTATTTTAGTTATTGGTGAGAAAAATCTGTTTATTGATGGCGGCACAATATAATTATCTAATCAATATTTGGCAATAATCACATTTTGAGTTACATAATAATTTTTACCGTTATATTATTGTATTTGTACCAAGTAAATGACATTTTAATGTTTATTCTGCATCTATCATCTTTTGGTGATAAATTTAATGTTCAAAAGATTTTTAATAACAAAATTCGTTAATCCACTTCATTCAGATGAATTATTTAATCATTTATATGCCCAAACGAAATAATTTACAAGATAAAAAAATGTTTTTGTATTAAATGAAATAATCATAAAATTTAATTCTTTTTTTGAAGTGGGCAACTAGGAATTGTTTCATGGTCAATGCTTTGCCCTCTCTTGCTCTATACTATTCAAGTATTGTTCGAATAATTTTGAATCCAATTACATGATTCAAATTCTATCCTAACTCTTCCATTGCATGTTTCATATGAATCACTATTTGTACTGTTCATTCCAATGCATTGATATTGATACCCACAAATTAAACTATGTTAAATTTCATTTCCATACGAAAATAACTAATAAAATGTCACAAGACTCATCGGTCATAACAATAATGATATGTTAACATGGGGCAAGTTAGAGGTATTTATTGCATAAAATTTGTATTATGTATGTTTAATAACATATATATTTTGACAAGAATTTCAATTCTTACAATTGCATGTGCATATTTTGGCACATGATAAAAAAGTGATGGAAACTATTTTTGCAGCAGTCCAAAACTAAAAATTCAATAATCCATACATATCAAAATTATCACTAGGAGAAATACAAACTCCCAAATAAACTCAACATCTGCAAAATCTGCCTTGAATTTCTCAAATGATGAACAGAAATCAAAAGAATTAAATTTAAGCAATTTTTTTTTGATACCTTTGTAAAATGTGCCTTAACAATATCATATACTATTACATAATATTGCTCTATGTGGTGCTATCTATTCAATAGTAATAATTTTAATTCATTAAAAGATAACTTAATAAAATAACAATATATCATCGAATGTATGCATTATAATATTGAAACATTTGAATGAATTGTTATATTATTTTAAATCTCGATAACAACACATGTCTACTCTAATTCTTTGCTTAGGGTAAAATTTTAAAAATACGGCGATATTCAGTAGGTATCAGTCTTTTTGTATTACAGATAGTGCTAGAAGATTCAGATTTAAAAAAGAGTTAAGAAGAATCAAATGCACACAATCAAATTGCCTTTTTTTCTAAATGATACTGGACTCGTCTGGTTTTTGCCATTTCTGTAAATATAAAGACATAATAAGAATTTTATAATAGAAACCTTAGTCCTTACCAATGCCAGTTATCGTGCTCAATAAATATGTATAAGTTAATTTTATATATTTTTTTATTATCGTTGATAAGGTCACTATTGCAGCAGAATTTGTCTGATTTTATTTATAATCGTTACAAACTAAACATAATATACAATACTGAAGGAATTGCCTTTGAGTATAGTGTTTAAAATACTCCAGAAGATATTTTTAATGTTTTTTTCATTGTTTGTGGGTTTGGTATTATATTAATTGCTTGCATTTTTATCGAACTATTGTTTCTCTGCTCCTTGTTTGTCCGCCTGTAAAGTTAGTCATTTCGTATTTTCAAGTTTTGTCAGTAATAATTAGAAATAATTCTAGTTATAATGAATTATCCACAATTTAAATATGATAAAATCTGCTGCCATGTAAATTTCTTAATATGTTAAGCTTATATCTCTTGCTTTGCGTATACAGTGAAAAAAAAACATTTTTTTTTACGTTTTCTACTGAGTTATAAAAATATTCCAGCATCGAATATTTCAAAAATGAATTCAATAGTGTTTGGGTTCAAAAGACTTATTTTAAGATTATCAGGACAAATCAGGATATAACAACAGAAACATTAACTTGTACACAAAAGTTTTGACACTGATATTTACCAGTATCATATTTCAAAACAATGCAATCAGCCGTCTTTACAGTTTAGATGTTAGCAGTCAATTGACAGAGCATTAAAGCAAGTTAAAGGCTTCATATATTATTACTTAATAACTATTGACGTGCAATAATTCATTTTTAATATTTCTTACAAGTTCTCGGTATAAAACAAAGATTTTTGTCTACACAAATTTGCTACATATTGAATCAATCAATATGTATCGTATATATTATTCACATACTTAGTTCATTGAAAAATGTCTATTTTTGTATATATTTTTAAAAATTAAAGTTGAAATTTTTACATCCATGTTTACGAGGTGAAATATTTGTACCAATTTTTTTGGATCAATTATGTATAAATATCATCATGTTATATATGTGGGTAATAGAAACCACGGGAAAAGCAATTATAAAGCTTCTGACATAATGTTAATGTTGATTGTATAAGCAAAATCGAAATAATGTGGGTAACAGAAAATAATTTTTCTCATTAAAAATTTATATATAACAGAAGCCATATCATTGCTATTTCGACATAATGAACAATATAAGTTAAAAAAACAAGACACAAATCATCAATTGATAATGCTTACGATGCAGTAAAACTGATCCTGATCGTGTTGTATAAATGTGGAAGTTGTACAAATTAAATTGCCTTTGATAACTTTGTTTCCTGTTAGTCCATTTGTTGAAAAATTATATTTCCTTGGATTAACTTTTACTTGTTTTGCTAAAAGTTTAAAGTAATATTTTTGAGTCGAAAGTGAGAGGAAAAAGAATGATATAAATATTTAATGGTCACTTAATACAACACCCATTTATCCATCAGTTTGCTGTATATATTATATACATGCAAGAAAACAATAACTAATGTATTTTTGCTTAAGGTGCCTTTTTCAAATGTATATTTAAACCATTATCAACCAAAGCAATAACTATTTCATATGTGTTAATATTTCAATGTTATTGGGAGTTTCTACTTTTTAAAGACAAACTGTTATTTATTATAAAACGTTTTCGATATTTTTATGTAAAATTAACATATAAACTCATCTCTATCATTTGTAAATATCAAATCCGCTCATAATTATATAAGATGATGTAAATAAATAATTCAATATTATTTTATAAGGTAACCATTTTCGCAATCATACTATGTTTGTTTTTGGATAAAGGTAAATTTTCATTGCTACTATTATTAAGATAATTATATTACGCATCTATAAATAATCAAATATGTTATATAGTTATACGATTTTTCAAAATTTACAAATTATGATTTTTTTCAGTCATTTTTATAAAGTGTTGAAGGAGTGAAACATGGAAAGTGTCATCCAATGTATTTTATGATACAAGTTAAACGTAGGCTGGTAGTTGCAATATTGTGTTGTCAGATAATATTTTTAGAATGTTTAATACATTTTGTTTTTTGGTCATAGATGACACAATGCATCTTTTTATTTTTCCTATCAATGCACAAATTCATTTACAATGATTATTTATATTCTCTTAAAATAAATAGTTTTATAAATGCATTTTGACGTTCCTGAAACATATAAAAACATAAGCATCAATTTAGGAATTATTCAACTAATATTTATTTCGTGATGTTATGTGATTTTACCATATTGAAAAAATCCTTATAACTGTAATACAATTGAGGAGTTTAAAATCATAGTTCACATTCTCTGAAAAATCAGTTTCACCACAAGTGAAAAGAAGATTCTCCTTAACTTACCAAATCGCCAATACACTAGAATTAATAGTAGTCACTGACCGTCATATTACGATCTTTGGCAATAATTTTTACATGATTTTAAGTATTTTTTTCAATCCAGCTATACATTTTAACACAGATTGATACATTCTAAGCAACACAAATATTCAAAGTATATCAGATTTAATCATTGCAAATACATATCTTTAATGTTGTATTCAACTTATTTACCCTTGAGCTCTGTAGGATACATACAAACATGTACAATCGATTGAAACTGTTTTACCTAAGACTGCTGGGTTCTGATAATAGTCAAGGTTTTAACTTGCAAACTAACTCCTTGAAAAGTGTGCAATAATTTTAGTAAAAACTCATTTCTATACCTATAAATAATGGTATAAAAGATTGAAAATTTTTCAAGGTGAACTGCAGTCACCTTTATATGCCATTGAAAATCGTGCTTCCATTCCAATTATTTTAAGTTAGCCATAGTTTCCGATGATTTGTAGTACACTAATGTTTTGTAAAGTAATTGTTATGGAATTGTTACATTTGTCCTTTGCCAGATATAACTATATCAAACTTTATTGTTAATTGCTCAAATGTATATGTCCATTATGTTAATAAAGTTTCTTCATGGGAATTCTATTTTATTACCCTCCATGCTGACTTTTTCCAGTCGGCCTAATCTAGATTTTCATAAATGTAACATATACAAAGAGATAAGAGTTTTATTTAAATCAAATGTAGCCAGAGCTTCAATCATGATAGAGAGCACTACAATATATTAAAAATTGGTATGTCATAAGAAAATTTTTAAATTTCATTTCAATTCATACTTTAACAAAACATGTTTCATAGAATAATAATGGTGAACATAAGAAACATTTTTTCTAATTATCAAACACATTGCATTATTGAATTATTTTCATAATTCAATAAATTGTGTTAGTTCTAAAATTGTCCACTTTGATTCATTTCAAGCATTCTTCCAGAACTAAGAATTGAAGTTTCACTGTACTGTGAAAAGCGCACAACTGCATTTGCAAAAATTTTAGATCAATATTAATTTCAGAATTAAAAAAATATCTACCAATGGCATTAAAATAATAAGATGTAATGCAAAAATGGGAATTGAATAAATAATAAGAAAGTTGTATTCTTCTTTTAAAGTTGTATATTGAAGTATAAATAATAAAGCACAAAACTACATCGAACTTTGAAAAATGATTGTTTACAATGCGCAGTTGTTGTCTCAATGTTGCATCATCGTTTTAGAACACAGAAACTATACGATTTTTTATCGAAAAACGTGTATATATTGCCAGTAATTCTCAAAATTTCATTTACATTTTCTGATGTATCACTAAAATTGTTGTTATACTTATTCTCTTCTTGCTATATTTTTATTTTCCATTACTCAAATGTAAATGTTCAATATAATTGTTATTAAAATGTTTTCACGGTTATCACATGCTTTATTTACTCAGCCTTGTTCATTTTTATCAAAAATTTGTTACTCTGGTCAAAAGTATGAACACCTTCGTTCAGGCTTACAATCTCATCGAACTTGGCAGTATTCATAAGCCTGGTGTTTTGCTTTGTGAACATTTATTATGATTCATAACTAATATGTACTCTTCGAAGTAAGTTGGGGTAATAGCTCAGAGAAAGAAAATGATTATTGGAGAATTTGCTGCTTAAATTTGTTTCAAACGTTCTTCAAAAATTCAAAATTGCTGCATATAATTAATGAATGAATCAACTTCATTCACAACTATGTGTGTGAACAATTTGAGACTTTTATTAATGCCAGATTTTAAAAAAATCTACCAATCACATATAAGTAATATGTGGTAATGCAAAAATGGGAATTGAATAAATAATAAGAAAGTTTTACTCTTCTTTTAAAGTTGTATATTTATGGTATAAATAATGAAGCACAAAACCACATCGAACTTATAACATAATGAAAAATGATTATTTACAATGGGCAGTCTATCTAACTTATAATGTAATGACTAAAGGAACAGCCTTCATAACTATCAACGATAAATGCAATTAAATGATTCAATCATATTTATTTGTTTAATCTACTTCTTCTACTGTGGGTCCCCGCCGTGATGAAGGATATTCTTGGTTAGCTTGCTGTGCACATCCGCTGGGATTGGGCTGCGGCTGGTGCAATTTGGTCATGATTGGACTGCAAGCAGTTGTAACATCTTTCAGCTTGTGTTCATATTCGTCCACCTCAGCGAGAGAGTTTGCATCCAACCATTTGACAGTCTCATCGCAGAGACCCAGCGCTTTCTTTTTATCGTCCTCTGAGAGCTTGGAACCGGCCTCCTCAACGGCTTGCTTCACTCCAAATACATATCCCTCCAGCTGGTTCCTCGCCCCGACTCGTTTCATTTGTTTCTCATCCTCATCTCGGTACTTTTCCGCTTCTGATAACATGCGGTCAATGTCTTGCTGGGAGAGACGACCCTTGTCATTTTTGATGGTTATCTGCTGAGTTTTTCCCGAGCTCGTCTCCTTGGCTGACACGTTGAGAATGCCATTGGCGTCCAGATCGAAGGTGACTTCAATTTTGGGGACACCTCGAGGTGCAGGCGGGATACCTCCCAAGTCAAACGTACCCAAGAGGTTGTTGTCTCTGGTCATCGCTCGCTCGCCTTCAAATACTTGAACGCTCACTCCGGGCTGGTTATCGCTGTATGTGGAGAATGTTTGGGTTTGTTTGCAGGGAATTCTTGCATTTCTTTGGATAATTTTCGTCATGACACCGCCGGCGGTCTCGATTCCCAGAGACAAAGGTGTAACATCAACGAGAAGCACATCTTGTATCTTGGAATCTTTCTCCCCGCTCAGGATAGCCGCTTGCACCGCTGCGCCGTAAGCGACGGCCTCGTCTGGATTGATCGAAAGGTTCAACTTCTTTCCGCAGAAATAATTCTGCAATAAACTCTGTATTTTTGGAATCCTGGTAGATCCACCGACCAAGACGACCTCGTGAATGGCGCTCTTGTCGAGTTTCGCATCATTCAGAGCTTTCTCCACCGGTTCCAGTGTTCCTCTGAAAAGATCTGCGCACAGCTCTTCGAAGCGGGCTCTCGTCACTTTCGTGTAGAAATCGATTCCCTCGTAGAGAGCGTCGATTTCAATAGTCGCCTCTGTGCTCGATGAAAGAGTTCTCTTTGCGCGCTCAGCAGCCGTGCGCAACCGCCTCAGCGCTCGCGGGTTGCTTCGAATATCTTTCTTCTGCTTCCTTTTGAATTCATCGGCAAGGTGACTCACCAGCCGATTGTCAAAATCTTCGCCTCCGAGATGAGTGTCTCCGGCGGTGGACCGCACTTCGAATAGCGATCCTTCGTCGATTGTGAGGACGGAAACATCGAACGTGCCGCCTCCCAGATCGAATATCAACACATTCTTTTCGCCTTTCAGATGTTTGTCCAGTCCGTAAGCGAGGGCGGCGGCAGTGGGTTCATTGATTATTCGAAGTACATTGATACCGGCGATGGCCGCCGCATCTTTTGTGGCCTGCCTCTGCGAGTCATTGAAGTACGCCGGCACTGTCACCACCGCATCTTTGACACTCTCACCGAGGTAAGCTTCGGCGGTCTGCTTCATTTTTCCCAACACCATAGAGCTGATCTCTTCCGGAGCAAACTGCTTTGTCTCTCCTTTGAACTCCGCTTGGAGCTTGGGCTTTCCGTTCTCGGATACCACTTTGAATGGCCAGTGTTTCATGTCCTCTTTGATCTTGGGATCGTCAAATTTGCGCCCGATAAGTCTCTTAGCGTCGAACACTGTGTTGCTGGGATTCATGGCCACCTGGTTTTTGGCGGCGTCGCCCACCAGCCTCTCGCTGTCGGTGAAGGCCACATAGCTAGGTGTAGTTCGGTTACCTTGGTCGTTGGCTATGATCTCCACGTTTCCATTCTGCCACACTCCCACACACGAATACGTCGTTCCCAGATCTATTCCGATTGCGGGCATCTTTATTCTTGGTGTATGCAATCAATTGGATAATCAATAACTCTGATGAAAATACTTTGTCGAAAAGTTTTGTAACGATTTCAAATGTAATAACACTTCACTTGTCTATTTTTATAACTGTAAATAATGCTCACTTTCTTGTTATGGTATATCTTTGCGTAATAGCGCACGCTTGCTTTCAACAGCTGACAGCTTGCTCTCTTTGAATTCTGTTTCAAATATGATTGCAATCGCCGCGATGTCAGACGGTTATATAGTCGGCTCGCTATTGGTCAATTTCCAGAGTGTTCGCGAAACTTCAAGAATATTCTTTTAGAAGTAATCGAACATTCTTGCTACTCTAGAAAATTGTGGTATGATCGAGACTGTTCTGGAATGACATATCTATAAAAAATACGATACTAGTTGAAGACGCGTCTTTTGAATATATAAATATATATTTTTCTTCAATAGCTCTTCTTCGAAAATATTCCTACAGAAAACATCGAACATTCTTGCTTCCCTAGAAAACTGTGGTATTATCGAGACTGTTATGGAATGAAATTTCCATCCAAAATACGTTTCTAGTCGACAAAAACTTCTTCTTAGTACATTTATTTATCGTTGAATATTTTTCTTCGATTGTTCCTGTATGATTGATAATTTTATTTTGTCATAATATTTTGTGAAGTTTTGTGAACGTTATATATTTTTCTACGCTACTAACATTATCGATCTGTCAGTGACGTAAACAATAATATTACATTTTTCTACAGCAGTCAAATTGTTATTCATGTGATTGCTATGATGTTGCGATACTTCTTAGTTTCTTTTCGAACCGTATTTCAACAAAGCTCCTTTTGATGTTGAATAAAAGAAAATCTTTTTGAAATCCTTAAAATTATCCAGTAATAGCATGGATTTATAGATGTTAGATTCGCCACCACCTAGGTTTATGAAGTGAATTGTATACGTAATGTAATTAATTAAACGTTTTCATATACATCATTTTGATAGCACTCTGAAACTTGAATGTTTTCTATTTTTCCAATTTAACCTCTGGACCAACAAACAATCTTATCAATGCAACAATAAAATCATACTAATCTAGTATATAAACCCCACCTCACTCATTATTACATTGTTAAGAATTAGATTCGCTGTTTACCTTGGTAATGAATAACATTTTGTCTGAAGACGCTTCTCTAAGAAGAGAAACACATATCAGATATAATAACACACCGAGTAGAATAGCAAAGTATCAAGCTTAATTTGTATAAGAAATGAGGAACAGTTCACAGTTTTGTGTTATGATCTCTCCTTCCAATGAATATTATATGGACTCCTAATGTAGTAAGTAATTATATAAGGGTAGTAGAATAGGCAATGAAAATTGGACTAGTTATTGAGTTATTGATCTCAATTTACACCTTTTTTGTTTGTACTCGAATTCAAATCCGCTTTTGGATCAGAATATTAATTTATGATACCATTGTTATCAAAGTGAGCACTCAATTTCATGCCATTTTTTTAAAATATTTTGTTAGTTATCAATGAATCCTTTTGATAAACATTACAATAATCAATGACAATTTAATTTAATTTCATATTAATGTATGCTGAACTGTATAAAACATAGATGGATGACAAACCTTTTAACCACTACGAGCGACCTGTTTTTGGAGTTATTGGCTGAAATCTAATAACACTAAGAGTACTAATCTACTGCTTAAATTAAGTCAAAATTGAAAATTTACCTAGATAATATCGATTAAATGGTAGCAATCTCTTATAGTCGACTGAAAAAATAATCATGAATTAGTATGATGGAATCAAAATGGAAGGATATACTTCAAATTCATCACTGAAAATATTTTAAGGTTTGTTTTTGGATACTACTTTAATAGGCCTTAATATTCATACTGAAAAAATGTTTTGAGGGCTCGATTTTTGCTTATTTGGGTGTTAAAAATGTGAAATTCGAAAAGGCTATGTTAAAAATTTCATAAGTGTGTGTAAATATTTAAAGAAAAATAATGTGTATAATGGTGCTTGATGCTTATTTTTATGTTCTATTGGGGATTTCTTGGCACTTCATTTATTTTCACTTGGTTGTACAAAGGAAAATGCTTATTGCTAAAACTCACCATTCATATGACACTAGTAATAGTTGGCCATTTGAAAACAAAATGTAAAATTCATGTATACTTTGCAATTACCTATATTTGGACATCCTATTATATTTTTTTTATAAAAATATCTCTGTCAAAAAGTGTTTTCATTTGAAAAATGACATAATTATAATTTGGATATTTGTTTTTGGTTTCACTTATACATATTTATTATTTTAAGTTTTCCTATTCAAAAACATTACTATAATGTGTGTATATGGATTTAATATTTTAGAAACTTCTTAACATATATCTTACATTTCCATTTATAATGCCATTTTCTATAATATACTAAATTTCCAGAAAGTTCTTTAGAATTTCAGTAGAAAGGTCTAGCAAGAATATAGGTACATGTAATAAAGCGTATAGCTTTTACAAGCTTTATCATGTTGACAAGCTCATAATATTTTGACTTTTAAATGTAATACTAGTTACTTGAAAGCAATGTAAGTCAAAAATTATATTTTAGCCAAGGCAAACAAATGTTGATTTGAAAATTTTATCTTACCTAATTCAAAAAATTAATCATAGTCAATCCACCATGTTACAAGAATCAGTTATGATTACTGATTTTATTTCATATATTACCAACCAGCTGTCACATCCAGGGATTGAGGTACAAAATATGTTTTACTCTTTTAGTCTCAACCATGTTTGCTTAGTAATGACTAGATTTTGTCATTTATCTCAGCCAATATTTTTTTTTTTTGAAACCTAGTGTTATGTAATCCTTCTATATAGGGCAATTTATAGAATACCTTCATATATTTGTTACAACATAAATTAAAAAAAAATATGTATTCATAAAAACTATAAATTACGAGCTTCTTGAAAACATGGTATGAAAGTTCTTATCATTATTCATTGTCTTTTAGATAATCAGTATTTTTGGATATGGGTAGTAATCATTTTATATATTAAAAACAATGGTAAGATTCTCAAAACCTTTTCATAATTATAAAAAATCTTAAAATTCATTTTTCCTGGTTGGCTTTGATTATTATGTGTAAAATTAGACAAGATATTGAAAAAACTGGCAAATATTGACAGACGCATTCAAAAGACATATCCCATTTCTAACTGCTGTTATTCTAAGGTGGGCAAGCTTTTTGAGTTGGGATTCACCTTTTGAGATTTACCACTGCCTTAGCCCAGTGGTAAATATCAAATGGTTAAGCCTAGGATCAAGGGCTTAAGTTTTTATGAACTATATTATATGTGATATTAGTTGAAAATATTTTAAAACTAAAAAAGCGCTTTCTCTCAAATGATAAACTCCATTGGCTATTTTCTAGTATAGTGAAGGTCCCCAATCTTCCTGGGTAGAAAGGACCTGTTTTGTATTTATTTTTTTATATATGTGTAATCTACTATACTAATATTTCACATTATTAGAGCAGTGACGGTTGCTGAAACCCTTTTTGACTGAATGTGAAGTATTTTTTAAAAAACACTTTGGACCACTTATAAACTACAAACGATTCACCCCTAGACATTCAATACGCATTCTTTATAAATATAACGAATTGCAAAGTAATTAAAAAATAATAATTTTGAGGGCGTTGATCTGCCCATAGATGATAGAATTCTTCACACACACAAAATGGGGCATTTGCTCACTTGTCTTTCATATTAGTTTCGCTAATTGAAAGGTCAAGATCCTACAGATATGTTTTATACTTCAGCATTCAAAATTCGTGGAGTTATTTTACAAATATGCACTGTAGAAATTAGACTGTTCAGCCCTTGTTATTATTGTGGTCTCCTCGGTAATAATTCTTAATGGATGAACAAAAGCATACACCATTTGTAAAAAATTTGAATTGTTGCAATTTTGTACGATTCCACATGTTTGAGCCATTTGTAAGTTAGATGGTCAAGCTGTTTCCGAGAAGGGTTCTTTATAAATCCCCTATTTTATGTATCTCCTAATTTGCCAACTGTGTATCATAAGAAGGAAATTAATCATCATTTTTTTAATATCTTTAAATATAAATTTGTGAATACTTTTTGGTTTCAAACCATTAATTACAGACCAGTAAACTCTAAGCCTAAGAATTATTTGTGTCAAACCTCCTCACTACATCTTGTTTTTAAGTGGCTGAAGCTTTTTTCAACCAGTTATCAGTTAAACAATTATTGATATCAATAATATGCCAATAAAGCAAGAGATAAAGGAAACACACCCATGAGATAATTCCAAATTAAAATGTTACTTTTAATAGTATTTTCCATACGTACTTTAGAATGGAAATAATGATGTAAGTATAAGTATGAAGGAGTAGGTTCCTATGAATAAAAAGATTTTTTTAATTACATCTGTGGTTTATTTACAAAAATAAATAATAGGTATGTATTTACATTAAATCATACATAAATTTTCAGCAACATTTATAAAAATAAAAAAACTAATTAAGAAACTAAATGCAAAATATTGACAGATTAAATCTAATAACTAAACCCCTTTGGTTAGTTCTTGACTTCAGTAGTTTTGTGATTTTATTGAGCATCTTTTATATTCTTGTCCTCCATAGTAATCGGTAAATCTCTTTCCTGGTATTCGATCTGTGTTTTAGTTGGAGCTGAAATCGTCAGGACACCATCTGATGATAAACTGGAAACAACATCCTCAGCCTTGTGCCCTTCGGGTAGATTGAAAGTCCTTACAAACTGTCTTGAAATAAATCCACGCTCTTCTGATTTTTCCTCATTTTTTCCTTCAACGATAATATTTTTATCAATAGTCTTGACGCTTATTTCTTGAGGTTTGAAGTCTTTCATATTTAATTCAATAGAAAATGGTTTGTTTGAAAATTTATTTTTGTTTTCATCCGTTTCTAATCCAGACCATGAATCTTTCCATTCGATGTGCAGTGTCGGTCGAGGGAATGTTGAATTCATAATTGCGTCCATTTGTTTCATCATCCTGAGGTTTTCTTCCATCCAACTTGATGGTCTCATTGCGCGCAGAACCATCGGCAACAAAGACATCTCGGTGATGTGTACTTTGTATGATGAAATATATTTGAAATGCCGGCAGAAGTACTCGGTGGCACTGAAGAAGCGACGAAATATCGTTTTAGAATGAAATATAAACACGCGCACAGTTTTTATAAATGCATCAAAATGACATCTGCGCATGTCGGAGCTTTTTCTAGAGAATTCGCGAAACTTCTCTGGCCTCTAGCACCTTTTTATATTTTACGGGTTGAAATTTATTACGAAACATTTCATAGCATTCATAATTTCTCACTCGATACATTGTTTACGTATTTTTTGTACACATGAACTATAAGGACTTCATTTTCTTTACACAGTTAGAATAAATAACTATGATTTTTCAAGTAAAAAATAGATTAACCCAATCTTAAACATCGCGAACAAATTGTAAAACTATAAAATACGCAAAACTTGACAATATGAAACAGAGTCTTTCAACCGCTTATTCAGATGATTGACAAATATTTATCTAGTAGAACAATTTTTAATAATAAAAAAATACTAACTATCATATTGTAGAGGTTAAAGTACCAAATATATTTATACAATTCAATTAGTATATTTGCGTTGGTAAAAATAAAACCTCTGGAAGTAAAGATAAGATAAATAATAAATAAACGGGGATGAATTATTCAAGTGATCATTGTGTAAGGAAGTTTGTAAATCACTATTATGATCTGATTACTGATCTTAAATTATCGCATATTTTTTCAATCATCAAACATCGTATGTTTAGAAACAAAAGTTTTCTCTGAGACGTGCCGTGCAGATATATTGGATTTGGGAATCCGCTTTTTTGTACACTATTTAATTACCCTCAAAATTTGATTTTCTTTTGTGTTCCTTACTATTCCGGAAAAGTATTGTTTTCCGGATTCTTTTTATGTCGACACATACTTTTTGAATGAATAAAGCATATGTAAGAACTTTATAATTTTTTTAATAAAGAAAGTATATTTTTTTACCGCAGTCAGACAATGATGTTTTTGAAAGGTAAAGTTGTAATATATACCGCGTCCCGATGACAAAACCGAACGACGGAAAAAACACGTTATATTTTTGACGTACCTATATAAAATTTTATATCAATTGAGCACAATTTTAAAGAAATATTTAATATCTTACAATTTACTTCTACAACTATAATCATTACGTAATACAACCAGGAGAGATTTATTGTATTTTTTATCGTTAAACACAAATGATGTTCTAATTAAATTTATTTTTATAGATGAGAGAAAAATCGACAATTATTGTTGCAATTTTAATAGGTAGGCAATATATAATATACCAGTTAGATACTATTGCAATCAATTATTTGAAAGTACGCGGCTGTTTACAAAAGCTATAATAGCGCTGTCATCCGTATCTACGGCGTAGGTCAGCTATGAGTAACCATTACAATTTCAGCATGTGTCAAAACATCAATTTTTGTAGCAGTTTAGAAAAACTACTACAAAAATCAAGCACATTTGATTAATACATGGTTGAATTTATAACATACATCTCCATAAGCAAAATAATTGAAGAAATTAATGCAAAAATTTAAAAAATCTTACAACTTCTTGTTTCCAGCAGGTAAAAAGTAATTTTTTGTGTTCACCTTTTATGTTACATTGAAATAGAATTTGACACTATTTGAGTAGATAGTTGGTATTTTTTAATTTTATTTTTGTACAATTTGTACGGAAAAAATTTGCGTGTGTTATTATCTTATAATCATACATTAACAGTTATTTCTATTTGAGAGGGGATGTAGATAACTCAGAAAATATTAACATATTTGTGTGCACAATTTATTATATCGACTGAAGGTGATTGATGGAATTTCAAACAATTCAATTTTGATATTAGTAGCTACATAAATGAAAAAGTGAATTTTTAAAACATGAAATCGTGTTGATATTGTTTTCAAAGAATCGAAACATTTTATATGAAATAGAATTCACGTCGGAATTGTGTTTTTCTTTTTCGAATTATTTCAATTCAGATTATGTACAATTTTTATTTTTAAAAAGGATATAATATTTTAATTTCAATAAATTTAGTCCTTGAAGCCACAATCGAATGGAATCAGACATTTTATGAACTTTTTCTAAAAACAATAATCTAATCAACTTAAGTTCAGAATATATAATATGTTATTTTAACTATTTTATTATGAGTGTTATTAGTTGTAGCCAACGTATTGCTTCCATGAGACACATTTTCAGATAAATTATATCGTATTATGTTTTTAATACTAATATTAAAAGGTTTTTTGAGCATCTAAAATCTCCACTACGGATTTATTTTTTGGTACTGTTGTATTGAGGTGTACGATAAAACGCTGACTATTGTTAATATATTTTTTTAATATATCTATAGGAATACTGTACACACAGTACAGTATTACTAGTAAAATGAAACGAATAATGAAAATGGAGGTAATTTTTTTAAAAAGAATATTTGAGAAAAGTGGCCAGTTTTTTCCTTGCAAATTTTTTATTAAATCCGATATAATAATCAATAAAATTAATGAATGTGAAAGATAACTGCCATCTTTCTTTAAAAAAAAAAACACTATTATTTTTCATTGTTTATTTATAAGTGCAATTTAGCTTACACTATATTTGTACGTTTTTTAATATTGATAAATTAATCGGCGATTTTGAAATCGATTTGCCCTACTCACACGTGGAAAAGGTTTAATTTCACTGTACAATATTATTTCATTATTCGTTACTAGTGACTTGAAAATACATTATAGGTTCTATCGTAATTTTATCAACAACATACGTTACCTTTTATATGAAGCTTTTTAGATACTCACAAGATCAAAAATAATAATATCGTCGTATATTTACAACTCTATAAAATGGCGTATTTCAGTTGTACAGCATATAAAAGTTTTAATAGCTCTTGGACTATATATAGATATATGCATTTTATATTGGATATAAAATGCATTTATTCTTTTTTACAATTTCAGGAGATATGGTATGTGATGATAACATTGTGTACAATATACCTTTTTTGTGCATAGTCTGTAGTGTTTGTGAAAACTTGCAGATAAGTGGGGAACTATGTGGATTTATATAAGGTACGAAAAACACAGAATATTTTGAATAGGTTTGCTCCTTTATTTATTTCAAATTAACACAGGAATGACAAACATATAAAAAAGACGAAAAGTAAGCTTAAAATTAATAGGACGGTGAAAAAATACAAATATATGGAAACAGCCTTGGATAGTTAATACAGATGGAATGAAACAGCGGTGAAAATGAAAAAAATATTCACTTGTTTGTAATTTGGTTATGGGCCTGACCAGTAGCCGTTATGGGTACAACCCTTTCATCTTCCACTTCGTTACTTTGTTGACGAGGGGCTGTGATGCACAAGACTCCGTCAGAAGACAAGCTGGAAATAACATCCTCAGGTTTATGATTATCGGGAATTCTGTACTTCCTCACGAAGTGTCTCGAGATGTAGCCATGTTCATCCTGTTTCTCCTCGTGTTTCCCTTCAACGATGATTTCGTTTCCAACGGTCTTCACGGAAATTTCATCAGGAGCGAATTGTTGGACATCCAGAGAGACTTGGAACTTGTCTTTATCCATTGAAACCTTGGATCCAGAGTCTTGGCGAGACGTAGAGCGATTCAAAGAGCGCCATGGTCTGATGTAGTAAGATGATGTTCGTGGAAATTGCGTCAAAGCTGTTAGGATATCTTCGCGGTCTTCAGGGAACAATCCCAGACCAAAATGTTGATCCAGCAGCCTCTCCGGGTTGCGGTTGAAGATGAACGGCAACATAGACATGTTTATTTATTAACTTTTCACCAAAATTTTCGCACGTCGCAAATCTATTGCGAGATTCGGGTACAAGTTATCGGTATCGTATCAAACTTGATTCTGGCTGAAAACTCTCTCGCTCGAGTTTATATAGTGCACTGCCATCTGTATGTAAAATATTGTATGAATATTCGAGATTTTAACCGAAAACTCTCGAAGCTCGACGACTTTTTTTAGAAGCTCGGCGCGCGCAGCGTCTGGGATATCATCGATCGGATACAGTACAACGTACACAATATTAGGTACACAACACACTGTAAAATATGTTGTATCTCGCTCTGACACACACTTCATGTTCCTGTAAGTACAGAGCTTCCAAAAATTATTGGTTTTCCGCCTAAAGAACAATATTTTTTTGCTTTTCCCAATTTTTATGTAATTTCTATATAACCAGAGAAAAGCTGTTTTTGTAGTGTCAATTCTTGATAGAAATGCATTATATTTAAAAACAAAAAAACTTTATTCCTAAATTCAACAATAATATGTTATATTACCGTTTTCATCGAATACAAGCATCTCAGTAAGGAGCATCTGTTGACCAAAAAAATAGCTATTGAAAGATTTCTAAAATTAATACAGGACCGATAAGCTAAAATTCAGTACACTGTAGACAACGTCTTAGTTAAATTTGTTTTATATTTATGTTAGATCAAAACGCCTTAAATTTATTAGGAAAACTAAATAAATATATAGTAATTAACATGATAATGAACTAAGACGTATTAATTTATTTCGGTTGCCCTGAAGACGATTTCATTCAATTGGCAAGAAAAAAAGCCATCAAAAAATAAGTTTAAGCGACGACAGTGGTGTTGAATATTTCCTTGTTACTCGAGTAAGATAAAACAATGATTGATTCGGCTGGTTACAACGATATCTTTGTTCTTACAAGGACTAAGAATATTTCACTTTTAATGTGTTAGCTGTAAATTCTTGTGGAAATGCATTTTATTTAAATAAATAAAAATCAACGGGTTTTTTAATATTTCTTTTGTAACATAAAGATCAGGATTACCTCCATTTTTTTGATCAATCTTACTTCGTTTAATAATTATATGAAATCATAAAGAGATCTTAATTCTTTCCAAGTATACAGTAGGTTGTGTTACTTGTTTTAACCTTAATTTTATAATAAAAATATATTTCCATAAAATTTCTTTCAAATCATTCAAAGAAAATATAGTTTCTTCCTCTTTCTTTACTGTTTATCAGTCAAGTTCTAGATAACCGCTTCTTATAAGCTGTTGTGCAACGAAATACATGCAGTTAAGGATGTTAGAACTAAGTTACTTATTATGGAATAATAGAGATTCGGTATTTGATCGATTAAATCGACCATTGCATTATTGGATAAAGAAGATCAATATTTTCGGGACGCGGTGTTCTAACTGAGCATTGCAAATATTATATATACAAATCTATAAATATTGTATGTATGTATATACTTCAAGTGCACACATATCAAATGACCTTTGCTAGTAAATACTTTTTTAATTTGCAACGATATAATTTAATTATTTAGACTACCTACCTACACATAAAACTTATATTTATTAACCATAGTGATAATCAACAAATTGAATATTTTCTTCATGCTTTGTAACACAATTAATGTTTATATACCTACCCACACGAAAAAACGTGAAATTATGTAACACTGATATGTTTATTGGATTGAGTTGCACTGTATTACTTCGCTAATGTATGTGCTATATTATAATGAGGACAGTGGAATTACATTATATCGTTCATTTTGTATGGCCGCTGTCAAACATTGTTTCCCGATTTATCATTTGAGGGTTAAATATTAATAGCTCGTCAACAAATATAATCTTTATTATTGACCAATTGTCATCCAGCTCATATATACGTGTGACTTTATTCAACGATTATCATATTAAATATTCTTTCCGCTACTGACTATGATTAATTTTAAACATGTACATATATTATTTAATATGCACAATAGTGCATGGTTAAACAATCGGTCCGTGCAGCTCTGTATCGGGCCAAAAATAAGAGAAGTAAAGTCGATTCTCATTTATCAGTAATGCGTTATGGAAGGCGGCCATGTAACAGCAGCTGCATTTACATAACGGGTGGAGGAGATATTATATAACCGAAATGACCCATATAAATAAAGTAAGACTCTGTCTGAGAGACTTGAGAAGCTCAGAGTTCCCTTTAAAAACGAAGAATTAGGATTTGACTGAAAAACTTAAATAAGAAACAGAAAATTAGCGCCGAGAAATAAAGATTTAAAATTATTAATACTATTTTTTGTATATATCATAAAAATATTCAATTAAAAATAATCGTACATAATTTTCCTAAAACGTTTTTAACGTAAAACTTTCGTTCCCGTACTAAATTTGTCAGGTGACAGGTATAATTAAGTACACATTGCTAGTTAACAAGTTAATATGAAATTTTTAATTTGCATAAACATGAAATCGGAATTTGTATGGTCTTGTAATGCCGCTTGTAACATAAAATCGTTTTAAAAGTTACCTAGCATTCTCGAGATACAGCATTTTGACTTCAAATCGATTTACACTATAATATTGTTATATTGGAGCAACATTTTGAATAATAACTGTTAAAATTTTTATATATACTGGGCATATATTTATACTGCACGTTTTTTTTCTAACAAATACCTATAAATGATATAATACTATTTCTACATTTTCTATCCGCAAGTATTACCAACTGATATCGATTAGTTACTTACCTACTTATGTCAAAAGGCTGACGATAAAAACTTGGAAAAAACACACACGAAGTTATTATACCTGCCCATCCATTTGATCATAGAAACGGAATATAGGAAAAGCGTAGTTCCTTGACGCATTATCAAAATAACGGATAATGCAATTTATTCCGGGAATTTCACTTTATTTTATAGTAGAATACTTAATAATATTTTTTTAGCGAAGCGGTGTTGAGATATTCAAAAATTCAACCATAAAAATTATTTTTTAGGAGATTTCCAGCATTTCATGTCATCATGTAAACTCTTAGTGAGGCATCTTAGTAGAAATTGCTTTCTGGAAAATGGATTAAATTCAGTCGTTCAATCTCTTATTTTCGGATAAGGTACGTAGAGATAAAAGGATGAGACTGTGAATAAAGTAATAGTTAGACTAGATAGATAATTACATTTTCCAAACATTTTCGTGATACGAATAGGAGGTATGTAAAAGTATGACATATACCCGTGATATTCTCCATAAATTCATAAACAAAGAAAACATCAATGAATGTAAGCTTTTTTCCGAAATTCGAACCTGTAAACCGACACTACGAGAGAAATAATTCATTCATATTGTTTGGCATTCATAATATTAAATTCAGTAATTATAAAATTTCAAATATGCCCGCTTGAATATCTGAAATCGCGAATTTTCGGCGCAACACCGGAGATTTCTAGAAACGTTGTATACGCCCGATATTATAAGAGCCTGCCCGCGCCGCCAGTGTTTAGTTGAATATCAGCTGTTCAGAGTTACAGATCGTTGCGCCCGGTATACATTCGAAAGAAATGTCATTGGCGACATATCTTAAGCCAAATATAGCAAACTGGAGAAAATATTTGGGAGAATCTTTTGGGTTGGGACTTTCTCCAGATTATTTCTATATTACGGGCATGTCACACCCCGTTCATATCTCCGAGTTCTTCAGACCTCTGACGCAAATACCTTCCCGCCAAAAAGATCGTGTCTACAATAGTTCCGGTAAATTTCAAGTTTGCTTGGACGTACATCAATTTGCACCCAACGAAATAAAAGTGAAAACACTCGGAAGATACATTATTATAGAAGCCAAGCACGATGAAATCGAAGATGAGCATGGACACATCTCGAGACATTTTGTGAGGAAGTACGCCATCCCGGAAGGGCATGAACCAAACGAAGTAACATCTACTCTGTCTTCTGATGGAATTTTAACTATCAATGCTCCACGTGATCCCATCATATTGGCTGATAAAAACGAAAGGATTGTACCTATATTACAAACTGGACCTGTTAACCAATCTACGAGGGAGATGAAAGTTGATCACGAGAAGGATGCATACCACAAAAAGGATATCGCTATTGGAGTCAAAAAACAACCCGATGTTGTGCTAGCCCTAAAATATGATGTCTAATAATACTTATTGAAGTTTATCGTTTAAAGGTTTTTTTTATTATATCTTTCCTAATTGTATTCATTCCTTGCATTTTATAAATACATAGGGAATTAATTTTAATCCAACATACCTCGATGTTCATTCACTTTATACTTATTTGATAGAACAATAAACTAGTAATTTAAGACTGAATTAATTTAGAATACTGTGTTTTATTTAACACATTTCCCTCAAACACCAAAACATTACCAATATAGTGTTATCGATTCTCATTTTAGAATGTACGCCTTCTAATATTAGTTTTTATCGCTTAAATCTTTGGGGTATTTCGAGTCATGTATAAACTTTCATATCACACTCTCATTTTTAGTTATTTCAGTGAAAATCTTGATTAAATAAAATGACGCATTACTTCGATGCGGCTTTATAGTAAATAAAAATACCATCGTGTATCCCTGAAGATAATGGACGAAAAAGATGTATAACAGCTAAATATCAAAAACAAATTATAAAAAAATGGGTGAATCAAACAATATGATCTGTTCGATTTAAAACTGGGTTCAAATATGTTAGTACAATCTGTCAATTTATTGTTCAGTAAAAAACTTTGTATTTATTTCGTTGTTTACGGCTGAAGAACGTTCTCATAAATAATATAACGTTATATATTTTCATGACAAATGGAATTTATAAACACATTCATTTTGTACTTGTAAAACCGAATACATTTGCTATATGTATATCTAATATCGTGCACCTTTCGTTAGTATAAACGACTTGTTGCACTTTTATTGATCTACCGATGCATTCTGAAATACGGGTGAAGTATGTAGGTTACCCAGCCATGTTGTATGTATACGTACCTGTATACTTATTTATAGCGTCTACGTGACAAATCGCGCGTCATAACAAAACGCTAGGGCGGAGAACTGTGCCGGCTTTTGACATTTCGACGCCCCAAGCGTTCGTTATTTTTACGCAATCTTCCCGTGGTAATAAAAGTATAGCTATCATATCGGTTATGAAATTGGTTCTGTAATACCGAATTCAATATCTAAATACATAATTATTATAATGTCCCTAAGAAGTCGATATATAATATTCAAAACACAACTCAATTCGCAATATTAATACGCCTGAATCAGCCCTTAACAAAGCAATTGAAAATTGTGTCCAGTGTCATCACCATTGTACCTTATGTAAATTTTCGAAAAAATATTAAAACCAGTTTTTTATTATTTAATTTGTGTTTATTATTATTTAATCACATAAAGTGAGGGATATCGAGATAGTTGAAAGTATTATTAGTTAATATTACAAATTGTTTCAAATTATTCAATAGAGGGGTGAGATTATAAACACATGGAAATTAATATATATGTATATATATTGTTTTATTTTTTATCATTGCGTTGAATGCGAATAAAATCGTCACCCCAAAACAAATGGAGCTTTTGTAGAGTTTTGAAGAAAAGTGCATTCATTACTCCAAACTAGACAAACTTCCACTTGTACTATATAATATTTAATAAATAAATAACAAAATCTTATTTAATCACTGTCTTTCAAAATAACGAGCTCATCTCTACGGTCCTGCTTTTATAGTACATGCATAATATTTGTAATCGAAGTGTAACATTATAGCTACGATTTTTCTTACTAACGAGGCTTTAAATTTGCAATTGGATATATTGCACACAAGTAGAATTGTCAATGAATTCATTTAGTATGTCATAAATTTTATGATTTCGCATTCCCATGACATTTTCATCCTTTGTTATTTACCCAATCATTGTGAGATTTTTTTATAGAATGTTCCTTACTTTCCTCCTATCATGTGTACTCGTTTTTGAGAAAAGAATTTGGACTAAAAAGATCATATTTGGAAATTATTTAATTTACCCATTTGAAGGCTTGCCAAGGGATGGAAAATTCTAGTGATTTTCAGTGCGGGTCTGGAATAATTTTATTGATCCCAAATCTTATAACGTATATTTTGTATTTATCTACTTTCATTTAAACTGTGATATAAGCAACTACGCTTAAAAGGGATAGTAGGAAATAGTTCATATATTTTACCTGCAATATTTGACTAATTGATTTCATGATTGAATTTATGTCTTTCGCTTGTAAAATGTATTTTTAATAGTCTACACTTGTAGGCACTTGCAGAAAATCTCATTATGCTTAAAGTGCACTAGATAATAACAAAATTTTCATTGTTTACCGGCTACGCTCTTACGGATATATTTGTTGTGCAAACAAACAAAATGTTAATCGTTACGGTGTGTCTACAATCTCTTTACCTACAGTTTCTGTATAGCACCCACATACTGCCAACTGTTATCGAATAAAGTATGCAACCAGAAGCTATTCTAGAAAATTTCAGAACAGAAATTTACAATTTAAAACGAAACTTCGAGATTTTCTATAAATAATGGAATTAATATTTATTTGAAATTTTCGATTTATGAATAGTATACTTCCAGCAAACATATATTAATAATGGATATACTGCAACAAAATTACACATAAATGATTCGCTCAATTGATTATTTTATTGTATGTGCAAAGGGCTCTTTGAATTGTTTAATATGTTTTCATACAATTTAGCAAAATACTATTTAATATTTTTTTTTGTTGATATATTATTAAACATTTGTGCTCCCAAATAAAATAATATGCATTACCTATGGCTACATGTATCTAGGAGTTGATTTCATTTATGTTTGGTTCGTATAACTCAGGTCAATAATAAGCAAGGTAGAGAGATGGCGTAGAACATAGGCTCCCAAACCTATTTGACCCATGGCGCCCTTGGAAAGTTATTTTTTTTTTTAAATAAATATAGCAGATAAATGTAATGAACTTATTTTTTAATATACTTATAGTGTTATAAATAAGATACGCCGATACTTAAATTGTTGAGAAATTAATATTTATTAAATAAGCCTAATGAAGAAGACTAACCTGAGACCACGAGAATTTTTTTTATTTTCAGAAAGGTATTGTGGAAATAAAACAACAACAAAAATAACCCTTAGTCGAAATCGATCTAAAATATATTATATATCGACTCGAATTTATAATCATTCAGGAAACCAGAAATGCTATTTATGAAATAACGAAAAAATTAGAAACAACGTTTTTTTCTTAATAAACATTTTTTAGTTTAATTTTTTTTTTAATTTTATTTCCATTGAAATTTGGGCATTAATCGATAAATGCATACACGAAATTATTAATTCGAACTGTTGAGACTTTATATAATACATTTCCGCAATTTTTTTCACTCACGGTCCGGGTTTTGCCTTTCGGCATCTTTAGGCAACTAACATCCATCAAAACGTTTGTGTTGGTTATATGAAGGAGAAAAAACACATCGTAAATAATATTATGGTGTGGAAATGTACTAAATTTCAACAGTTCATGCACCCTCAGTCGATATCGTGAATTGAGCTTTTTTCTAAATTATTGTTATTAAATAAATTAAATAAACATTATCTAAGAATTAGAGTATTTGACTGCAGCTATTAGTTTTTATTATAGAAATAGAAAATAACTATTTTATATCAAAAGTATCGCTTTTGATGTAAAACTATTTCAGTCATCAAATGTCTTCACTCAAAGTTAAACTTCATCTTGGTTATACGTAATTGAGTGACATTTAAAATACGTGTGCATCTTTTTATAGAAAAAAAATTTACTGTGTATAATTAATCATTTATTGTTATTTAGTTATGGACACAAAAAGCTTTAAAAATTCTTGAAAAACCAGTTTATAGAAGGTTTACTGTAGCAATCACAATAATGATATATATATTTAATCATGTTTATCGAATGGAATACTCCCTAATATACAATTTGGCAGCTTCCTCAGGTGAAATGTTCTCGAAACTTTATTGGCGTGTGAATTGGAATACTTCCAATATCGAGCTAGTTTTATAAACCGCAGTCGACGTAACTAGTGCATCATTTTGATTGTGAATTTAAACAAAAAACACAGCGCGTTACACGAATCGAACAAAAGAAAACTCCAACAAACCCAATAATATAATCATTTAATAGTCTAGTGAAATTAAATAAACAATAACTCTAAAAACAATCAAGAATCGTCAGTTGGGATTTTAATTAATTAAAATGCCTGCAATCGGTATAGATCTGGGAACAACCTATTCGTGCGTGGGAGTGTGGCAGAATGGTAATGTGGAGATTATTGCCAATGATCAAGGAAACCGTACTACACCTAGTTATGTAGCGTTTACTGACAGCGAGAGATTGGTGGGTGACGCTGCCAAAAACCAAGTGGCCATGAATCCCAACAATACAGTTTTCGACGCTAAAAGACTCATTGGCCGAAAATTCGATGATCCGAAAATCCAAGATGACATTAAGCATTGGCCTTTCAAAGTAGTTTCTGAAAACGGAAAACCCAAATTACAGGCCGAGTATAAAGGAGAAACGAAGAAGTTCGCACCGGAAGAAATCAGTTCGATGGTACTAGGAAAGATGAAACAGACCGCGGAAGCCTACCTCGGCGTGACCGTCAAAGATGCGGTAGTAACTGTGCCTGCATACTTCAATGACTCACAGCGACAAGCGACAAAGGATGCTGCAGCTATCGCTGGTATAAATGTTCTCCGAATAATCAATGAACCCACAGCCGCCGCCCTTGCTTACGGATTGGATAAACACTTAAAAGGCGAGAAGAATGTGCTCATATTTGATTTGGGAGGAGGCACATTTGACGTATCCGTTCTAACTATTGACGAAGGTTCCTTATTCGAGGTGCGGTCGACTGCTGGAGACACTCACCTAGGAGGAGAAGATTTCGACAACAGGCTGGTGAACCACCTTGCGGATGAATTCAAAAGAAAGCAAAAGAAAGATATCCATGGTAGTCCGCGAGCTATAAGGCGATTACGTACTGCAGCGGAGCGTGCTAAAAGAACTCTATCTTCTAGTACGGAAGCGGCTATTGAAATCGATGCACTCTTCGAAGGAATTGATTTTTACACCAAAGTTACGAGAGCACGCTTTGAAGAGGTCTGCGCAGATCTTTTCCGGGGAACATTGGAACCGGTAGAGAAAGCTCTCAATGATGCGAAGCTTGATAAAAGCGCCATTCACGAGGTTGTTCTCGTGGGTGGTTCCACAAGAATTCCTAAAATACAGAGCCTGTTACAAAACTATTTCTGTGGAAAGAAACTTAATCTTTCGATTAATCCCGACGAGGCTGTGGCGTATGGTGCGGCGGTTCAGGCTGCAATTTTGAGCGGCGAGAAGGATTCCAAAATTCAAGACGTGTTACTTGTAGATGTGACGCCGCTATCCCTGGGTATAGAGACAGCCGGGGGTATAATGACTAAAATCATCCAAAGAAACGCTAGAATCCCTTGCAAGCAAACCCAAGTATTCTCGACATACTCTGATAACCAAGCTGGAGTAAGCGTTCAAGTATTTGAAGGTGAGCGTGCAATGACAAAAGACAACAACCTACTTGGTGTTTTTGACTTGAGAGGTATTCCTCCGGCACCGCGAGGTATTCCTAAAATTGATGTGACTTTTGATTTGGATGTCAACGGTATTCTCAACGTATCCGCCATAGAGACGAGCTCCGGAAAAACTCAACAAATAACAATAAAAAATGACAAAGGTCGCCTATCCCAACAAGAGATCGACCGCATGTTATCGGAAGCGGACAAATACAGAGAAGAAGATGAAAAACAGATGAAGCGCGTTAATTCAAGAAATCAGTTGGAAGGATATATATTTGGAGTCAAGCAAGCTGTAGAAGACGCGGGAACTAAATTGACAGAAAGCGATAAAAGGATAGCTTTAGATATATGCGATGCAATCGTCAAATGGCTCGATTCAAACTCACTTGCAGAAGTGGATGAATATGAAGACAAGTTGAAAGAAGTAACATCCACTTGCAGCCCCATTATGGCTAAATTACATCAACAACATCCTGATTCTTCTGGATGTTCACAGCAAGCTAACCAAAACTATACAGGACAAGGACCGACAGTGGAGGAAATTGACTGAAAAAATTGCATTTACATAAAGCACTACCAAACATATTATTTACAAAGAATATAATTTTGTTGATAAAATACAAGTGTCAATAAATTACATTGAATAAATACACTGTATCGTTCTTTTTTATATATGATAAAATTAAAATAAGAATGTTACGTAAATGATAATATTATATATAGAACGGATACTCGTTTTTAGGTTATTTTCTTTGTTTTAATGATTTTCCGAAATCGTTTCTCCATTCTGAAGCCACACACTCCTAATTAGGACAAAAAATTAATTAACTATGGGTAAGCCGGAAGAACAATAGATTAATTCTCATTGAGTTGAAAAAGGTTAAAAGCTCATTCACATCACATGGATAGCAATGCTACGAAGATTCTAAAAACTCTTCACATTGGTATCTTCATTAATAATGTTTCCAAGAGTATTCGTATTTAAGATTTTTGTGAATATCCTCATCAAAAATAACAAAAAGTGGCAAGTGTATATTAGAAGACTTATTGTACAAAATCATTAAAAGTTATTAAGTTTTCATATCAATTTATTTCATTAATACTCATTTCAAAAATGGGGCAAAGCGAAATAGACGATTAGCCGGTTCTGTCCTAGCCCTATTCTCTCTTTCCGTAATCTCAAAGAATGAGGTTGAGACACTGAGTAGTTCTGGTAGAAAAGCTTCCGTTAAAATACCTACATTCTGAGGCCAAACACTCCCAATTGAGATATGATATGAATTAACAATGGAAACATGGGCAAGTCAGTGCAACAATATAGGGCAATAATGCAAGTTTCTTGAAATTGAGGCAGGGCAAAAGCTTATTCATATCCTGTGGAATATGTTGAAATCCATTGCAATGCTGTTAAACTTTATAAAAACTCTTCATTGGCAAGCTATAATGATGTTTCCAAAAGTAGTTATATTTAAGATTTTTTTAATATCCTCATCAAAAGTAACAAACAAGTGAAAAATGAATATTAGAAGACTTATTTTATAAAATAATAAAGAGTTATTAGGTTTTCATTTCAATTTATTTTATAAGTGCTCATTTCACTCAAATAAATAAATAATAAACATTATCTGAACCTTATTGCTAATTAATTAAAATTACGTACACATTTTCATCAATGACATTCAAACAAGCATTAAATACACAATCTTATACGATAAGAGTCTTAATGTATTCATTTATTGTGTACCATTTGCAATGGGTGTGTTTGTTTGGTCTGTTACTGTTATTGGTACAACTCTTTCGCCATAAACTGCCGCTGGAGCCTTCTGAGGTGCTGTGATAGTCAACACTCCATCAGTCGATAACTTAGACACCACATCTTCAGGTTTGTGATTGTCTGGAAGAGAATACTTTCGCACAAAGTGTCTTGAGATGTAACCGTGGTCGTCTTCTTTCTCTTCATGCTTTGCTTCAATGATTATTTGGTTTCCAACTGTCTTCACGTTGATCTCTTCTGGGGTAAAATGTTGAACATCCAAGGATACTTGAAACTGGTCTTTGTCAACAGATGCATCTGATCCTCTATTTTTCTGGGAAGCACACGGAGTTGATGCAGTGACCGGCATTTTATGTAGTTTCATTCGTCTGTTATTGCAATGATGTGAATGTTGTGGATGGAAACCGATTGCTGTTAAAACTTCTGCAGGATCCATACCAAAATACGGCTCCAGAATATTTGGTGATTGGTTGAGAAGAATGAAAGACATCTTGAATTGTTGATGAAAGTCGACTTAAGTTGTTTTTTTAAGCTCAGAGATGCTGACTGCCGTCTATCAAAATTGATTCTGCCGCTGATTAACTTTCGTCGCCGTTATATACTACACTGCCATCTAGGCAATTGTTCTAGCAAAATCGAGAATTTTCTCGTACATACTGACATCTATCAGAAAGTGTAAAGGCTTTTCTAGAAACTACAATAGTTTTGAAATATTTTCTAGAAACTACTGGATGCTACGATCGTATAAATTTCCGATGAGGTAAGAGTAAAATATTTTACCGACAGAATAATGTCAGTGGGTCGGTTCTTTTAACTTTAAAATTTAATTTTCTTTTATATTACAGTTGGCCTGCTTTTCTCCATTATCTATAATTTACGACAAAAACAATTGAAAGATCGGGTGGGAGGATAGATTTTTGTATTTTCTATTAAGTTGTTATCTATATTAATATAATATTTTCTTTATCAAAATTTATCCATCTGTCCAGCATAAAATTTTCCCATCAAAGATGCGACCTTACTCACTTTCCCGGCATACAAACAGTGGAGTGAAATGGAGACTTGCTATGTGGAGATACAAGAAAAGGTGGTACTGTCAAACAGTTTCTAAGATCGGCGATCTAGTAAAGATAATCCTGCACCTAGATATAAATTGATACACACAGTGCAAGATTTAATAAAATGACTTCAAGGAAATGGGTCGTCTTTGTTTCTTGCTAAAGCTGTTGTTTCTATATTTTTTATTGACGTTCGTTTTTGTCTTTTGGCAACAAAAATTCTATTTAATTACATTGATTAGAGGAAGCTATAAAACTCTTGTTTGTCTTTGTATAATTTATACATACGTACCTACATTCAGTGCACAATTTATACTCATCACGCGTTTTTTAATGTATAGCTCCTATAGCGTAAAGATAATGACCACGCAAAATATGCTGTTTCTTCCATTATATTTTGCGAATTGAACGCAATCACGAATCAAACGTTTTTCATTTTTTATATGACCTCAATCCATATTTAGTTTGCTAACAACTTGCATGTCAACATTGTTTCCTTCTTATACAAATAATAAATTCTAGTTTGACCTTGAAATTTAACATTTTGTAGAAAAAAATCGCTATTGGAGAGAACGCTATATGAGGGTTGACTGTAATGAGTATTTACGTATTTTTAAGTAAGAAGGGTTCACAAATTAGTAGACTTCGTTGTGTCTTAGATATTCACGGCAAGCCATAGACAGGGAAATTTATCTTTAACTTCAAGCAGTTTGTCTACAACTGGAAATTTCAGATGTCCAGAAAAGTTCATTCATTCGAAAGGTCGAGATTTCCGGAATACCGAGACACCTGGTAGCCCTTTATGTTCAAAATAATGAAAAATATTGGAAATATGACTGTAGGTTAATAATTTTATATCTACCGTGAGTAAAAAAAAATAACCAAGTTGACCCATATTTTACGTGCTATTACAAGTAAGTACATGATATAACGTTAGTCGGTTATTACCATCCTTTTTAAAATGATGTAACAATATATAGAAAATGATTGCATTGAATTGAAAGAGATTCCATGAGAAATTAATAACTAAATTCGAAAAAATGAGAATCGAAAAAGAAACACTGGACCAAACTCTCACAGATAAAAAAAAGTTCAAGAAAATAAACAACCAATCAAATTCAAAATTTCCAACGTGGAAGTACAATATTTTATAAAGATGTTTGTGATGATTTATGCTTATTTTTCAGTGTTTGGAATAATATTTTTTACAAATAATATATTATTTATAAATAAACACATTAGTTAAAACATGTGATGTGATTTTTTACAACTAGGCAAATTTCTTTGTTAAGTATTATCTAAGTCAAACACTTGCCGTAATGAATTAAAAAAAAAACAAAGTTAGCTTTTATCGTTTTCAAAGATTATATCATTGTCTTTTTTCTCAAATATATACTCGTGTAGAACAAAATAATGAAAATTTAATACATAAAAATGGAGTTCTGCCTAATGAACGCAAATTTAATCTAAGTCGTCTACTTATTTTTTATGTGTACATGTCCGCTTCCAATATGAAGCATATGTACAATACATATAATGAAGCTGATATCTTCAGAAGTTGGTCTACGAAAGTTATCTTGGTAATTAATAGGAATTACTCAGAATATGTGTACATCATTGAGTACGATTGTCTTTTATAAAAAAACATGAAACTCTGGAAAACTATAAATATGGTGAGGAGATTTCTGTTTTAACCTATGGTGTATATTACATAACAAAAAAAGGGTATGTTAAAATATCATAGACGGATTGAATAATTACTTGTCACAATGTGTCATATTTTCACTATGTAAGTACAATCATTATAATGAAAAATGAATAAAAAGTTATTCACAAAAAAGCAAAATCGCTTCATTTTTTTAATGTGTACTATATGCGCGATCGGAAGGTTTGTGTACTTAAGAAAAAAATGTGTAATTACTGATCTTGCTTTTAAAGAAATTGTGATTTTAAAGCATGTAACTTCGTAAACACGCGCGAGAACGTTAAATGTATAGCCGGTTATAATATATTATTATATTTATGATCAATACGTAGACCGTCGAGTATTTTCTAGAAAATATTTCAAGGTTTCTAGAAAAGTCTGCAAACTTTTCGAATAGATGTCAGTGTGTAAGATATCTAGATAATTCTCGCCTTTGCTAGAATAATATTTTTATTACATTTGCTAGATGGCAGTATAGTATATAACGGCGGCGAAAATTATTCAGCGACAGAATCAATTTTGATACACGGCAGTCAGCATATCTGAGCTTAAAAAAACAACTTAAGTCGACTTTCATCAACAATTCAAGATGTCTTTCATTCTTCTCAACCAATCACCAAATATTCTGGAGCCGTATTTTGGTATGGATCCTGCAGAAGTTTTAACAGCAATCGGTTTCCATCCACAACATTCACATCATTGCAATAACAGACGAATGAAACTACATAAAATGCCGGTCACTGCATCAACTCCGTGTGCTTCCCAGAAAAATAGAGGATCAGATGCATCTGTTGACAAAGACCAGTTTCAAGTATCCTTGGATGTTCAACATTTTACCCCAGAAGAGATCAACGTGAAGACAGTTGGAAACCAAATAATCATTGAAGCAAAGCATGAAGAGAAAGAAGACGACCACGGTTACATCTCAAGACACTTTGTGCGAAAGTATTCTCTTCCAGACAATCACAAACCTGAAGATGTGGTGTCTAAGTTATCGACTGATGGAGTGTTGACTATCACAGCACCTCAGAAGGCTCCAGCGGCAGTTTATGGCGAAAGAGTTGTACCAATAACAGTAACAGACCAAACAAACACACCCATTGCAAATGGTACACAATAAATGAATACATTAAGACTCTTATCGTATAAGATTGTGTATTTAATGCTTGTTTGAATGTCATTGATGAAAATGTGTACGTAATTTTAATTAATTAGCAATAAGGTTCAGATAATGTTTATTATTTATTTATTTGAGTGAAATGAGCACTTATAAAATAAATTGAAATGAAAACCTAATAACTCTTTATTATTTTATAAAATAAGTCTTCTAATATTCATTTTTCACTTGTTTGTTACTTTTGATGAGGATATTAAAAAAATCTTAAATATAACTACTTTTGGAAACATCATTATAGCTTGCCAATGAAGAGTTTTTATAAAGTTTAACAGCATTGCAATGGATTTCAACATATTCCACAGGATATGAATAAGCTTTTGCCCTGCCTCAATTTCAAGAAACTTGCATTATTGCCCTATATTGTTGCACTGACTTGCCCATGTTTCCATTGTTAATTCATATCATATCTCAATTGGGAGTGTTTGGCCTCAGAATGTAGGTATTTTAACGGAAGCTTTTCTACCAGAACTACTCAGTGTCTCAACCTCATTCTTTGAGATTACGGAAAGAGAGAATAGGGCTAGGACAGAACCGGCTAATCGTCTATTTCGCTTTGCCCTATTTTTCAGGATTTTATGGTCGGATTGGTGACTTACACAAACAAAAAAATGAGCTTACAATAAATAATTTTAAAAGTGCCATTTGATACTATCAAAATATTCACTTTATAAAACACCATACACTCGTAAGTATTATGAATTTTGTAGTCTAGAATTTTGACTGACTGAGGTTTTTGTGATAACACTACTGCTTTCAGTTCTGAAACAACCCCACCACCTACCCGCGTACAATGTGTTAACATGGTCAATTGAAAAAACTGAAAATATTTAATGCTTTTGTATAAATTTTATCTTTTGTTTGACACAAATTATTGTTTCCATATATGATTTGTTGTAAATACATTTAAATTATGGGAACTTTAATTATTTGTTCACGTATATTTTTTTACATTGATTATTATCATTGCATTAATTATTAATTCATAATATCACTTGATCATTTGTGATATTTCACTTAGATTAGGAATATTAATTAAAGTAGATAATTCACAATAATTGAGGGTGGTATATTTGTTTGCATATGATAATTACACATTTCTATTGATTTGCTTTAATATTTAATTAGTTTTCAGCTACATTGAAACACGGATATTTTAAATAAGCCTTACAAAATCATTCACATTGCCATTGTGACTGAAAAGTAAGGTGTGGATAAAACTAGAAAAAGCTTACATATTTAACATTAAACAAAATGTTTAATTTAAAGGATATTTTAAGATCAATTCAACCGATAGTATGGTTAAGTCGTATTACTGGATTGTCTGCTTTCAACCATATAGTGAAACATAATTTTGCTTCGTATATGTGGTTTATTTGGTCAATCGTCTGCAAAACTATTTATGTTATTGCCTTTGTGCATGTTTTTGAAAAACCTAAATTATCACAGTATTTCTATCAAAGTTCAATGTTACAATTGACGGATACATTTCAATCTGTGTTGGGAATGTTGACCGTACTGATTATTTGGATGACAAATGTATTCAAAAGGTCACATGTAAATGTTTTTGCTGAATACATAAGTGAAATAGACATGTCACTCGAGGATCTTGGAGCTGTTCTTAATTACCATACGCTTAAAAGAAAAATAACTTTAACCTTAATATTTTATGAATCGATGTATGTATTTTGTGCGATTATATTTTTTTGTGTTTGCGAATTTTTGTACAAATTGAATCCAGGTTTTTATCTAATAATAGATAATTACTATCCAACTTTTACAATAAAAGTATTCCTAATACAATTTATAATCTATATAAATATCAATACAGAAAGAGCAAAAATGTTGAAAGATAGATTAGAGAAAATTTGTGAAAGCCGCTATCACACATTAGGTTATGTAACATCAAAGTTTTCAACGCACATTTCTACAACCAGTTCCAGCAAACACATTTTTATTCAATCCGGGAATCGCCAATTTTTAAATTCAATATATTCAGCGACACTGATACATGAAAGAATTTGTGATTGCTGTAATTATTTAAGTGAAAGTTTTTCACTTCATCTACTAGTTATTATAGCATCTTGTTTCGTTACAATAGTATTCGGTGTATTCTATTGTTTGGAGGCTTTCTTTTTATCTTACAAGACTTCATCGTGGAATGGTTTCAGCCTGTATCTCACAATTTTGATTTATACATGTATTCAATACTTACTAATAATTTTTGGTATTGTTAACTGCTGCACCAATATTGAAATTGAGGTTAGTTGATTTAGTTTAATGACATCTATTTTTAAATTATGAAAATTTAATTTTCCTATCCTTCATCTTTCGACATTTTAATATTTTAAATAATTTTAAGACTACTTGATCATTTCGCTTAATTAAAATTTCTTAAAATAAAAAAACTGAATATGAACTATTACAAAATGATCACCGGGAAGGTTTACAATTTTCTTTTTGTAAATGAAAACAAAATGGTATATATAATACTGATAAATATAAAAAATGCTGATCAAAGATAGTAGTAAACCCTCGCCGGCACAAAACTCGATAAAGAATCAATTTTTTTAGGGAAAGAAAATAGCTGTTTCAATACACAAATACTTGAGAAATGAAACAGTTGATGTCATTCAAGAAAAGGTAATAAATTCTTACTTTGTTACTTACTATTAGTATGCAATTCTCTTGATAAGCCTCCTACATATAAAGCAGCTGGTAGTTTGGCACCTAACGAATGTTTGTAATAATGGAACATGTCAAATATTAGGTCAACTCATTGTTTTTCATGTCATATCATTTAGAAAAAAGAATTATTTTCTAACTTACAAAACAATTATTTCCAGAAAAGTTCATGAAAGGATTTCAATAATCTTTTATAAAAAAGGGTGATCAGAACTAGGTTTTGTAAATATGACTAAATATTATTTCAGATGATACAATTTTCAATTCAGATTCTTCAAAGGAGCCCAAAATTTTCAGCATGTGGATTGTTTCCAATAGATAACACTCTTATTTTTACGGTAAGTAGATGTTTTTGAGAAAATAAATACTGTATTTGTATGCAGATTATTGTGAATCCCCGATGATTATGTAGAAAGAAATAATGATTTTTTCTATGTATAATCAGACTATAAAATATTTTGCTACTTAGCATCAAGCTTTAAAAATGTGTAATGAAAATAAAACTATTAAGAATAGATTAAAAATTGTAACATTTTCAGTCTTTTTTGACTTAAAAATCACATATTGCTTGCATTTGCTATTTTGCATGCAATTAACAAATCTCAAAACTATGTTTATTTAGTTATACATACATTACATTATGCAAGTTCAAATGGTATGCCAGTCAAAAAACTATCAAATTTGACTTGAGTGTTTGAAAAAAAAAGATATTAATTCTTTAGGGAAACTTTTTAATGTTTTCAATACAAAAAATGTGGCTTATTCATTGAAATTTTTAAGCTTTCTTTATTGTTTCAAAACTATGCTTTCTTGTTGATTCGTGATAGAACTCATGTATCTGCTTAAGCAACATAATATTTCATAATAAAAAAAGAATGTTAAATGATGAGAACATTAGAAGTGATTGAACACTGTTTAGACTCAATTGTTTATATCTGAATGAATTTAGTCATAAAATAAACTTGTATTTTTATAGATGTTTGGAGCTGCTACAACATATCTTATAATTTTGATTCAATTCTCTGGAGATACAAATATAACTGAACACATTCCATCTAATCAAACAACTCAATAAATCAAATAATGCAAGAAATGCAATTTATATACAAGGTTTTATTTTTAATAAATAAAATTTTAATAGATTTTATGTAAGCTTGTGTATATTTACACAAAATTATTCCAATAAATAGTCACTTCTCAACTCTTTGGGCGGTGAATTAATTTTTATAAAAATATATAAATAAATAATGTCATAAACTGGTTATGCTTACAATTCAAAGCAATGGATTAAAATGTAATGTAATTTCACACAGTCAATCAGAAACTTAAGTTGTTTAAAAAAAAGTAGCTTCTTATCAGAAATAATTGGTAGCATTTTTTGCAGAGTTTAAGATGATTAAGCATATATAAATTGTGCTATTCGTCAAAATCACTAAGAAAAATATGACTATCAAAAAAAAAACAGAAGGCCTGAAGACCAGATTAACTGAGGGTATTTTTTTCAAGTCTGTTACCTGGTTTTATCTTGTCGACTGTGACATTTGTGTTTGCATCGTTTTAAATTTAGTGAAAAATATTTACTTATTATAAATACGAAAATTTTGCAATAAACACATTACTAATTCATCTGTTGTTGCTACATTCATTGTTTATTTCCCATGGCACCTTTGTAAGTGATTGATTGTATGTCTTTTTATATATATCAAGCTTTGAATTTAAGCAAGATAAAAATTGTTCATTTCTGGCATCGCATTTGACATGTGCAATCCCTCAAATAAGATTAAAAATATAGTATCTCATTGAATACCGTTTACTCTTAACTCTTGATTGCTATTGATCCAGCATACAATTTTAGTTTGGAAGAGCTGTTGGCATTCTTATTCTCTTTCAGGGATGCCATATCAGCCAATATATTTTAAGTGTTCACATTTTCACATGTTTAACTAATTCCAATGTATTTATGATTTCATAATTTTTTAGAATGTTACGTAGATAATTTGGTTCCTTGGTACATGGCTAAGAGTGAAATGTGATTTTCCAAAACATCAACACGAACAACATCATTGTCATCTAACATAGAGACAGGTTCTGAAAACAAATCAGGTATAAAAACACATAAATAAAGATTCTTGCTGAAACATAGGGAGAGAAAAATAGCCATTGGAGATTTTACATCTTTACTATTCAGGATAATATATTATTTGTTAGCTAGCTAACAAAACATTGAGAGGAAAT
The DNA here is from genome assembly GCA_028555115.1 of Himalopsyche japonica. Classification (NCBI taxonomy): domain Eukaryota; kingdom Metazoa; phylum Arthropoda; class Insecta; order Trichoptera; family Rhyacophilidae; genus Himalopsyche; species Himalopsyche japonica. The sequence goes on along the minus strand of JAHFWJ010000578.1, from coordinate 645,296 downwards.
AATTCTTGAATATTAAGATTTGGAAGATTTGCCACATCAAAATCATTATGTTTAGATTTGGGTATTGGATGGGAAAAATGATATTTGTGCATACCTATTTTGAAGTTTGATCCTTCACTCCACAAACTAGCTTTTGTAGTGAAAAATTTTACAAGCTTCGTGCATCCAATTTCTGAGCTTATCTGTAAAATAGAAATGGTTTACAAAAATAATTAGAACAACAATTTACTCTTTTTTTATTCTAAAAATTTCTCCAGGTTCTAAATAACCAAAAAAATATTATATTTACTTGAAATAATCTTATGGCAATATCAAATAAAAAATGGCACTCTGTCAAAATTTCATCACACGGTATACTAATACCTTATAGCTTTTGACTGAAATTGTCTTAAAATTAATGAAAAAACGAAATAATATGCTGAAAATTGTCATTATACACTATAACAATTTATCAAATTAGAAGGCCAATAAGTCCAAAAGACATCAGAGATGATTTCAACCGTTATTAGTAAATTACACCCAGTCCTTTTTTTACGCGATACATTGGTTCCAGAAAACGGCGTGCAAAAAGAATCGCGTAAAAAAATCACAACTTTGATATAATTTGATAATTTGGTTCTAAAAATTAAAATATTGCATGAAAAGGAACTAGAACGTATGAAAAACCAAAATTTGCTCTTAAAAATTCGTGCAAAAAAATTATATATTTTCTTTATTGCTAATAAAAATATAATGAGACTATAAAAATATAATTTTTTTCACTTATATGAATTATTCGCTGCTGTCACTCTTGGTTGCGAAATGTTATCGTCTGCAATTTTTTGAACGAAAGTATTGAATTTTGTATGAATCTGAAAAATGTAACGGTGCCGTCCAAAAAAATCGCGTATAATCAAATTCGCGTAAAAAAAGGACTGGGTGTACTGCTTCATATTAAGAAATAAATAAATTATCATTACCTCTACTAAAAGACGGATGTGGAAAGGAGCCATGTAGTGAAACCGCTTGTGGAGTTCAGATAACTTCAACATCGGGCGATCCACAAGGTATAGTACAATAGCTCTTATCCACGGCCACAAAACTTTCAGGTTCAACCCGCCGTCCACCCTTATCCACGGCCGAGGCGATATTAAAACATTATTCTTAACATTTGCAAAATTGGATGTATTCATTACTTTTAACATTTGTTTCTCGGCTGATATGTCGATCAAGTATTTAATGTCACCTAAAATTGGAATATCACTTTCTGATATTGGTTTAGTAGTTGTGGATTTATTAGATATCTGCTCCATGTCATAATTCATATTATCTCCTAAGATTTCTCTTGTTTGGTTAAGTATATCATTGTTTTCCCTCTCTTCAGTATTGTTGGAATTATCCTCCTTAGGTGTTATGATATTTGCTCCAACGGTATCCTCGACGTCTTCGAAATTCATTTCATTGTCTTCGGTGTGAGAGTAATGAATATTTAAAGATCCACTCTGGGTTAATTCTGGTCGAGCTTCTACCATTTTGTAGTTGGGTATAATGTCCGGCAGTTTGCCGACAAACCAGAAATCGTGATGACTCCTCAAAACCCAGAGGGAATCAACATTACCGACTCGCTTTATTATATTTTTTTGAAGCAGAGATTGAAAAACCTCCAATAATTCTGAGGTGTCATAAAATGTATCAGTAGTCATAAGTTTATTCTGCAATTATAAAAAAATATTCAAATTATTTCATTTTTTACATATGACCCTTTAAATTCTTATTGAAACCTTTGAATTGCAAGATATTTTCTATGAAATTAGATTTCCTTAATGTAATGAATATTTTTATTGTTACGACACAAAAAAGTATTTTTATATAAGTCAATAACTGTTGAGCTTTGCATAGATTAAATGGAAGTTTTAGTTACAAATACTTTTTATAATATTTTTTAATCCATAATTGCTTTTAAATAATTAAATTAGAATAAGAATGATTTTCAAATCTGGCAGATTATAATCCCACAAAGAATTGTGTTTACAAAAGCTATGTTTTCCTCAAAAATGTTTTAATTTATACTATGATTTTTTTATTACAAAGGTTATTAACATAAAATTAAAAAATGTCCTCAATATAAATGAGTATAATAAGAATATCACATCTATATAGACTGCTCCAACAATCAGGTATACAAAAAATTGCTTGTACCTTCACATCACTTGTGAAGGCTCCCATATCTGCAAATTCATCAATTATGGCGACAACCTTTTTTGCTAGTTCCACATTGCATGGAAGGGTTTCTACCTCTTCATTATAAAGGTTTCCTTTTTCATCACGCTCATTTACAGCTAATATTCCATCGCTGAAATAAATATTTACAAGAATAAATGATAGACTCAAAATAACTTCACATTAACTCATTCGCTACAGAGCATTTTTCCATGATTGTGAAAACAGTTACATTTTAAAAAAAATTCATGTTTTATTTTTGATATGATGCATCAAAAATTTGTCATGCCAACTCAACATAAGTTAGGCAATAAATATTATTACAAAAATAGAATTTCATACATTATTTGCATACATATAATAATGTATAACAGATTGTTAGTGTATTTTATTTTTCAAAATGTCTGTGAAAGTAATGAAGAATATGGTAAACCGTTTGATTAGTTATAATAATATAAGTTTTGTGCCAATGCTAGATGGTCCAATTTCAACAATTTATGTAAGTAAATTGATTTAATTGTTGGATTTAGTAAAAATTTTAAAACTACTATTTCCTTATTTTTCATTTTCATGATACTTCACACATTAGTATATTATCATCATAAGGAAAATAGCACTGTCTGTCAGTATATTTTGTACAAAAAATCTTTAGCTTTCATCCTAAAGCCATTCTTGAAAGTCAGGTCAAGACTTTGTGGGTTAAAGAATTTAAAAATTTAAATCACATTATGATAAATTCCCGCCAAGAAATGAATATTTTTATCCATTAACACCATGTATCATAATATTCAACTACAATATATGCAGGAAATGTATGTAGAATAAGCCTCACATACTAGAAATAAAAATAGATTTACTAGATAAACAAGAATACTAAAAGATCAATTTACCTGGTCAATTTGGTGGCTAATATTATTAGCTTTGTTTTGATGACATCATATTCATCTTTCAATTGGGCCACAGGGCAATTGAGATCAATCGCAACCTCAGAACAACTGATAACGGAGCCCTCTAAATTAAAATCGTTACTTTCAACGATTTGTAATGAATTCACAGGACTTTTAGAAGACTTGAATGTCGTTTCAAATGATTTCTCACGAGAAACGTTTGCTAAGTCGATCACAAAACTATCCGGAATGTTGAGACTGAGAGTCATATGATTTGTATACATCATTTCGTTTATCAGAGCTACTGCTCCAGAATCCAAAGACTCCAACATCAAGTTGGGAGAGTTACCGTGGATTGTTTCAGAAACATGTCTGAACACATCAACAAAAATTTTGTAGGGTATATTGACCAATAGATGACTAGTGTAAGAGTGAGAGAGGGAAAATTGTGAAAGGTGCTTCTTCAACGACATCATCCCCGAAGACCTCAATTTTTGAATCACTTGACGGAGCACTGATTCTGGGAAGTTTCTATAGAGTTGCAACAGTTGGATGTTACGAGATCGCATGTATCCCGCACAACACAGACAACTGTGAATTATGCTTTGCAAAATGCTCGCCATCACCTCTGTTGAGCTTTTGGGTTCGGTTTCTTTGCAAACATAAGTTTTTTCAGGATGATCAATGTTAAAATTCTTTTTTATCTCCGAGATAGTGTTTGGTATTACGACTGATCTAACGGCATTTTGAAAATGCATCATTTGGTGTAAAAACATAGTGAGCTCTATAAATCTAATTTTTAACTGTTTATCGTACTCTGCAAACTTGGGAGAACTGGGAGAGACTCGATGGGTAGCCATGAATTCGGTATATTTACTGAGGTCTACTCGGTTACGATTAGCTTCGGCTTGATAGAGCTGAACAGTGCGGGCGACCACCGGATTTCTAAGAATGAAAAGAATGCGACGCTGGCAAGCTCTGATTGTTTTCTCTTTGAGATTAGTCGCCGCATGCAAAATATCTCTGACGGTAACCTGCGGAACCACCTGAAGAAAATTAAACATCATGGTAGCGGCTGCTCTGGTGAGTAATAGCACTCTGTCTTCTTCAGGACTCCATGTTACTCTGGCTCTAGTCGAATTTTTAATGATCTGCGCGTCCAATTCATCTTCACGGGGTTTCTTTTTTACAATATCTTTTCGAGGTAGTAAAGTGCGAACGGAGAACTTTCCTTTTTGCGCGTTAGCAATGCGACTTCCGGCAGGATTTCTGGCCAATCGAGGTTTCTTGCGGGGGCAAACATCTTGAGCTGTGGCAGCCACCGTTAATTGCTTTCGTTTGACCGGTTTGATTTGGGCTATGCTACTGGTTACATATTCCCATGAGCCTTTTATGTGACTGAACATCGTGGTGTCGAATCCAGCCGCGCCCAATCCATCACCAGGTATATATTCATCTTCGACTATTTCATTGACAGTGTATTCTCTGAGATCTTTCATCATTTTCACCTCCGGGGTGTGATATTCAACCTCTTGTCCTAGAGATGCGTATCGATAACCGAGCTTGGTGTTAGAGCAAACGAACTGAAGTCGGTCCCAATAATACCTGACGTCATCCATATTTTCAAACGAAAAATGCTCACGACTGTAAGTACGATTCTCTATAGTATTATAACCGCGGCACGAAGGAGTAGTATCCAAAATACATGTCTTTCGATTCAAGTACATGAAAACTCTGCATCTTTTGAGACCTATCTGCTCTCCGAACTTAATGAGGCCAATCAAACAGAGACGATCGGCTGTGCTGCGAATCGAAGCAACATACCGTTCTTTATAGAAGAGGTCTGCACGAAGATCTTCCGGTAAATTTTTTATTAATATCTGCGATTTAATTGGATGGTCTACATAGCTCATCAATCCTGGAATTGTATAACCTATATTTACAATATTCAAAAATACGCACAATGGCATGGAGAAAATAATGTCAGACAGAAAGACCCAGCCTTGAGGCATCTGACGAAAAACATTCTTACATACAGGGGGCACAAATAGGTATTTATCAGGAGCATTTTCATAGACATTGCCAATCATTTTGCACAATTCTTTATCGACCAGAGCTGATTTGGGTAATAAATCTTCCATAACTCCCACTTTGCCTTTATGGCTGTAGCAGAGATAATAAAGATATTCGTGAAGTATCCGCATTCTTGCCATTTTTGGCATATATCCGTGTAGCCTTCCAATTTTAACAGTATTTTTGACTGAGGTTACCCCGTGGTGCGATAAGAAATTCTTTGAGAGTTTTCGACGATCTTCGGCTGCTTTTGTGACAATTCTGATTTTGACCTGTTCGATCACGGATTGAATGATAGGATCAGAGTCTTCGATGTGAGGCTCACAAATAAATGTCAATAGTTGACTCTTTTTTTCGTCAACTTTGATTTTCAACAATCGCAGTTGTCCCTCGCGCTCTAAATGCTCCAGAATTCTATACAGAGACCGTCGATCCATCGTACCGTGGACCGCTTTCTCGTTAGCTTCGAGACGGGTCAGTTCACCAAGGAATTGCGAACTCAATATGACGTGACGTTTTTTAACTTGCTCCATTATCAAATTAGCCCGTCGAATTATTCTCAAGCTTCCGGTTTGCATCAAATTAGGATTTTTGGATTTGGCTGACGGGCTGCTGTTGCTCAAATTTACAGGAGTAGAGGTTGAACTCCTTTCCGCATTGTGTATGTCAAATTTTTCTGAAGTGGCTTCACTCTTAATAGAATCATTCAAATTATCAGAAGTAACATCAGTTGATTTTTCTTTTAAGGCAACCATTTTACCTTTTTCCTTTTCTAATGTTTTTGTTATATTACAAGTGAACTCTTGTGATGTATATCTAAAAAACACAAACATTAGCATCATCCATCTTTTATGACAAGTGTCTGAAGAATACAACCTATTAAATATGATTGATACATTACTTAAATGCAAAATGTAATGATTTTGATTGATAAACAATGCTAACAAGAAAATAAATCTAAAAATGTACCAATTTATAAGCTTGCCTTTTGAGACAAAACTTTTTCCAACAAAAGTTGTTGCAAACGGTGGATGTCTAATAATATAAAAATAAAAGTTCACACTAAAATGTGACTGAACCTGATGCTTGGACCAAAAGTTGAAGGCCATCGCTATACTAAACCAGCACTCATATATTTAAAAATTATAAATTAAACAAAAAAAGCAATCCTAGATAGTGTTGATTATTTATTCAAAAGTTTTGTTATATTAAAATTAACGAATTTAAAATTGCTGGGAATGATTACGATTTCATGTTAACAATAAAACTATAACATTAGCATACATTTTTTAACTTTAGTGACTTACTTGGCCGTCCGTTGTTTCAAATAATCGTGCATGGTAACTTGAACAACACCCGAGGTAACGAGGTGTTTAGTCAATAGTCTCACACTCAAGTGATCCAGTCCAGTCAAATCTGACAGCTCCGATTTGGCGAGACCTTCCTGACCTGCTTCACGGATCAATTGATACATTTGATAGAGTATATTCTCGCCCAGGAGACATGACCCTGATGCGCCTTCTGAAATCCAAATAATTTGAATCTATTCAATATATCATGTGAAAACTTGCTGGCATCTAATAGTCATGAAATATTTTGTTTGTATTTCATTCTACAGGTTCTAGTACACTTTCATGGATTGATTTGTGTATTTACGTTCAAAGGTATAGTCTCACTCATTGGTGTATAGCGACAATGACTAACTAACTACTAATCTTAAGACTAAAAAACTAAATCTAACTTTTGTTGGTTAACTGAATGAGCAGTCTATATGCTTTTCTTACCACTTTTACTCATACAAAAGAAAAAATAACAACCTGCACATTCATGATTCATAGATACAACAATAATAATAACAAAAAACAACCAGAAGTAACTGGCAACTTGCAATCATCACAGTGGACATGAAGATTGACCAATGTGAACTTATGTTAAACAAACCTTTAGGTTCCATTTCATCATCATTGTTATCGTCGTGTTCTTCATCAATCACTTGATCATCTTTTACCCTTATCCCGTGCAGTAAGCGTTCATTGTCAGAATTCGGAATTTTCCATTCTTTTTCAGTAGCATCCGGATATACTTCACGATATGGAACTCTCTAGAAAAAAATATGAGCTTCTAATCATATGAAATGAAAACTCGAATATATGTGCTTTTGGACTAATTGCGGTTTACAATGTTACTCTTTCACCCTATTTATGGCTAAGTGATGTCTCTGATTAACAAAAATTACATTCCTATTTTTGAGAAAATAAAAAAAGCCATAAATTATCGAGTGTAAAAATCTCTATTTCTTTTCCTGAATCAATGATTATAGCACAAACCGACAGACAAATTAAATGAGATCTACATCTGAATTGGAAAGTTAGATAAGTCTTTGAAAATAATACACCCATGAAAAATGAACTGCATTTAGATATTTTAATGGATATTTCAACATCAAACAATTTACCCTGAAAAACAAAGAAGTACTTTTGGCAGATATTTAACAACCTGCAACAGATTAAACAACCCTCAGCAATAAGCAAGATTTTAAAGAAATAAAATGGGCGCCACATCAGTTGAACCCAAGGCAAATGGAAAATAGAAGAGTCAAAGAATCAAAAAAGATCAGTCAAATATTGCTTCAACAGTAAGAAAGAAAGTCTTTTTTGTATCGAATCAGGATGACATTAAAAAATTTACTATTTTGAGAATCCCAGGAAAAAAAAAGAAGAGTTTCTCGACTACCTCATTACGTTTAGAAGTAGTTTTCAATAAAATTTATGTTATAATGACAGCAATGAAACCTTACTCCCATACTCATTAATGACATATTAATATGGATTAGTAATAGTTGCGTAGATAAAATATAATGAATTTTCTATGGATTTTAATAATCAACAAAAGCATAACACTAAGTAATTATGTTTATTATATGACAATTTTCAATGGCATTCAAATGCAAAGGTTTAATATCATTAGCTTGTGGTATGTTTTCAAAGATGCATTTTTAAGCTAACTTCTATATAAAGGTTGAGTCTCCTTGCAGTATTCATGTCTTGTACAGCAGTCACTGATGTGGGAAAGATTAATAAATCTAACATCGTAACTTGTTACTTAAAAGAAAAATTTTAATAAAAAAAAAAAAAAAAGGGACTCACATGATCAATGGTAAAATACTTTAAAAAATGCTGTGTTTTAATGAATTTTCTGACAGGTACAGTGGGATCCAGCGATAAAATAAATGGTTTCAGTTCGCTGACCAAATCTACTCGATTTGGTTTATTTTGTATACGATTAATTATTTCGCTGAACACCCAATCTTTTGACATTTTCACAGGCAGAGAAAATCTGAAAACAATACAAATTTATGATTGTTAGTCTACTCAGATGAATATGAACCAAGAATCGTGCTTATTCAGGAAAGCCAAAAAAACTATCTTATAACGGTCAAATACATTAATATTTAATTTAAATTGTTGAAACTTTGTATGATTTCACATGTTTTGTCGCAAACAACCCGGGTTTTGCCTTTTGACATCTTCAGGAATTCTATAACATGGATGCAACCTGTCCTGTTGTCCCCAAGCACTGCGTAGGGATACCAAAATGTCCCGTTTTCAAAAGAGCAACCTTTGGTAAAAATTTCAAAGTTTCAGTTTTCAAATAAGAGAAATATGTTTTGAGAAATACCACATAAAATCAAATGTCCCATTTTGAGGAATAAAATAAATGATCTAGTTATACATATATATACTTAGCTCAATGACTATTTTATTTTTGATTGATGTTTGTTAACTTGGGAAATCGTTTTTGGCTTGAGTTGAAAAATAAAGAAAAATTAAACATATTTCTTTGGATGCCTAGGGGAAAATTTTATACATCACAAAAGAAATATATATTGCCATTCCTCCTTGTCTAAAAGATTGAGGATTTATTAAGAATCAATATTAATTATTTTTTTTTTTTTAAATAATAAAAACACATTTTTTTTTAGTACTTATTTCCACAATATATTTTTTGATCAGGACCGGTTTCGCTCATCGCGAGCATTATCAACTGATAATTCAGTTGATAATGCTCGCGATGAGCGAAACTGGTCCTGATCAAAAAAAATATATTGTGGAAATAAGTACTAAAAAAAAATGTGTTTTTATTATTTAAAATATAATGCCTTTCCATCAAGAAGTGACAGTTAACACCTTAAAAGTAATCAATATTAAGTAAAAAACCTTTTTAAACGCAGTAGGAGACACATTGTAGTGAATGATGAAGTCCGTGGAACGCCTACATTTTTTCTTGTGATGAGTCCCAGCTTTGTCAAAATTTTTCTATGATAGAAGAGTGTTTTCGGATCATCTAATTTCACCAGAGAATTCTTCCCGCTTGTTAATTCACCCTAGAAACAAATTTTCTTTTAAGGCGGTAACCATTATAACCAAAAGATGTAATTTTATTGTATGGAAAAGAACAACTTTCCATAGATGTCAACGCTAAATATTCATTGACAATACTGTAACCTGTTTTATGCCAAATAATTGAAATTTATTTCGTACATTATATCTGGATCGAGCAATTTTTTCCAATAGACAGTATTGGACATCATTCAAATGAGTCTGCAAAGGAAGTGACACTGAAGATGCCATGGCTGCCCACCTAACTTCGAATTTGCCAACAATAACTAGACTGTCACCCCATCTGGAAAAAATATGATGCAATAAAATAAAAATTCTACACATTTGCACAAATATCAGGTGGGTATAATAAATGACTGCCGTTAAAGCTGAGTTTTCTTTGCATTGTGTATTAGCATTTTCAATTGTCAAGTAGTCACTATAAAACAATGCAAATTTAAGGTTTTCAGGTGGAAAATGCTTGAATCAAGCTCGAGTAGCATACCAGATCGCTCTTTTCTGAGACAACTGCTTCTGTTACTCGGCTAATTTGATTGTCATTTCCTGATATCATTTCCTTTCATTGATTTTATGGAATAAAATTTTCAACGGTCCAATTTACATTAACTATGCGGTAAGATTGTTTTCTACTATTGCTAAATGGTAGATTACCATTTTTATGAAAAAACATTCACTTTGGGTTGTAATAAATTTTACTGCTCATAATTCTACAATTTTTTTTCATTTAATTTTCAGCCCACTAAATATATATATATTTATTAAACATGAATGTGTTTAATAAAAACATTTATTTAATTATTTAAGCTACAATGAATATTGCAATAAGCCAGAAGTCTGGAATAATTTCAAGACATGCTACAATCACTGCAATACAATTCCACAAGCAAAATCATCTCCAGGTAGTTGAAAAAATATAATTGGTAAGAAAAACCTATACACTCCTACCAATAAAATGTGTATATTTTTAAGTTCATAAAAAAGAACAGCTTGGCAAAAATAATATTAAAACTTGCTGCATTCAATGGACTCTCAATTACCAATTAAGAATAAAAATGAACCCATTGATATGATAGTCGGTACAACAAGTGGGACATTCATTACGAAAAAAAAAATTCGGGTAAAAGATACCATACACGAATTTTACAATGATGCCAAATGTTACATTATAAATGAGTTAAAGCATATTAAGAATAATGGGAAAAAAATTATTAGCGATATGATTAATGATTTTGCGCAGTAATCATGTGAGCTTTGTGTATATTACTCATATCAACTAATGATGCAATAGCTTTTCCTGGCTGAAATTGGGGATATGGATAAAAGATGAAGACTTTTGAGTTAATTATGCTGCCAACGCTCCATAAAAATATTTAATTTTGAGAGAATATTATAAAGATATATCATGAACCTTTTCAAACATTCTTCAAGTGATAATGCACGTGCCTCAGTAGTAACATTTTTCCTAGTTTTAAAATGTTCACAGGAACCATGATCTTCTTTAACAGGATGAAAAGTATATATATCATCTGTTTCCGAATTATCCTGTAAAATAATACATAATTAATTGGTTGAATATCTTGATACCGTGCGTTTTTCATATTTTTATTTTACCATAATAAATAATTTATTTTTTAAAATAACTTTAGATGTTAGGTTTAGAAAAATGATAAAATCTTTGTTTAATAAGTATTTATATATTTATTTTATCACTTTTAACGTGTTAACTGTCGCTTCTTGATGGAAAGGCATGATATTTGAAATAATAAAAACACATTTTTTAGCACTGATTTTCACTACACATTTTATAATCAGGCCGGTTACACTCATCGCGAGCATTATCAACCAATCATTTATTTATTTATTTGTAGCTACACGGTACAAAACTTACAAATTATCAATTCATTGCTTTTGCACCGTAACATATTAACATATTTAAATATAAAAAATCAACAAATACACAGTAAAACAATCAATAAGGATTGCAAAAAAAAAAAAAGTCAACCAAGTAAGCTCATGAAATGTCTACTTTAACTGAAAAAATAGAATTTGTGTGAACTCACTTTCGTCCACATGAAATACGTCAACATCCGAAGCAATACTGTTGCTATCATCAGTCACTAAAAAATGTGTTTTTATTATTTAAAGTATCTATTGAACCATACTTTTGAAAATGGTATGATACAAAAAATAGCAATCAACATTGATATATCCTGGCTCATTTTATTTCAGTGCCAGTGCATATCAAGTGTGTTCAGTGAGATAGCAAATATGCAGCATAAATATCAATATGAAAAGACTATGATAATATTTGAAATGGAACTTTTGTAACAACCATATGACAAATTTGGAAATATGATGAAATTTTGAAGATTATCTCATAGTCTCCTTGATTGTAATGTTTGATTTTTTGATTTTTTAGTCTTTAGACAATGGAATTATTTCTAGTGACACAAAGTAATTATAAACATGCAAAATAAGAACAGTTATTTGTGAACTATATTTATTTTACTTTTCTTCCATTTTTTTCATCAAAAAAACCAAAAAAAAATTTCAAAATAATTACATTTCTGTGGTTTTTAATAAATTCACAAAAAAAAAATGAAAACTGATTCATGTGATTCATTGGAAACTATTCATGTGTATCGATTTCAAGGCATTATATCGGAATTTGCTTAAGCATGTTAAGGTGAGTTTAAATTGATAAGCAAGCAAAATATTCAGTAATCTGTTCAAATACCTACATTCAGGTCGAAAATCCCATTAGTCACTGTAAATCTATGAAACAAAACATAGGGTCGACGTGGCACTGGTAACATGTAAAAATCAACATCTTTAAATTGAACTATTATATTCCAAAAGCGTTTCTTTATTTTCTCAGAGACTTCAAAGCCGAATCGATCAGCCAATCGTATCCATAAAGTTTGAAAAGTAATGCCATCTAGCCCTTCGAGACATATTTCATCAAGCAGTATTTCTGAATAATTAACACCTGCCAAGGGTAACATTGTGAAATCTAAAAAAGAAATATATAACAAATAAAAAGCAGATGACAGACAGTTTGTCACTTACATATTTAAAAAGCAAGTAATACTTTTATAACCTATAATATTTTATGGTTTGTTGATAATTGATACACGTGAAAGTACCCTTTAAATTTTAGACACCAAAAACGGTTTTTTCATAAATTTTCATTAAATATCAATGTGGACAAACATTTGGAAATCGATTTTAACAACTATCAAATGTATCAAATTTTAATAATTCTACATCAACATTGACGTATATAACAATAAATATATTGTAATGACATTTTATTTTGTATTCGTTACAACGCATCATGTATCGGAATGACAGTTACTAGCACTACTTCAACATTAATGTGATAATAATTTATATTAAATATATTTAAATAGTTAGGAATGGTGGTTGTAATGATTATAATAAAAACAATGAATATATTTATTCAAATGTATACTTTTGTAGTCCATGAGCTATAATAGTATTTATTTATTTTATTTTATATAGGCTATAAATATAATATGACTTAACTATTACATACTATAATCAATTCATAGCTTTGTACATTGATTTTTAATGGATTATTGATATTTATTTTCTCCGGTCATCGTCCTTGAATTTATATTTTAAATTTAACCTTTTCAACTCTAATGATTATCTAAGGTAACGGATAAAAATAATTTATTTAAAAAAACAACTTTATATCATAAATATTCTAATCAATATAATTTGATAATTTGTGTAGGAAATACACAAAATTTGATTGTACTACTTAAATATAATACTTACGCTGGAAAGTAAGAATGATTCTAAATAAAATGCATTGCAAATAAAAAAATATATATATATTGCATCCAATAAATTTTAGACCATATTTTTAGTTGTTATTTTACTTATTAAGCATTTTATGATTCTATCAGCCAAATCTAGCTTTGGTTCCCCGGTTACTATTTTTAAACCTTAGAACTTTCACACAATTACAAAATATCTAAGAACATTTCGACATTATTGTTTACATAAAATCATTAAGGCTGGTGTGATCATTATATTGCAAAAGAAACATTTTTTAAAGATACATGGATTTCTATAAGAGTTTAATAAAATATATTTTTGAGTTTATATTATTCATCTTTTGAAATTACCGATTTAATTTATACTTATATTTCCAAACAATTTTATTGTATGCTATTTTTGGTCCTTTTTCACATAAAATTTTATAGCTATTAAAATAAAAAATCATGGCAACTTCGAGTCCACCATTTTTAGTGAAGGGTTTGTAGAAAATTTGGGATTGTCAGGCTGGAGGACGACAAGTATTGGGAACAAAGTGTGTTTTCATAGTTATATTTTAATAAATAAACAATTAGGCTCTTCTTTGTACTATTCTATTAATTTGGGTAGTGTAGAACCTGAGTTTCGCTTCCACCTAACGAGCTTGTAGGTCTTAAAAATCAATTAAAGTCTGCGTGATTGTGTGATTTGGGCTTGTCCGTAATCCTTAAACCAATGGCTAATCCCGTTTTAAAGTGCTAACTGACAGACTTGACTAGCAGCTGTAGGTCCAGCGAGTCGGATTTTTGTGTAGAAGAGCGTCACGACCGAGAGATGAACCGGCCGCAAGCTGGGCGGATTCAAGTCCCTGATGACCTCAGGGAAGTTTTGCTGGAATTCACAATTAGCTATCTTTTGGAGCAACCTGGAGATGTAATAAACTACGCCGTGGAGTTTTTCACCCGTTTGCAGCAGAGCAGAGCGACTACCGTCGTGACTGCGACTGCTGCAACTCCAGATGAGTCCATTATATCTGACGAAGATGGTAAGTGCGCCCACGGTTTCTTTTCATCAAAAGATGCTCATATGTAAAATTTACGAGCCTTTTTTGATAACATTATCTTTCGGCATGCGAGTATGGTCTTGGCGTTTATTGTGGTTTGAGAAAATTTGATTAGATTGTAACCTACTTATTGGCTATTTTAAACATTTTTTATTACTTGCATACTCTGGTTGTATGGTTTGTTTACCTCATTAAATAATTGTTATCCGCCGTATTACGCAGAGGATTATCAATATCGTGGGTGTATTACAGTGTTTAAAATTAACTATTTGGCAGTTTTGTCATTAGCTAATGTGTATTCAATCATTTGTGCAATTAGTTATATCCATAAAAATAGCATCTGTGAATAAGTGCACAAATTACAATCTGAACTTAAAACAAAATATTATTACCAAAGCTATAATTATTTTGCGAATTTCATTATCTTTTGATAAACATTTGTTTCATATTTATGTTCCCTTTTGGAAATAAGTTATACAATAAAATTATGAGGTTTTTTTTAATATAGTGAATTGATATTTTGAAAAAAATCAAATAAAACTATTCATATTGCTCTAAATTGTAATTAATTTTTAATGATGGAAGTTTTATATTATAAATCAGATAATTGCAGTGGCAAATATGCACATTAGCTTAGATAATTTCCTGTGAATTATTGTGATCTATCCATTTTTCAATCTATGTATAGTGATAGTCTCCATTTTAAATTACGTTAAATATATTCACTGTAAGTAGCAAGAAAACACATTTAAAAATGTTTAAATCAAATGTGGTTAATTATGTGTAAATGATTGTTAAAATGAGTTACAATAATGTTAGTTATACTGTATTCAATTTTAAGACTGTTTTGAACATCCGTAAGACATTCACTACCAATTCATCTTTATTAATATAATTTGGTCAGTGTATTTGATGAGTAGGGATTTCACAGTTTACAGTCGGCATTTCGCTGCTGGTGTGTTAGTCGGTGGCTAGTTCTCGATGTTACTTTGTAGATATTTTATCATTAAATTTGTTTTTAATTTGCACACTCGATTACTCATTTGAAAAGTAATCCATTAATAATTTTCTAAATCGGTTCCTTAGCAAGGTCTTTTGTTATATCTTAACATTCACAAAGAAGACAAAGACTGAGATAAAAAAAAATGTGATAATATATTGATCAAATCAAAGAAAAAATGTATAGATTGAATAGAGATTGTCAAAATTCATTATAAAATGTGTAGACGTGATAACGAAGGTATCGTATATTTTGCAATGGATCATGAATTCTTTTTTCAATATAATATTCATGAAATTGGCAGCATAGTAATTATTCGTCTATTAATATAGATGTTTAAATGTCTGTGTCTTTGCACTGTTTGCATTTTTAGTCATCAACATTTTCAAAACATATCATAGATAACATGAATGCAGACGGTGAAGTAAGTGGTGGCGTCAATACATAATGAGTTAAAATCAAAAT
The DNA here is from genome assembly GCA_028555115.1 of Himalopsyche japonica. Lineage (NCBI taxonomy): Eukaryota > Metazoa > Arthropoda > Insecta > Trichoptera > Rhyacophilidae > Himalopsyche > Himalopsyche japonica. The sequence continues at coordinate 629,420 of JAHFWJ010000578.1, read as the reverse complement.
TATTGTGAAGACACCATAAGTTATCCTTGGTAATGCTGTCTGTTCTGAATTCCTGTATCGTAACTATCACATGATGCACTTTAAATGTTATTTTTTACGGAAGCCTTTCAATGTTTGATTTAAATAATCGCCGGTTCATTGGTTACATTCCTCAACACATTCAATTCGGGAAGTGTATTTCTACTTGTCGTATCATCTGGCGGTTAATTGTGGAGAGGCTATTAATACTGTTTACTAAGTAAACGAGTGCACTGATTATCATTATTTTTGTAGAGACACACATATAAATACATTTCCATTCATATGTGTAAGTTTCATAATTACCATTTGATGATTTTTATTTTTCAAATAAAATTTGAAATTCAATCTGCGTGACTCAAATAAATGATGCTAGAGGGTTGAGTCGACAAATAAATAATGGTTAGAAATGAATTATGAACTAAGATGAAAGCAATGAAGTAGGCCAAAACTTATGGTTTACTAGTCATAAAAATAAAAACAAATGGACCCTTTTACACCTCACGAGGTGTGCAGCGCGAATTATCAACATTGTATAATATGTATAATCTAATGGTTTATTCATTAACAATTTTTTACAAAAATACACAATTATATAACTTTTGATGCATGTAAAATATTTCTGGTGTTAAAGATTCACGTAATTTGAGTTTATATGATTTTCTAAGTTCCACTAAAGAAAAAAAAATACAACTATTCTCTTAAGTTTATTGCCAATGATACTATCTATCTCACAAGTTTGCATCGAAGCTAAAAATATCTAGTATTGAATATGGGTAGCATATTTGAAATTGTTATAATGTGTATTTTCAAATTTCATTTAATTTAAAATAAGTGTTAGAACTTTTTTGATGACCATTCTGCTGGTGCTAAATTTGTGTCTTTATGTGCCATACTAATTTTTAACCTGCATTAACTTTCTAGTGGTGTACGAATCTCACCTAAATTTGATGTCATACAATTATTATATTTAATGTGTACCTTTTTTCCCAATAAAATTAATGTAGTTTATTTTTAATGTGTCCATTCCCGATACGGAGCATGTTGCATTCTGATGGAGGTATTTCAGCTGAAGTGTTTCTATTGCTACTTAATTGCTCAACTTCTTTCAACATGTGTAGTAATTGAGTGTAAGGATAGATGGATAGCCCTATGCTAGGACAAAAATGGTGTTTGGCTCATCACTATCACTTTGTACATTGTTTTTAGAATCCAATAAATGGGAGTGAATTTAAATCTTGAGGAATATCCGTACCTTCAGATAGAAATCTATTTCACTTTTAAGGTGTTAACTGTCACTTCTTGATGGAAAGGCATGATATTTTAAATAATAAAAACACATTTTTAGTACTTATTTACAATATATTTTTTGATCAGGACCGGTTTCGCTCATCGCGAGCATTATCAACTGATAGAATACAATTTAAAAACAAGTCTATTTATACAAAACAAAAAATTAAGTTGAATTAAAGGTAGCAGGTGTACAAAACCATGGGCACAAGAACTATGAAACAATTTACATAAAATCATACAATATTGATACAAATAAAGTAAATTAGTATAAAAATTAAATGTTCACAATCACTTATTAAGAATTACAATTACAATTGTGGTAAATCAATAATCCATTAGGAGCTATGAACAATCAATAAGGAAGTAAGGAGTGGGAAATTTTTGATGACGAAAATAACCCACACACACTACTTAATGGAACAAAATAAATTAATACATGAGTAGTCGATTAAAGATGAATCGATGAGATGGGAAGATATGGTCGGTCTGATATGGTATGATTTTATGTAAATTGTTTCCTAGTTCTTGTGCCCATGGTTTTGTACACCTGCTACCTTTAACTCAATTTAATTTTTTGTTTTGTATAAATAGACTTGTTTGTAAATTGTATTCTATCAGTTGATAATGCTCGCGATGAGCGAAACCGGTCCTGATCAAAAAATATATTGTGGAAATAAGTACTAAAAAAATGTGTTTTTATTATTTAAAAAAGAAATCTATTTATTGATTGAAAAAATAATTTATGAAACTTGTCTGTCCGACATTCAAATCTGTGAGATCCGTATCCTTAGTAACTACGTTGACCACTGCAGGTTGGCCGAAATAAATAGCAGATAGTTTATATAGTCGATAGCTATACATCACAGTTTCAACTTCATGCCATTGTCAGAAGTATGCGCGGATGGAATGTCCACAGCATGAAGCCTAAATTGTTATCAACTATACCCTGTAATTATTGTGATTGAAAACATTGCTATTTTCAATGTATCAAGTATCCGATTGAATCAATGCTGCTGACTGAATCTTGGTATATTTTTTTTAATCCCTGTAGTAAATCAAAATTTATTTATTTATCTTTCAAAAATAGATGTAGCACCATGCCAAATTAGAGCAGATTTCTATTAGTGATGTGTTTATCTTTAATATATTGTTTTTGTTCAGAGAATTCTTTCAGCATTGGAAATGGAGTGTTAAAATAACACGAGGATTCTCCTTTGATCAGTCATGAAAAAGAATATATTACATACATCAAACATCCGTCATTCTGTGTTTATTTGACACAAATGTTTTACTCAGGGAGATGTTTTCGTGTTTGAGTTGTGACTGAATTTATTAAACACTATTTGAATTATAATTTATGTAAATTGTAATGTCGGACTGTGTTTCTCGGTGAAAAGATACGCCCACAGCTCATGCAAATGATAACAATACGTCTTGCCAGTTTACAATTGCCAGATAGAGATGTAAACATGGCAAAGATCTTTAACCCTCTATGCATACAGTTAATTCATTAGTAAAGAAGTTCAGTTTATAAATTACCTAATTAGTTTTAATACAATAATATCAACAACCTGAAAAAATAGCAATGTATTTTAGATCTACAAATTTTTTTATAATATATAGTTGATAGCTATACCGCTCACGTCGTCGTCAGAACTATTATAATGGAGTTCTACCAAGTAAATGCCAATTCAATCGACAAGAATATCAAAGTAATCCCATACTAATCCTCAATGACACTATGAAGGGATGTTACAACAGTTGGTTATATAACTTTTATTAATAAATATTTACATTTTTACTCATCGCCTGGCAAAATTATTTAATAAATATCCAAAATACTTTCTTATCTATTAACACGTTGGCTGCGTAAACATATTGTAGTGTTTCACAGAGGGCCTGAAAAATACCCATCTTTCGAAGCCATAAAAGTTTGTAAAATATTAGGAACAATTATAATAATTCTCCGAATTTGGTCGCCCTAAAGGTCATTTAGACAAAAAAACATTTGTGCGGCACATGTACTGGCATTGTTTACCCATCAGATTTCGACACATTTGCAGTGTTTATTGATGTTGCGCCATCTGTAATACCCTGAAGGCAAATTCACACTAACATATTTTTGATTTACCTATAATTTTATTTTGAATGGAATTCTATCCATCCTTTTTTACTTCAGGCTTTGATTTGCAGTGATTTATTCATCTTCAAGTGTTGTTGATAATAATTTTTATTATCGGAAAAATAAACTATGATATAAAAGCAGTTGAAACGTAATTTACACTCTCACAATACACTACAATAAATATATGATATTACTTTGAAATAACATTTGAATGTTAGATTCATATTTATTTGTGATTTAATCGAAAACAGAGTTCGAAGTACAAGCCAGGTTTATTTGGGCAATCGGGACAATTGAACAAAGAAAATTTTCGTTTTTTGGTGGTCAAGTTGAAGAGGTAGTTTTTTTGAAAATTGCAAAAATATTGAAACACAAATGCACTAAAACGTAGAACGAAGTCTATAGAATTGTAAAAAAATAGGTACATGTAAATAAAAATACATATTTCACAAAATTATAAGAAATAGTGACAAAACAAAACCGATTTACATCTGTCAAAAATATTTACACAAACTATAGCAAATCATTTGATGTAAGTATTTCAGTAAAATGAATAGTGTGAGTGAGCCTTTATGTGATGGTTCCAAAGAAATGTCCCCAACGTCTTGACCGTGGCAGGTACTTACTAATACTAAAAGATCTTTTGTTATATTGAAAACCCGGTTCCCGTGACCGACGCGGGTCTACAATTCAGGCATGGACACGGGAGCCGTGTCGTACGCACTGATCGAGTTAAATAATTATCAGTAACATAATATCATTTTTTTTAATCAGCTGCATTCCTCTGAAGCCCAACCGTTGAAACCACAAATTTTTAATTGTTTTAATAATCTATCAGAAAATATTTACAATACATCTTGTATTATGCGAAAAATGTAATAATGATAAAAAGAGTAATCATCACTGTCAATAGTTGTTTAGGAAAATGTAATATTAATTTCAGATAAAGGAAAAAAGCTTATATGAGCACATAACACAGTATTAAACAATAAAATAAAAATAATTCTCTCCTTTTTTTTTTACCGTGTAAAATTGCAATTTAAAGCATGTGGACTCTATAGTAGTATAGGTGATGGAAAAACACGGGTATCCATGAACTTATGTACATTGAGCATGCGCATGCATCCATTCGACTTGACTGCAAATGATGATCCTTTAAGTGAAACCTCTATCACACAACTGCACACAATTATTTACTTTTAAGGGTAATGATAAAGTGCGTACAGAAAAAACCTCGATACCCATAGCTATGCGGAATAAATTGTCATTTTTTCCCAAATTGAAGTAACAATCTATACCATGGCCACTTGTGTATATTTATAATTTGTTCAAGTGAACAGAGTTCTTTGGAAATTTCAATAGACATGACTTAGTGTGTGACAACATCTCATATGAACATACCGACTGCTTCGTGACTTAAAGTAAAAAAAAGTAATCAAAAAATCAAATCTATTTAAGTATTATTCTTTTATATTGTTTTCAAGGTAATGAATTAATTAATTTGTTTGTTAGTCAAAAACACTAGAATTTCTATACTATTCAAATAATGTTTTAAATTTTATATTTTTGACTGTTTTAGTGCTATATTTATTTTGAAAGTGTGTGTAAATTGCTATAGGCATTTTGTGTTATTAGATAGAAAAGGTATGGTGTAAAATACGAATGCAATATCTTGCAAAAATGTCAACCAATTTTAATGATAATAAACAACAATCGAAGTGCTGAATAGCACTCTGACAGTTGATATTTAGTGGAAGACAATCCCTTCTAACTCGAAGATGTTTTGAAGGAGGAAAGAGAGTGTTGAGATTTTTTAATCAATTTAATGTATCCTGTTAACCTCAGTTGATTCTGCAACTTCCCATACTAGAATGGTTAACTGAGAAATTGATGGATAATGATAACAATCATGATTTGTGCCATGTCAAATCTCTCAATTAAGGACATTTAACTCTGCCAAAGATCTGAATTGGCCGTTGTCTTAGACTTTGATAATAGGTTTAAGATGTAAAAAAAAGTTATGCAAGTATCATCTTATGTGCAGCATACGGTTTTAGAGTTATTGTCTCTCTCCTTTTCAACCTACCACCTACGCGTCAACTGGTAGCTGAACATAAAAGCGCTTTCAAAGTGTTCCACACAGCAATTCCAATAACCTATTTGTCTCATGTTATCATAATTTTACACATTATTTTGATCAAATTCATAATTGTGTTGATTAATGCAGAGCCGCCGGTGGCGCGCTTCAACTCCCGCCGCAAGAGCGTGTTTGCAGAGACGTATGATCCAGAGGAAGATGACGATGACGAAGAGGCAGCGCCCGCCGTGCATCCCAAATCCGACGAGCAACGCACTCGCCTCGCCGAGGCCGTTCGCGGAATCCTCCTTTTTCGTGCTCTAGACGCTCAGCAAATGCGAGAAGTGCTCGACGCCATGTTCGAGAAGCGTGTCCAGCCCGAAGACTATATCATCCGACAAGGTGACGACGGAGATAATTTCTACGTCATCGAGAGGTCAGTCTCCATCTCTGTATTATTGGTCAATTGGAATAAATTTGGCATCTTCCCATCATTTAGACATACATTCCTGTTTCTAATGCTTTTGAATTTCATCTGTTCTAAAGTTGAGAAAGTTAAGAAAATTCTACTTCAATATCTTTGTAAATTTTTTTTTTTTTTTCAAATCGAACTGAGTATAGTCGTAACATGAGCTAACAATAGCATTTCTGGTTGTTGTATTTAGCATACTCCAATATTAGTAACCTCAAATAAACCTTATTATCCATAACTGCATGCATCATAGAATTTGGAATTCAAACTAAAGTAGTGCAGAAGTCAAACCACGTGGTTTGTTGTCAAGCAAATAAATAACCAGGATTTATTTTTGTAAGCAGAACGATTTTGGCAGCAACATATAAATACAAGATTTTAGTTTTTTCGTGTGAATCATTTCACTGATGAATTATTTTTTGGTGAAATAGTTTCATAGAAATGTAATTAAATGGATTAACAAGCCTTTAACCCTTTGCACTCGTAATTTTTTTGGGTGAGGGTAGCCTCAACTCTTAATTAATTTCACGCATTTTCCAGGATTCATAATCAAAACTTAAAATGAAAATAAATCGTATTTTCAACGGATTTTTGTTCAACAAAAAACTTACACAGCTTGCATAAGACTGTTTTGTAGTATTTTTATAGAAATACAATCATAAAAAGTTTTTAATTTTTATTTTACGAAAGTTTTAATCCGAGTATATGAATTTTAAACATGATATTTTTAAAAGCCTTAAAAACATTATAGATAAAGAATATCACATAAGTCATTTATTTTCATAACGATTATTTATAAAACTCATATTTTTAAAGTCAAAACAGACATTTGAAATACATAAACTTGAAATTCTTTAATAATAATAATTATAAGGTACAATCCAATTTGAAACAAAAATCGACCCTGGACTTAACACTTGTTTTAAAATATCTATTCAAATTAAACATTTTCGTATGAATTTTAATCATATGATAGAGAAAATATTATCTGCACGATATATATAATATGATAAACAGCAATTAAAATCAATAAAATGTAGTACATAGAAAATATTCAAGCTTAAAGTTTTGGTTCCTCAGTGGAGACATACGAGTAGAACGCTTTTCTTGTCTGGTTCCCCAGAGGGGACATACGAGTGAAAAGGGTTAATAAGTTAAGTCAGAATGGCATTTTAGGCATGTAAAGATTTCATTTAATAATCAAAACGGTTTTTTTTAAAGGGATACACAAAATTTTTAAAAAAGTAGAAAAAAGATGCTCTTATCATTTTAGAGTTATAAAGGACAAACTGTATCGTATTTGAATATTTATATTCTTTTATAATGGCATAACATAACTTGCTGAGATGGTGTGCAAAACTTGTAACTCTTAAAATACCACAACCTTTTTTAATTCTTAAATAGAAATTCTGAAAGCAAAGGTCGATTTTACGACTTAATATAACATTTTATGACAGCTTAGGAATAAGAAAACTTATGAATGGTTTTCTAAAGGTACATATAGTGATATCTCTCTTCAATACCATTTTTACACCCTTCTGTAAAGTTCACCTTTTATTCTGATGTGCTCTTTAAATTAGACAAATAAAATTGTCACTTAAAATTATGATATGTGATGAACATTTAACAGTAATTTTTATAGAAGTTTGTGTAGAGGAAGTCGATTCACAATGTGAATTTTTCATCTGCAGTGGTCAGTTCAACGTTCTGGTGCGCGGTCCGGACGGAGAGGACCGTCACGTCCACACATACGACGGAGCTGGCAGTTTTGGCGAGTTGGCGTTGATGTACAACATGCCGCGGGCGGCGACAGTCAGAGCACGCACGTCCGGCGCTCTGTGGGCTATGGACCGGCAAACTTTCCGTCGCATTCTTCTCAAGAGTGCTTTCCGCAAGCGTAAAATGTACGAACAGCTCCTCGACCAGGTGCCCATGCTGAAGGCATTGCAGGTAATTTTATTTGATTTTCCTACAGTAATATTTTACCAGGGTTTCTCAAACTTTTGCAGTGATGCAACACTATATTTATTTTCTAGGTTAAATAATTCATATGTTCAGCTTGATTCTCACAGAACTACAGTTTGGGAAATCGGGCCCATTACAATAGGAAAATATTTTTGATTAACTTGAATTCTATAGAAATTAATAACTTACATTCAGGTTCATTGGTTTTCTTATAAAATAGTTCATACTTAAAAATAATATCAAATTTGAATGGTTGAAACTTTGTATGATTCCACATGTTTGTCGCTAACGACCCGGATTTGTCTTTTGAAATATTCACACTGATGCAACAGAATTGACATCACAAAAGAAGAACATGTGGTATCGTAAGTTTCATCAATTCAAATTTGATATTGAAATTTAATCAAGCACCTTCAGTCGATATAATAAATCATAAAAATTATATGCTGCTTATTATAAAATGTCATGTATCTCAATATGACTTTTTGTTATTGGCTATCTGCTTTATTAATTATTTTATGTTTTACTTCTTAGCCATACGAAAGAGCCAACCTGGCCGATGCGCTGGTACCTCGACAATTGACCGACGGAGAACTAATTATTCGGCAAGGAGACCAAGCCGACGGAATGTACTTTGTTGTGGAGGGTACCGTTCGTATTCGTCTCACCCGAGAAGACGGAAAGGATGTTGAGATTAACCATATTGGTACGTCTAGCTGTTTTACTTTATATTTTAAAAACTTTGCTGTAAGTTTTTACGTTATTCTTAATTAAGGCACACTTTTATTGAACAATATATATATTTTTTTGTTCTCATTTTATACTCATAATATGAAGTACATGGACTGTTAAAGGAAATATCTCATCGGAAGATTTTTTCTGGAAGATTGCTTTAAAAGAGTGTATAGATAAAAGGGATAGAAATAGAACAAGATTAGTGGTCAGCCATTTGTTCTTGCTGACTTCTGTTTTTTTATAATCAATGGATATGGACACGCTCAACATGGATAATAGGTTCCATTAGATGGCATGTTAAGCGATATGTTATAAAACTTTTTCCATGAAATTGATTCTATCAAAGTTGTTCTTAGGAGAGAATTCATTATATATTTTTTCTGCACATCTGTAGATAACTGCGAATTTCTGAAAAATAAAATGTTTGGTTTTTAGTCCAATTAATGTACCAAATAATGAAAAGGCTAGTAAATTTTGCCAATTGATTAATTCTGTCTGAGTATTTTTTTCAAATATTATTAATACGTCAACAGGAAAAGGAGGATACTTCGGTGAATTGGCTTTGGTGACCCATCGCCCTCGTGCTGCATCAGCTTACGCTGAAGGCCCTACCAAAGTAGCCTGTGAGTTCATCACCTTATTATTTAATATTTTTCGAAATAGTAAATAATAATCAAACAACTTTTTATATATGTAATGTTATTCATTCATTTAAATAATGCATTCTGTGACTCGACTGGCAATACTTTTCTTCAATAAATTGTTTTTAGTATTCAAAAACCGATTTAATTTGAAAGATGCATATTGGACACGAACCTCTTCACCATCTTAAACATTTCTAAATGATACTTACTTATAGATAGCTGTTTTGGCAATTGTGCTTCATATGATTCATTAAAATTTGTGGTTTGTACAGATGTCAGAATGTATGGGACAGATATTGGATTTAGTTGTAAATTCGAAGACTTTTTTTTATAAAATAATAAGTAAAGTAAAGTATTTTATAAAATTTAGTAAGTAAAGTAAGCAAAGTATTTTATAAAATTAAAATAATTTGCATGCAATAATCACATTGTGATGATCGATTCTGTCATTAATGTTTCAGTTTTGGATGTGGAGACATTCGAGCGCCTGCTAGGACCGTGCATGCAGATAATGAAGCGCAACATTGACGATTACGAAGACCAGCTGGTGAAGATCTTCGGCTCAAAGACCAACGTGGATGATATCCGATGAAGTGTCTCGCCGGATCGCCAGTCACCGATCGCTCACCAAATAAATCCACCCTTCACCTGCCATACGCCACCCGTTTCCCTTACCCCATCTCCTATCCCCCAGTATATTTATACCGTACCCTCATAATCGCCACTATTCGCATTATCAGTAATGCCATTACTATTGTTTCATAATTGATATTGTTATTTCTTACAGATATCTGTAACTTAGGGGCAAAATTATGTGTCCATGGCTGTAAGATTGATAACATGGATAGAACTACCTTATTAGCTGTACAGGTTTAATTTGAGAGAAATAATATATATATATATAAAATGCACCACATACTTAAAAAAAACTTTATTAAAGAGTGCGTTTTTACTCAATCTTAAAACAATCAATGTAATATTGCTCAATGCCTTTTTGTGTGGCATCAAAATTATTTATACTCTATAAAGTTACCTCAAAAATCAAATATGTGATTTTTTCGAACATAAATCAATTTATGTATAGTGCTACATTTTATAGAATTTTCAACATGTGAGAGAGTTCGGCAGTGCAATGCAATATCTAGTATGATAATTCATGTTTGTGGAGCTGAGAACCCTTCGATGACGTTTGCAAAGGGACATGTTATCAATAGAGTGGACTTACACCCTCAAAGTTACAGATATATTTATTCTTGAAACATTTTATACGAAACCTTACCGAGAATCTTTCCATAGATTTATCAGAAGCGTTGAAATGAAACCAGTAAGAAGTCCCGCATATCTGAATGTTATATTTTATTAATGTGCGTTGATTATTTTTATTTTACAAATTAGTTCATAAATTATTTTAATTATTTATTTGATATTAATGATTTGCCGTTATCTAATTAAATGTCTCGGCTCAGTAGGTAGGTGTCAGTTCAAATTTTTAGTTTTTTTTTTTGTTTATTAATGATCTATTTATGATTTTAGTTTTTAGTCATTAAAGATCTTTAGAATAGCTGAAAAGCGATCCTCGTGCTATGCGTCTATTCATAAAAAGATATGAGAGAGTAAACCGTATATTTTTAAGAATAGATTTTAATAACATATTTGAATGGAAAAAAAATTATATTTTACAAAGGACTTGTGCAATCGCAAATTTCTATTCAAACACTACGGTTATTTTCTGTAAATTTTAGCCATCTGTTTTTGCAGATGATCAAAGTTTTATTTTGAAATGTGAGTACTATTCGGAGACGCCTTCATTTGTGTAAAAATTTCCTTCTCGATACAATTTGTGGGATGCGGATTAGGTTTTGCCCTAAATAAACTCGTATAATTTTCTATTGAAACCTTCCCCAATCACCCCATCGTTGTCATTATATATATATGTTTATTTGATGTTTACAATTTGTAATAAAAGTTATCTCTTAAACATTGCAGTTGAATGAATGGACATAGTGTGAAAATAACTGTATAATATGACGCTTTAGGACTGCAGATAAATAAGTTTGGATTCCTTTTAATATCTTTGATGTTAGTCTAATACTTGAATATAACGCGCATTTCAAGATTTTAAAGTTTAATCGTTTCTTTTTTAACTTGTGCGTTTTTTAAAACTACACTGCCGAATATTGGCTTCCGTTTGAAGCCATAATCCATTTTTCATCTTCTTTTTTTTTTTTCACTGATACATGTTGAGTGTTAATAGTGATTTGTAATTTCTTTTTTGACTGTTCTTTGTCACTCACTGGATATATTTTTTCATACAGATACAAGAAGTGTCAATCAGTGATTGGTAACCATATGCCATTAAAAGTGATGATGGTATACTGTGGTATATTTCCAACCATTTATGAACATCGTTAACATGGTATTTACGATGTCATCTTATTCATAATAACTGGAAGCTCATTCTTCACATCCTCTGATGACTTTTCCTTGTGTACGTTTTTCGTCGATTGTCAACAAGTTAGATTTATTTCAATACGGATCATTTCACTGTTTTATTTCTTTAAGTAATGGTCTTAGAATCTCGCAATGTTATAATTGTCTGCTGACGATGTTTTTAAAACTGTTTTGGTCTCCGTTGCCATGTTATATGAAATTAATCATATTTTTTTAATCACTCATTACCAGTGTCGCGTGCCATTGTTTCAAAATGGCGTTCAATCATTTTCATAATGAATTAAAAAAAAATACATTTGTATATATGTCTCTTAAAAGTAATACAAAAAAAAAAAATTTCAAAAAAGTGTTTATCATAGCTGTATTATACACTCTCATGAATGATGGCAGTGAAAGGTGTTCTTTCATTTTTTACAGTTTTTGAATGTTCAAAAAAGTAGTATGAAATGAAAACCGGGGTCTCCTTGGAATAACTTGTAGCCTACCACTATATATATATCTAATGACTTGCACGTCTACTCATTAGGATTTCAATGACATGCATGCTTCCACATAGAAATGATGAAACGTTAACAAAAATTGTACTTTGTACAGAATGTGGCAACATACGTAAATAAAAGTTAATTTTATCTCTTCAATTTTCTGTTGAATGAAAAGATTCAACATCTTTAATAACTAATTTTTAAAAAGACTGGAGATTAATTCAATTCAATTTCGGAGTGCACGAGCAAATAATTAATGAATTTGAAATAGAATCGACACATCATGTCAGTCCCGATATCGCAAGAAAATAACATTTTCAAAATGAAAAGATTTTAGATTGTTTTGTGGCCACTCAATTACATATGTCAGTAATGTTATAAGAAGCACTCAATTTTCTTGAGGGAATGTTGCGCGAGAAATGTCATCCGATATCCTGCAAATATGAATCTCCGAAGTCTAGTCATCATTACTCTTATTGTAGTCATCGCCGTAATCTTCCATAAAAAGTGATCTTTGCAATGTTTCATTTAGATTTCATATCACTCCAAGAATTACTTAACCTAACATCAAACTGTGACAGATTTCGCTCCAACAACTGAACTGAATGTACTTACTTTCACACCTCGATCGATGCTTGTATCATTACTAATAAAAAAAACCTACAAATCTATCCTAGCATCACTAGCTTTCCTGAAACGTTCACATTTCGGGTGACGCCGTTCTCATCTTAGATGACCGGCGTTTCTCATGGAGGAATGCTAACGTAGTGAATAGTGTCTGTGCGTGGCCTAGTCAGCCTTCAACCTCCTAATTGTAAGAATTTGAAGTCACGCCGCCTCCAATCATGCGCGCGGATCTCACGAGAGCTGATCAAAAAGCAAGCAATTTTGTACAAAATATTCATATGCGCAATCAATGTTTCAGTATGTAATTTGTACGGTCTCTTGATTTATAAGTAAAATTACTAAATTTGTCGTTTAGTGCAATAATATAAGAAATGTCTCCACTGATTAAGTTAACAGATCTTGTCTTAGATATTTATGATATATATATATGTTGGATATTTTTATTTATCTGTAGTCGAATCTCCATTGTCGTAGGTCTCATACCTACCTGAGTGCACGCATTTTTTTTTATATATGTAGGCTTGGCGATATTTCCATAGTCCCTTTGAAAACCTCTACGGTTCCCAGTTTGTGTATCTCGGCATCTGAGAATTGTACTTTTTCGGGTGTAAAATGTCATACTTAAAAGCGAGTAGGAGTTTTACATGCGATATACCAATCCGTGTTTTTGTGTCTACATTTAGTCTGAATGCATGTGAACCTTGTGTTTCTTCAGGATTTTTTGAATGCCACTTACGATAATACTAATACCCTGGAGACTCAAGAGAGAGAGAAGTTTACTGATTGGTTGTTATCTCCGGTGTGCCGGTAGAAAGTTTGACGGAGTTTGACTGACAGGGTAAAAGAGATAAAATATAAATCATTATCTGAATTTGTTGGTTTATACTTAAAAAGAACGGAGAAACTTTTCCCTTTTGCTTCTTCCCGCGACGCTGTCCACGCACTCGCGGCAGGAGCAAAAATTGTATGTGAAAATTAATGTTTTCTTCCTAACGTTAAGGTATAGGATATTTATTGAGTATCGTAAGAAATGTCTGGAGCGAAGTATTGCCTTTGGCGGTGTTGATTTCGGCCATGAAATATCGTGGAGGGCATTTTGGATCAGATCGGATCTGATCCGCGCAATGTGAATATATTCATAGTGATTATTGTTGATTTTTTATGGAGACTGGTCTCGATAATCTTTTGTTTGACAACATTAGTACAATATATATCTATATATCTACTGTTCCTTGATTCATTCCCCTAAATTGAAAACAGTATTCTATTTTATTAAGTATTATTAATTCTTACGTTTTTCGTATTTAGGTCTTCAAACTATATTATATTAACAGCGCTTTGGCCGGAAAATGTTTTACATACTAACAGTGCTGGCACTGAAATATTTTTGACCGTCAGCAGCTATCGGCTGGAGCCCCGCGGCCCTCTTCAAAGGGCTCACTTCTGTGTCATATTATTTTTTTAATTGTCTGTTTTAGCGAATGTTAATCTTCCGCTGATACGTTGACTCGAGACACAGATCGGAATCATTTTACGTCTTTACGTCTGTGACTGGAAATATTCGCTTATTGACAAACTAATTATAAATTGTACCAATTCTGGCATTTTTATGCTGACCATAAATTTGTTGAAGTCTATATATTATTATGAACTTTTAATAATAAAATAATGTTTACAACGCCTTGATGGCCCATTGCCGTTTATGGACAAATCAATTCATGTTACTCTAGAGCTCTATCTTAATATGGAATAATATTTTGTGTTTTCAAATATGTAAAAAATATATTAAAAAAAAACACTATGTAAGTTATTGTGATACAAATTTATTTCTATACGTTGAGTACTAACGACAGCTTCGTCCGATAATGTAATTGTTCATTTCATAAATGGAGATATATTTATATCCGTTTTATAGCAGAGGTAAGTAGTTTCGCATTTGATACGTCGCGTACTAATAAAATAAAAGTAAAATTTTCAGCAGCCCCGGCTTGGTGTGCGATACTCCGAGGCAATACTTGTAAACGACAGGGGATTTAATGCGGGAGAATAACTATGTTACATTATTTAATGTTGTGTTTACCGATGTTATATGCCTAATATAGTTTCCATTTGGAAAAGAGAAATCCATCTGTAGACTATATAAACGTATTCAATATTTGTTGCCATATCAAAAATCATAAATGTGATAGCTTATAAGATGATGTCTGTACTATTATTTCCTCTGTTTCGGTGCAATGTTTTCCTTTGTTATTACGTGCTGTTCGCCCTTCTTAAAATTTTTATGTGACCATATTTATAAATAAATGCATATCAAGTTAGTGTGGTGTATGCCGTAGATGACCAGGTGACAACCTCCTCGCCCCTTGACTTTCTCACTGAAAAAAAAATAGCATCACGGTAATGATATTCATGTGAGTGTTTTTATATCGCACATTATTTTATTTGGTTCACTCGTTTAAATCTTTCGAGGCTGCTTCCCCACGTAATGAGCTTACACCTCCAAAGTATTTATATATTATGTATTGTGAAATTATAAATACAAATATATTGTTTGTTTGTAGATTTATTTTGACTTTTATTTACTTCAAAAAGATGCTTTCTAGGCAAATTATGAAATATATAACACTATAAAAAAATTATAAATTGAATTAGCCAATGTCATGATTACATGTCAGTCATTCATTATAGCCTAGTGTAATTACACCATTTTGGTTGTATAATCTAAGACAGAGTTACGTGTGAGGGTAAAGTTCCTCTATTGATATTGATTCCAGGGAAGGAGCTGAACTGAAATGATTATTTACTAATTATATGTCTACGTATTTGTTTCCAAATCGAGACAATACTGAAATAGTAAATTTAAAACAATAGGCATTTGATTGCTGTCCTTGAATTGATCTCAGATCTATCTAATTGCTGGGGGAGAAATCTTACCACTGAACTAAAAGTTACATAAAAATAAAAAGAAAATTTTAAATATTGACTGATACTCACAGATTGACACTTTTGGAAACTTCTGATTCATAGCTATATTTTCTTGAAAGATATATATAATTAAATTAAAAAGGTTTTTACATGTTCATGGATAACTTGAATGAATTGGAAATGAAGCTGTAGAAGGATAAGGTATTATTTGAATTACTATCTTGGTATTACCTGAAATGTTTTCTCTCGATAATGACATCAGGCATATCCAAATTATTGAACAGGAGTAAAAATTTACTATTATCTGTCAAATTGGTTCGCAATGTCAAAAATTATGTGAGATGAAAGCCCATTAATGGCTTATTTAGATTTTTGTTTCATATCAAAACAACAGAAACTCTTTTTAACTCTCAATTATATTGATACTTGGCTTTTAAATATAATGCGATTGGAACAATTCTGCAGACCAAGGTTTTCTACTACAAGGACTACAAGTTGATGACTGCTGATAAATTGAGATGGAAAAATTTCACTTGGCCCTTCCAAATCCAAATCACAGATCAATAAAAACCAGAATACTTAAAAATAATTTTATTCCACTAATATTATTTTAAAGTTGCACGACACTGTTTGAGATAATTACATAGATTCTTGTTCTTTATTGTAAACTTGCATAATTTTTTCCATGATGTCCCAGTTCTTTTCTTTGGATAAATCTTTAACAAAAACCTGAAAACAAGACAAAATAGCAAATATAACAAAAAAAAAAATTGTTACAACTTTGAACAATTCCACATGTTTTGTCACTAACAACCTGGGTTTCGCCTTTCGGCATCTTCAGGCATTCTATCACATTGATGCAACAGAACTGACAGTTGTGAAACTTCAAATTTGATATTGAAATTGCATCAAACATCCTTATTTGATATAATAAATTATAACACAAAAGTTAAGTTTACATGCTGTTAGCAACCACATGTATGTTTCATTAAGTTTTGGATCTTCCATACTAATAATTATCTCTTAAAATTATTTTGACAGCTTTTTATGTCAATCAAATTTTAAAGTAACAACATTGAATTTGATTTTCATACTCTTAGCTGCCATGCCCCGCCTTCTGCTATAGGCTGTCAAATGAAAATTCAATATGCATCGATTGTGCTGCAAGTTACAATTGCTGCTCGTTGAAATTTAGCATATTTTTTTACAATTCTACTTCTGAATATCTAGTTTTGAATCCTGGAGATCATTTATCTTCAGCTTAATTCCAGTATTTATTGTGTTGTTACTTGACCGAAGAGTGGTTATTAACATTCCACCCTAGATGATAATTAAAAAAAAAACTCACCGAATACCATGCAGAGTCATCGTCATTGTTAACATTAGCAAGAGGGACTGCGACTCCGAGGCAATGCAAAGCCAGACAGAGACATGCGACGGCAATGTGGGACGGGCGATAATCTAGCACGGCAGAGGAGTGATGAAAGTCCTGAAGGAATGCCATTGCGGTGCGGGCTATCGGGCTAGCCCTCCATTCTGGAGCAGGGAACCAGGCTTGTAGAGACCGCAGGTAGTGAAGTAGATAACGATGCTGCCAAAAAACACATTCCACAGTTAATCCATGATCTCCTTTAAACACTATAACATCACTGTTGTATTACATGATGGATACTTACAGGAGAGATAGGATCGGGTCGAAAAGCCAATGTTCTGAGAATCAACAGCTCGGCTGAGGCCAAAGAACCTCTCAGTCCCCAGTACTCTTCTCCTAACTCTAGTGGACCGGCCGATCGATGAAGGGCACCATGCGAAACATTCAAAACATCGCGCAGCCGCAGGGAATCATCACGGAGCTTGCCCGCCAAACAAAGGCATGCGGAGCCAATTACCTACAATTTATATAGAAGTTCAATAATACAGAAACATCTATGTTTTATCACAATGATAGGTTCAACAAAAGCAACAAAAAGAATATAAATGTCTACTGAAATCCATCATCGAAGTGAGGAAAGCAAATGGTTTTTATAATACAACTGTCGCTAGTTTTACAATCATGTATATGGTGTGCCTGTAAGCATTTTAATAAAATACTGCATTCTCATTATGTTTCTTCACTCATTGAGCAGCAAGCAGATAAAGTATTGCAACACAAAATAATTCAGTAGCGTTAATGTTGAAAAAAGTTATAGAGTGAGTTTTAACTTATAAGTGCACTGCAATTTGCCCTCTCAACGGTTAGCAATCAGTGGGTTAATTGAGTGCATTCTCAAATTGTAGCATATGTACTTCTTTATTGTTAAGTAACCAATTTCACTGTGTCTCTATATTTTAGGATTTGGATGGATGGAAGTGAATTTTAGAGATCGCAAATAACCATGCTTTTGAGAATTTTTTATGTTCTTAGTGGTGCATTAACCATTTTCTAATTGATAGAAGACACCAGCAAGCTATCGAAGATATTCGAAGCTACAGAGGCGCTGACTGTGATACGGACCACAATTTATCAATAGCAACATTTAGGGAAAAACTCAAAAAGACAGTCCGCAAAAACGCGAAGACGAGAGTGAAGTACCATTTGGAAAAGCTAAAAACTCCAAAAGGAAGAGAAAACTATAGAAGTGAATTAACAGTCAAATTCAAAATATAGTAGAACCCACCGAAGGAGAAGCTTTTAATATCGATGAGAGGTGGAAAACATTTAAGGAAGGTATAGTCAAAGCTGCGGAAGCCTCGATAGGATTGGCACCCAAGAATGTTAAGTGCCCATGGTACGACGACACCTGCCGAAAAATGGTGGAGGAAAGAAGAGTAGAACGAGCGATCTATCTGCAAAACACTCAAAGCGAAGAAGCACAGAAAAGATATAGGGAGACATGCAAAAAGGTCCGAAAGCATCTGAGAAAGTGCAAACGAAGTTTCATCAAAAGCAATTTTGAGCAGATGGAAGAAGAAGCAAAACGGAATAAAACCCGGTCATTCTTCTCGAAAGTGAACATCGAAAAGAGAGGCTTTCAGCCTTGCATATTACAAATCAAAGACCTACAAGGTCAGATAGTGGCAAACAAAGAGCAAGTGCTTAACCCTTTTACGCCTAGCCTTTTTTTTGGGGACTTGCTAAAAGCACTAAGGAGTTTTTGAAGTTTTTAAGGATTTATTTCTGTTTTTTCTCATTTTGCATTTGATATATTATAGTTTAGATAAAACAATTATAAAAACAATAAATGAGTTTACACGATTGACCTAAAAAAAATAAGAAACATGAAATTTGCAATAATTTGCATAAAATTTTTAATTTTGTGATAAAAAAGAGGTATTTTTTGTAAAATATTTCACATGCCTTTGATGCAGAATATTTTTTCGAACTATCATCTATCAGTAAAAACACTAAAAAGCTTAATTATTCGATACGTATTTTTATAGTCTAATAAACTAAAAATAATAAAAAGTCAACACTTGTGTTTTCCGATACATAATGGGTGAAGACCCTTTTCACACTTTGTACAAATTAGATTTGATCTTCTAATAGGCCCTCCTTCTTTTTTGCTGCATACGACCCATTCTCTGAGATTTCGTCCTGGTAAGCTTTTTAAAACCTCCAGATTCTCCAATCTCGTACTAGATGTTCTTTGGACTGGATTTTTTTTAGGTCTCCATTCATCTTCTATTGCCTCAATTATGGATGATGTAAATTCTAATCTTGTCATCTTTTTACCAGGCGTATTTCTTGTGTAAATAATGAATGCGTTAACCATCATTCTTCCAAAAATATGAAGTCACGTTTTTCCAATATTTCAATGTACGTCTTTCATCCAGGTATGTATATAACATTGGATCTGAAGTATCAACTCCTCCCATATATTTATAATATATATTTATTACATCCGGTTTATTTGTCGCCAGATTACGTCTATTTATTGCAGTCATTCTTTGAGTCGATGCGTAGGAAGATGCAAGTATCACCAGTTGTTTTTGTAACTTTTTTTCACGGTATCCGCAGATAATTGCACCTTTTTTGTATAATATTTCGCTTCATCAATTTTAAATTTTGTTTTTAGTAGTCTGGTGGCATTCCTTTTCCGTTGCGTCTAACCGTACCGGTGTAATATGTATCATTTGATATCAAATAATTGAGCAAAGGGATGCTTGTAAATAAATTGTCTGCAACTACATGATAACTTTTATTCAGGTAACTTCCGATTTTTAGCAGTGTTGTTACAACGAAAAAATGCATTGGCATATCGATTGGTTTCTGTGACAATTAAATTCCAACAGCCCGAAGTAAACTGAAGAATAAATATCATGTATACATAACTGAAAAGAATTTCTCCTTCAACTTGAAAAGCCATAAATTAAAAGAAATTCCAGTAAATATGTTACATATGTCCAGTGGCGGGTTATCCATAAAACTTCAGACTTGCAGTATCTTTAGAAAAACAAAATAACCCACGAAATTTCCAATCAATTTCGCATAAAACACAGGTGATTTATTTATGATGAAGAAATTATTGATAAAAATATTTTTTTATAAATATAAAAGTTTTTTTCATTCAGCGAGTGAAGTAAATCAAGAATTTCAATGGACGGGCTGCCACTGTATGCAAGAGTTTTTTTTCTATTGACGCTTAAGTGTGTTGAGCAAATAATAATAAGATTTTGTATACAAATGTAACGAATTTTATGATCTTTCTGATAAAAAAGTGATGAATGGAATTTTAAAAAGGGTAAATATTTGTGCCATTTCCTATTGTTCGCAAGTGCCCTCCATATTTCTTGAATCCATGATAACAAAAAAAAGACATTTTTTCTAAGAAGTATATTCTATTTCTATGCCCGATTCGATATAAAATACATGTATTATAAGATTGCACAACATATCTGTTATTCAATAAATACTCGGTGAAATATGAGCGCGTCACTAACATATGTTCACAATTTTGTTTTATCATTAAAAAAAATATTTTTGGGTCAATAAATTTGTGGATTCGATTTTGTCAATCCTAAGAACTTACATGATCCACATAATTCATAAATTTTAATAAAACATGTGTTAAAACACTTCGAGTTACGCTTGAGTGGAACATGGTTTTCGCAGCGCGATAGCGCTTGCCCGTCGATTTCGCACAAGTACCAAGCAGCGCGATCGCGCTGCTTCGGCGTAAAAGGGTTAACATATGGAAGTCCCACTTTAAAAGTTTACTTCAACGCTCTGCACCAGAGGAACCTTTGGAATCGCCAGACATCATTACAGCAGATCCTCCAATACCACCACCAAGTAAGGCAGAGTTAATGGGAGCACTTAGTTATTTAAAGAATAACAAAGCGGCTGGCAATGATAATATTCCATCAGAGCTACTCAAGTATGGAAGAGAAACCCTTCCTAACGCCATGCTTGAATTACTGCAAGAAATATGGGAAGAAGAAAAGATCCCCGAAGAGTGGAAAGAGTCACTGGTTCGTCCTATCTTCAAGAAAGGAGACAAACTCAACTGTGCAAACTACCGTGGCATCTCTCTTCTTCCTACTGCATACAAAGTTTTGTCAAATATTATTCTCGAAAAGTTCTGCCGTATGCCGAAAACATTCTTGGTGACTACCAATGCGGCTTTAGAAGAAACCGCAGCACCACTGATCAGATCTTTACACTGCGCCAAATATTTGAAAAGAAATGGGAATACGCCCAAGATGTTCACTGTCTCTTTGTGGATTTTAAAACTGCGTATGACTCTATAGATAGAGAAGCTCTTTGGAATATATTGAAGGAATTCCAAATACCATCAAAACTTATAAATATAATAAAAGTATGTATGGATGGATCCAAGAGCAGAATTCATATGCAGGGTAGCTTATCAGAATCTTTTGAGGTGACAGCAGGACTAAAACAAGGAGACTCCTTATCACCTATGCTATTCAACCTAGCTTTAGAGAAAGCCGTAAGAGAGGCAATGAAAGCAGAAGGTGGAGTTATACTGAATGGGTCCCACAAAATATTGGGCTACGCGGATGATCTAGTGGTGCTCGGAGAATCTGAAGACGAAATAAAAGATATTTTCACTCCTTTGGAGGACACAGCAAAAAGGTTAAATTTACGAGTAAATGTGGGAAAGACTAAGTATTTGAAAATGACAAGAGGCAACGAACCCTCTGAAGACATTGTAATAAGAAACTCCTCGTTCGAGAGAACCTCTCTTTTCAAGTAATTGGGCTCTAATATTTCCTCTAGGAATGAGATGACTTTGGAGCTTGCTGACCGACTGAGAAGTGGAAATGCAGCGTACTTCGCGCTAAATAGTCTGTTTAGGTCCAAAATGCTGTTCATCAAAACCAAGTGCCGGGTGTACAACGTGATCATTAAACCGATAGTCACATATGGATGTGAAACCTGGGGTTTAACAGAAAAACAAGAAAAGGCCCTCCAAGTATCTGAAAACAGAATCCTCCGGAGAATACTTGGACCCGTTAATGAGAACCACCGGTGGCGCATTCGTACGAACGCTGAGCTCTTCGACCGATACAAACCAAGAATCACTAATGTCTTGAGATTGAGAAGGCTCAGATGGGCGGGTCACGTTGTACGATCTGAGAAGTCTAGAGCTCTCCATAAGACTTATGAAGGAACACCAGCTGGTACCCGACCTCTCGGTCGCCCTCGAAGAAGATGGGCGGATAACATTCAAAAGGATCCTGATCAAAAAATATATTGTGGAAATAAGTACTAAAAATATGTGTTTTTATTATTTAAAATATCATGCCTTTCCATCAGGAAGTGACAGTTAACACCTTGAAAGTGATTCAAAAGGATGTTGAGAGGCTGGGGATAGTCAACTGGAGAGAAAGAGCGCTCGACAGAGATGCCTGGAGAGAAGTTGTGCAGTCGGCCATGGACCTGAACGGCCCCTAGCGTCATTTTATAATAATAATAAATTAGTGGTGCATTATTTTATTTAAGATAATAAGAAAAATAGTGGATTACTGACAATCATTTTCGAATCCCTTTAGCCTATATCTTCTGAAGGTTGTTTGTATGATCCCTTATTATGATTTGTAACAATAAAAAAGTTGTCAGTTTTATTGCATTGTGATAGAATGCCTGAAAATGTCAAAAGGTGAAACCCGGGATGTGACAACAAAACATATTAAACCATTTTAATTTAATAAAAAATAGCCAATGAAACAAATGCCCAGAACTTGAAAGTACATAGCAAAACAATCCATTATTAATGATTATACCAAATATAAATGACCATTTTTAGTCAATAAAGTCGGAACAGAGTGCATGTGGAAACCTTAATTTTTCTTGTGGAATGTGAGTGGAATACGAACCTTCCCCCTTCCAATAGATAACCAAAAGAATTTTCAACTTACATAGCAGTCATAATCATTTTTATCGACCTCACGGAAAAATTTGTGAAAGAGGGCAGCAGCAGTCGCTATAGTTACTGGTTGGGCATGAAGTTTGATCCCGCACTCGAATATGTAATGAACAGCGAGACTGTGACCGGGAGCAGCAATATAGTCAGGTTGTCTTGCGCGAGTTTTCTCCCTCTGTAGTGCCATCACATCAATTACATCCTTCATTTTGGCAGTTGTACAGTCAATTTGTACGAAACTAAAATATTTAAAAACGTTAATATTACAGCATAGCAAACATAATATATTAACGGAAAAATGAGCTTCTATTCTTCTGGTTATTGAAATTGTAGTAAGATACTTATTAAGAGTTATGTAGAGTACCTAAACTGTATATTTAGTTAATTAATATTTATATAAAATTAAATTATGATACGAGGACGAATTTCATGCATACTTTTTGGAAAGTATTTTTATGATAATGCTATATTAAATTCATAACAACCATTCTTGTAGTTTCGCCCTTATGGAAGCATTAATCTGCGATAGGTTGATTTAAGCTTACTTGTTTCTTTCTCATATTTACCACTTGAACTTCTGAACTAGAATATATAAGACTGCTAGGTAAAAATGAAAAATCAATTTGTATTTAAAAAACCATTTCAAGATCCTTAAGCCTGAATAAATACACATAAGCTATAAGGAAAAACTTTAGAGGAATGGTTGCAGGATTGTAAGTAACCAATGTTATTTTTATAAATTTTAAAATCAAACAATAATTTTATTAAGATATAGAGGCGATGATATTAATATGTAAAATTGTATACATATATTTCTATAAGTAAAAACGTCGTGAAGTTCTTTATTATGACGGCTCCTATTAATACTAATGTCAAATTTGTTTTGTAAAATATTTGGAGGTTAGTTGGTGTAAATTAACAGTAAGCATGTTAAACTTCTATAAACTAATAGTTATTAAAAAACAAAAACTTGCCAATTTGAAAGACAGCACAGTTCAAAAACTGTGTATAGTAATGTCTTCAATTACTAAAGAAAGTATCACAGATTACACACTATAATATCGCAACTTCTTCTAATGCCGGTAACATAGACACAAATTACGCAAATTATACACTGTTATACACTATAAACATAGACAACTATAATATAGATAAGTAATATATATCGCATATGTATATTTATAAATCATAAACAAAAATGAATATATTGATTGAATTGTCGTTTATTTATAAAGTATAATACATAGATTTATAGTGAAGTATATTAGTTTATGGTGGTATCTATATCGGCTACCATCGAATGGCACGAGTACAATGAGCAGTTATATAGACCACTATGTGAAAAATGTATTTTTTATGACGTTTGAAAAAAACAATGAATATAGACATACTGACATTGCTACGATATAGACTATCGAAAATGTTTGCAATGATTTATAAAATCACGTTTAATAAAAACTCACATCTAGATAAACGTTGATCTTTTCATACTTGTAGATGTAGACACAAAAATGGTTTTCTATTATTATAATAGTTTAACTGTTCGTTATTATTAATTATACGAGAGAAAATTTTGTAATGCTGTTGTTTTATTTTTGTTTAATAATTTTATAATAGTTATCGAAGTAATCTATTTTTACATCAAAGCATGAAAATATTGCTAAGGGTAAAAAAAAAATATATAATGATTACTTTTAGGGAGGGGCTCGTCTTTAGGAACAGCTGGAGAACACTTTTCTCAAACAGAATTTCTTTTGACAAAAAAGGTGAAAATTTTAAATCGAGATTGCTAGTAACATACAACAATTACTAATTCAATAATTTTTCAAATACATGGCATAGTAAGATTTTTTTATGGTGTTTTTGTTGGTAAGTACTTACTTAGATGAGTGGTATTTCTTTACATTCCTGGTGAATTGGTGATATTGCATCAAGAAGCAGTTTGTGATGAAGTTCCGGGCTTAAATGAGTTGTCTTGCATTTTCCAATCCTCCCCAGCGACCTGCTTTAGTGCACCAACTACTTCAATATTTGAGGTTGGTGGGTGCTTTTTACAGACAATCGAGACGAGAAAAGAGATTTTGTAAAAATTTAGAAAAAAATATCTCTCTTGAAACTCTTGTTGGACCACAATATATAAATGTTGTCTATATTCTCAAAACAATTCAAAAAATATACTATAAAGTTTTTCGACATTTTTACAATTTTTCTAAAATAATATATTAGTAAATTCTTCAATTTCAATATTTTAATTTCATCATAAATTTAGTTTTTTAACAAAAACGTAATCCCTTTTAAGGTGCTAAATTACTTTTTTGTGGAAAGGTATGATATTTTAAATAATAAAACCATATTTTATATGATCAGGATTGGTTTCGCTCATCGCGAGGAAAATCAGTGCTGATCATAAATACAATAAAAGTTGTTAATAAAAATCCTCCATAATGAGATATCATTTGTAAAAAATACATTTATGCTTAATTTTGAGAAAACTTTGTAATAAAAAAAGCATCGTTTTTCAAGTAAATGTTTCATGATTTCATTGTTTTGTGGAAAGAAATAAAAACAAAACACATAAATTTAAATAATTATTTATTACTTGTCCATGTACACATATAAGAACTTTTTTACAAACTTTTACCTCTTGCGATCAGCACTATTTGCATAGATATTTAAATTTAATCAATCTTATCTAATAAGGCCTTTTACTTTTTTAAATCATTTGCAGATTTCAGTTAACTGGGTATGGAGTAACAATCGATTGCAAATCAACTAAACTATTTACATTTCATATTCTTTCCACAAATGGTATCTGTTGGCCATTAATGCTTTACAAAATAATAATAATTCAAAGGTGTAAATATGCTATGCAATATATGGGACAGTTTCAGTAGATTAATATATTTTAAAATATTTTTTTATTCACTCAAAATTTATTATATGATAAAATGTTTCAAATTATCATTATGAACCCATTTGGCTGTCAGGTGTGATTTTTAGTGACCTATGATATACATTATTATGAAGACAGAATTGATCAATAATAATAATAATGTTTGAATATCATATTTACATTTCATAAAATTTATAGATAAATTGACAGATTCAAAAATTTACCTACCCTTTTTATATAAGGCTCAGTAAATTTATGTTTTATTTATGCAAGTTTATCAATAACCATCAGAATTTGGGTATATGTTATTTCTAAGTATCATTTTCTGCATTGATTGTATTTGCCAGTGACAAAAAATATTTTCCCACAAAGATCGTTTTATTCATTTTAATGTAATTCAACATTATTAAATAAAATTTCAATAAATTGAATAGGACAGTAATATGTTGTGCAAAGCACATTTTTATATCTGCATCAGCACAGTAAGGTCATTTTCATGTTCACTGAAAAACAATCTTATGTATGGAACAATCTAAACTTAAAGATATGACATACATAATTGCAATTATTGTTTTTCAGTTAGATAGATTGAGATTGACCATTTTTAGGCAATCTTACACAGTGAATGAAAAAAAACAGTAACATAAGAGTATTAATTTATCAGTACATCAATAATAAATGAAGGATTACTGTGAAAAATTAACAAACAAAGCAATAAATCACTTCTTTCCTCATTGACAAAAATACACATAAAAATAAAATTTAAAAAAAATATCAACATGATTTTTACATAAAAACTTATTTCAGTTTGAATATACAATATAAATGTTATTCAAAAGCTGCATAAGGTTTGAATAAAATCATTTTTCCTCAAACAAATTTTCCACCAATCATAACGCACAGATTTTCTAGAAGACTATGTCGGCACAATAAAGCTTAAAATTTTCCATTATACAAATAAAGACTATTATAAATACTATCACTAAGCGAACAAATGATTTGAGAACTTTGATAATTATTTTATGAAATACAAACTATTTTTAGGTAAATATATTTATAATACGCCACTCTTTTTCTACCAGTAAATGTACTAAGTGCCATAAAAACAGTGAAAATCTCTAAATTGCAAGTAGGAAATTACCAAAATACCAAACATTGGAAAACAATAAAATTATAATATTAGTATGCAATTCTGTTGCCATATTTCTGATCTGCTTAAAAATATACCATTACACATAATATATATAAGTCACATTTTTCCATTCTCAATAATTTTTTCTACAAAACTGCACTGTTATAAGTGTCAATTGGTCAATTTTCAGGTAGAAAAAGAGTAGCATGATGTAAAGCATATTTACCTTCTTTAAAAAAGTGAAATTAAGTAGAAGATAATTGTTTTTGATATAAAATTAACCTTAATATATTTCAAACCAGACACTACCTATAAATCGAATCAGTTATCTTTCTAAAATAATTTCTAGGAATCCACAAACACCGTCTATTTAAAATGACTTCGCTTAGCACATTCTCTACTGAGGTACATAAGAGATATTCCAACACTGAATAATTTTATAGGTAAATCGGTGTTGGTGTTACGCAAACTTATGGAGATTATCAGGAAAAATTAGGCTATATTTCATTACAAAATTAGCTTGTACACCAAAGTTTTGATAACTCTCTCATATTTTATAAGCATTGACTATCAAAACACTACAATCAACCATCTCAACAGTCGAGATATTAGCAATTAAAGGTTTAAATACAATAGGCACATAGACAATATTTAAAAATTGTAGTATTTAAAAAAAATTGAAAATGCAAAAATAAAATAAGGATGTAGTTTCAAAAAGTATCTTCTCCGCGTTCATTTGTAGATCAAACATTGATATAGGTTTATTGCAATTCTATAAAAATAGATGTTTTTCTTTTTAAATATACATATTGAAAACAAGCTAACATCATGCGTAATTTATAGATAATATGCCATTTTATGTACTTGTATTAAAAATGGTAAGCTAAGGGTAAGAAAATTATACTGCATAAAAAAATATAAAACAGAACATAAAACATTGTTTAAAACTATGATATGTACATATTTATAATATTTAGAAAGAAAGAAAATTACATATTTAAAAATGAAAAAACAAGACATTATGAAAAAAAAAAACTATTTTATGTTGCAATCTACTGGATGAAAGAAGAGAATTTAATATAATAAATAAGAAGGTACCATTCAATAGGCCGATAAATATGTACATAAATGCAGTAAAAACCGGTTATGACTAAAAATGGCTGGAATTCCTGCAGGGTATAATGCATTTCATCAGTGATAATATCATGAATGAATTTTTTGTGCGGAGATAATAATTTGAAGGCAAAAAGAAAATTAGTTGTTGTGTTGTATGGTAAGAGCAAAATGAATATTTAAAATATACCAATAAAATCTATTTTACATCTATTTATACATTCATAATATGTTTAAAAATAAACATTTATTGTTATAAATAAATGATTTAGTTCAGTGGATTTACATAAAATTTTAATGTGGCCGCATTATAAAAATCAATGGGGTAAATATTTCGTAACCGAATCAAGTCTTTGTTTGTGATAAAAGTAGCAGCTAAATTTACTAAAAAAATATTTTTGCGGATCGTTTGGGCTTAACAACTCGACTAAATGCTGGACAAGTCAGTTGTATTTAATTAATTTGAAAATATTAACAATTTTACAAATCAATTTCTAAAAACACATTTTTTTCAATATGAATACTTATTTGAAGCCATAGGTGATCGCACTTGATATCCAACGGTCTAGATGGATAAAAAAATTATTAATTGTTAACAATATGAATTAATGAAAATAAATTACTAAAAGATTAAGAAAATCGACTAAGCAGTACAGCATTTTAGAATTGAGAATTGTTACACCATTGTTCACTGAGGTAAATATTAATAAAAAACATGAATATATTATATAAGAACTTTTACAGTCTTTTGAAATCATTATATTGGATTTCAATGAGGTTTTGATTTCAGCATACAAACTCATCAATGATATAATTTCTATATTGAGAATTTGATAACCAAAAAATCACACCATAAATATTAAAACACCAAAATTTATGATGAATCGGACAATTTTATTTAGTAATTCTTTTTGAGTGGTCTTTAACCCTTTGCACTCGAATGCCGCCATAGAGGCGGCATTGTAAGTTTATCATATTACTCTGTTTATAAAGTATTTTTTTGTATACTTTTAGCATTTTTTATATGTCGATTTCAACTAGATCACAATAACAGATCATTGGGGAGTCATTTTCTGATAAAAAAACATAGCCAAAGATAGT